>JAFEMH010002507.1:0-335724 GCA_022495995.1 Adenophora triphylla var. japonica | reverse complement strand
AAAAAAATCACTACTAACTAACATCTCAAATAGTTTTATTTATCCAAAAAAAAAAAAGTAAATGCTATTGTCCTTCCCTCTCTTTTTTATTATATACTTTCATTTCTTTAAAATTCTTAACTTTTTTTTATATAACTTTTTGTAAAATATTTCACTACTAACTAACATCTCAAATAGTTTTATTTATCCAAAAAAAAATTAAAAAGTAAATGCGATTATCCATCCCTCTTTTTTTATTATATACTTTCATTTCTTTAAAATATCTTAAATTTTTTTATATAACTTTTTATGAAAAAATTCACTACTAACTAACATCTCAAATAGTTTTATTTATCAAAAAAAATTAAAAAATTTAAAAAAAGTAAATGCTATTGTCTGTCTCTTTTTTTTTCTATTATATACTTTCATTTTTTTTAAAATTCTTATTTTTTTATATAACTTTTTGTAAAAAATTTCACTACTAACTAACATCTCAAATAGTTTTATTTATCCAAAAAAAATTAAAAAAATTAAAAAGTAAATGCTATTGTCCGTCCCTCTTTTTTCTATTATATACTTTCATTTCTTTAAAAATTCTTAACTTTTTTTATATAACTTTTTGTAAAAAATTTCACTACTAACTAACATCTCAAATAGTTTTATTTATCCATAAAAAAAATTAAAAAAGTAAATGTTATTGTTCGTCTCTCTTTTGTCTATTATATACTTTCATTTCTTTAAAAATTCTTAACTTTTTTATATAACTTTTTGTAAAAAATTTCACTACTAACTAACATCTCAAATAGTTTTATTTATCCAAAAAAAAATTAAAAAGAAAATGCTATTGTCCGTCCCTCTTTTTTTCTATTATATACTTTCATTTCTTTAAAAATTCTTAACTTTTTTTATATAACTTTTTGTAAAAAAATTTACTAATAACTAACATCTCAAATAGTTTTATTTATCCAAAAAAAAATTAAAAAAATTAAAAAGTAAATGCTATTTTCCGTCCCTCTTTTTCTATTATATACTTTCATTTTTTTAAAAATTCTTCACTTTTTTTATATAACTTTTTGTAAAAAATTTCACTACTAACTAACATCTCAAATAGTTTTATATATCCAAAAAAAAATTTAAAAAATTAAAAAAGTAAATGCTATTGTCCGTCCCTCTTTTTTTCTATTATATACTTTCATTTCTTTAAAAATTCTTAACTTTTTTATATAACTTTTTGTAAAAAAATTCACTACTAACTAACATCTCAAATAGTTTTATTTATCCAAAAAAAAATTAAAAAAAAATTAAATGCTATTGTCCGTCCCTCTTTTTTCTATTATATACTTTCATTTCTTTAAAAATTCTTAACTTTTTTTATATAACTTTTTGTAAAAAATTTCACTACTAACTAACATCTCAAATAGTTTTATTTATCGAAAAATAAATTAAAATAAATTTATAAAAGTAAATGCTATTATCCGTCCCTCTTTTTTTTCTATTAAGTACTTTCATTTCTTTAAAAATTCATAATTTTTTATATAATTTTTTTTTGTAAAAAATTCACTACTAACTAACATCTCAAATAGTTTATTATCCAACCATAAAATTTTTAAAAAATTAAAAAAGTAAATGATATTGTCAGTCCCTCTTTTTAAAATTATATACTTTCATTTCTTTAAAAATTCTTAATTTTTTTATATAACTTTTTGTAAATTCACTACTAAAACATCTCAAATAATTTTATATATCCAAAAAATATTAAAAAAAATAATAAAGTAAATGCTATTGTCTTTCCCTCTTTTTTTTTTTCTATTATATACTTTCATTTCTTTAAAAATTTCTAAATTTTTTATATAACTTTTTGTAAAAAATTTCACTAATAACTAACATCTCAAATAGTTTTATTTATCAAAAAAAAAATAAAAAAATTAAAAGTAAATGCTATTGACCGTCTCTCTTTTTTTATTATATACTTTCATTTCTTTAAAATTCTTAACTTTTTTTTATATAACCTTTTGTTAAATTTTTTACTACAAACTAACATCTCAAATATATTTATTTATCCAAAAAAAAATTTATAAGTAAATGCTATTGTCCGTCTCTTTTTTTTTCTGTCCCTCTTTTTTCTATTTTATACTTTCATTTATTTAAAATTCTTAACTTTTTTATAAATTTAATATAAAAAATTTTACTTCTAACTAACATCTCAAATATTTTTATTTATCAAAAAAAAAAAAAAAGTAAATGCTATTGTCCGTCCCTCTTTTTTCTATTATATACTTTCATTTCTTTAAAAATTCTTAACTTTTTTTATATAACTTTATGTAAAAAAATTTCACTACTAACTAACATCTCAAATAGTTTTATTTATCCAAAAAAAATTAATAAATTAAAAAATTAAATGCTATTGTCCATCCCTCTTTTTTCTATTATATACTTTCATTTCTTTAAAAATTCTTAACTTTTTTTATATAACTTTTTGTAAAGAAAATAAATACTAACTAACATCTCAAATAGTTTTATTTATCCTAAAAAAATTAAAAAAAAAAATTAAAAAGTAAATGCTATAGTCAGTCCCTCATTTTTTCTATTATATACTTTCATTTCTTTAAAAATTATTAACTTTTTATATAAATTTTTGTAAAAAATTTTACTACAAACTAACATCACAAACAATTTTATTTATCCAAAAAAAAAAAAAATTAAAAAACTAAATGCTATTGTCAGTCCCTCTTTTCTAGTATATATTTCATTTCTTTAAAAATTCTTAACTTTTTTATATAAATTTTTGTAAAAAATATCACTACTAAATAACATCTTAAATAGTTTTATTTATTCAAAAAAAAAAATTAAAAGAAATTAATAAACTAAATGCTATTGTCCGTCTCTCTTTTTTTCTATTATATACTTTCATTTGCTTAAAAATTATTAACTTTTCTTATATAATTTTTTGTTAAAAAATTCCTACTAACTAACATTTCAAATAGTTTTATTTATTCAAAAAAATTAAAAACGTAAATGCTATTGTCCGTCCCTCTTTTTTTCTATTATATACTTTCTTTTCTTTAAAAAATATTAAATTTTATATAACTTTTTGGAAGAAATTTCCCTAATAACTAACATCTCAAATAGTTTTATATATCCAAAAAATAAAAATTAAAAATTAAATGTTATAGTCCGTCCCTCTTTTTTTCTATTATATACTTTCATTTCTTTAATAAATCTTAACTTTTTTTATATAACTTTTTGTAAAAAATTCACTACTAACTAACATCTAAATTAGTTTTATTTATCCAAAAATTAAATTTAAAATCAAATTAAAAGGTAAATGCTATTGTCCGTCTCTTTTTTTCTATTATATACTTTCATTTATTTAAAAATTCTTAAATTTTTTTATATAACTTTTTGTAAAAAATTTCACTACTAATTAACATCTCAAATAGTTTTATATATCCTAAAAAAATTAAAAAATTAAATGCTATTGTCCGTCCCTCTTTTTTCTATTATATACTTTCATTTCTTTAAAAAAATCTTAACTTTTTATGTAACTTTTTGAAGAAAAAAAATCACTACTAACTAACATTTCAAATAGTTTTATTTATCAAATAAAATAAATTTAAAAACAGTAAATGCTATTGTCTGTCCCTCTTTTTTCTATTATATACTTTCATTTCTTTAAAAATTCTTAACAATTTTTATATAAATTTTTGTAAAAAATTTCACACTAACTAACATCTCAATTAGTTTATATATCCAAAAAAAATTTTAAAAAATTAAAAAAAGTAAATGATATTGTCCGTCCCTTTTTTTCTATTATATACTTTCATTTCTTTAAAAATTCTTAACTTTTTTTATATAACTTTTTGTAAAAAATTCACTACTAACTAACATCTCAAATAATTTTATATATCAAAAAAAAATTAAAAAAATTCAAAAAGTAAATGCTATTGTTTGTCCCTCTTTTTTCTATTATATACTTTTATTTTTTAAAAAATTCTTAACTTTTTTTATATAACTTTTTGTTAAAAAATTTTACTACTAAATAACATCCCAAATAGTTTTATATATCCTAAAAAAAATAAAAAATTAAATGCTATTGTCCGTCCCTCTTTTTTCTATTATATACTTTCATTTCTTTAAAATTATTAACTTTTTTTAAATAAATTTTTGTAAAAAATTTTACTAAAATTACATCACAAACAATTTTATTTATCCAAAAAAAATTAAAAAAATTAAATGCTATTGTCCATCCCTCTTTTTTCTATTATATACTTTCATTTCTTTAAAATTATTAACTTTTTTTAAATAAATTTTTGTAAAAAATTTTACTAAAATTACATCACAAACAATTTTATTTATCCAAAAAAAATTAAAAAAATTAAATGCTATTGTCCGTCCCTCTTTTTTCTATTATATACTTTCATTTCTTTAAAATTATTAACTTTTTTTAAATAAATTTTTGTAAAAAATTTTACTACAAACTATCATCACTAACAATTTTATTTATCCAAAAAAAAAATTAAAAAAAAATTAAAAAGTAAATACAATTGTCCGTCCCTCTTTTTTTCTATTATATACTTTCATTTCTTTAATAATTCTTAACTTTTTTTATATAACTTTTTGTAAAAAATTTTACTTCAAACTAGCATCACAAACATTTTTATTTATCCAAAAAAAAATTAAAAAAAATTAAAATGTAAATGCTAATGTCCGTCCATCTTTTTCTATTATATACTTTCATTTCTTTAAAAATTCTTACTTTTTTTATATAAATTTAAAAAAAAAAATTCACTACTAACTAACATCTCAAATAGTTTTATTTATCCAAAAAAAATAAAAAAGTAAATGCTATTGTCCGTCCCTCTTTTTTCAATTATATACTTTCATTTCTTCAAAAATTCTTAACTTTTTTTATATAACTTTTTGTTAAAATTTTTACTACTAACTAACATCTAAAATATATTTATTTATCCAAAAAAAAATTAAAAAAGTAAATGCTATTGTCCGTATCTCTTTTTTCTATCATATACTTTCATTTATTTAAAAATTCTTAACTTTTTTTATATAACTTTTTGTAAAAAAATTCACTACTAACTAACATCTCAAATAGTTTTATTTATCCAAAAAAAAAAAATTAAAAAAAAATTAAAAAAGTAAATGCTATTGTCCGTCCCTCTTTTTTCTGTTTTATACGTTCATTTCTTTAAAAATTCTTAACTCTTTTTATATAACTTTTTGTAAAAAATTTACTACTAAATAACATCTCAAACAGTTTTATATATCCTAAAAAAAATCAAAAATTAAATGCTATTGTCCGTCCCACTTTTTTCTATTATATACTTTCATTTCTTTAAAATTATTAACTTTTTTTAAATAAATTTTTGTAAAAAATTTTACTACAAACTAATTTCACAAACAATTTTATTTATCCAAAAAAAAAATAAATTAAAAAGTAAATGCTATTGTTCGTCCCTCTTTTTCTATTATACACTTTCATTTATTTAATATTTCTTACTTTTTTTATATAACTTTATATAAAAAATTTCACTACTAACTAACATCTCAAATAGTTTTATTTATCCAAAATAAATTAAAAAAGTAAATGCTATTGTCCGTCCCTCTTTTTTCTATTATATACTTTCATTTCTTTAAAAATTCTTAACTTTTTTTATATAACTTTTTGTAAAAAATTCACTACTATCTAACATCTCAAATAGTTTTATTTATCAAAAAATTAAAAAAGTAAATGCTATTGTCCGTCCCTCTTTTTTCTATTATATACTTTCATTTCTATAAAAATTCTTAACAATTTTTATATAAGTTTTTGTAAAAAAATTCACACTAACTAATATCTCAAATAATTTTATTTATATATCGAAATAAAATTTTAAAAAAATAAAAAAGTAAATGATATTGTCCGTCCCTTTTTCTTCTATTATATACTTACATTTCTTTAAAAAAAAATTAACTTTTTTATATAACTTTTTGTAAAAAATTTCACTAGTAACTAACATCTCAAATAATTTTATATATCCAAAAAAAATTAAAAAAATTAAAAAAGTAAATGCTATTGTCTGTCCCTCTTTTTTCTATTATATACTTTCATTTCTTTAAAAATTCTTAACTTTTTTTATATAACTTTTTGTAAAAAATTTCACTACTAAATAACATCTCAAATAGTTTTATTTATCTAAAAAAAAATTAAAAAATTAAATGCTATTGTCCGTCCCTCTTTTTTCTATTATATACTTTCATTTCTTTAAAATTATTAACTTTTTTTAAATAAATTTTTGTAAAAATTTTTACTACAAACTAACATCACAAACAATTTTATTCATCCAAAAAAAAAATTAAAAAATCAAAAAGTAAATCTATTGTCCGTCCCTCTTTTTTTTTTATTATATACTTTCATTTCTTTAAAAATTCTTAACTTTGTTTATATAGCTTATTGTAAAATTTTTTACTGCTAACTAACATCTCAAATAGTTTTATTTATCAAAAAAAAAATAAAAAAATTAAAAGTAAATGTTATTGTCCGTCCCTCTTTTTTCTATTATATACTTTCATTTATTTAAATATTCTTAACTTTTTTATATTACTTTATGTAAAAAATTTCACTACTAACTAACATCTCAAATAATTTTTTTTATCAAAATTTTTTTTTTAAAAAAATTTAAAAAGTAAATGTTATTGTCCGTCTCTCTTTTTTTTCTATTATATACTTTCATTTCTTTAAAAAATCTTAACTTTTTATATAACTTTTTGTAAAAAAATTTCCCAATAACTAACATCTCAAAATAGTTTTATTTATTCAAAAAAAAATTAAAAAAATTAAAAAAGTAAATGCTATTGTCCGTCCCTCTTTTTTTCTATTATATACTTTCATTTCTTTAAAAATTATTAAATTTTTATATAACTTTTGTAAAAAAATTCACTAATAACTAAAATCTCAAATAGTTTTATTTATTAAAAAAATTTAAAAATTAAAAAAGTTGATGCTATTGTCCGTCCCTCTTTTTTTCTATTATATACTTTCAGTTCTTTAAAAATTCTTAACTTTTTTATATAACTTTTTGTAAAAATTTTACTACTAACTAACATCTCAAATAGTTTTATTTATCCAAAAAATAAAAAATCAAAAAAAGTAAATGCTATTGTCCGTCCCTCTTTTTTCTATTATATACTTTCATTTCTTTAAAAATTATTAACTTTTTTATATAACTTTTTGTAAAAAAATTCACTACTAACTAACATCTCAAATAGTTTTATTCATCCAAAAAAAATTAAAAAATTAAAAAGTAAATGCTATTGTCCGTCCCTCTTTTTCTATTATATACTTTCATTTCTTTAAAAATTTTTACTTTTTTTATATAACTTTATGTAAAAAAATTTCACTACTAACTAACATCTCAAATAGTTTTATTTATCCAAAAAAAAAATTAATAAATTAAAAAATTAAATGCTATTGTCCGTCCCTCTTCTATTATATACTTTCATTTCTTTAAAAATTCTTAACTTTTTTATATAACTTTTTGTAAAATATTTCACTACTAACTAATATCTCAAATAGATTTATTTATACAAAAAAAAAATTTAAAAATTAAAAAAGTAAATGTTATTGTCCGTCCTTTTTTTCTTCTATTATATACTTTCATTTATTTACAAATTCTTAACCTTTTTACCTAACTTTTTGTAAAAAATTTTACTACTAACTAACATCTCAAATATTTTTATTTATTCGAAAAAAATTAAAAATTAAAATTAAATGCTATTGTCCGTCTATCTTTTTTCTATTATATACTTTATTTCTTTAAAAATTCTTAACTTTCTATATAACTTGTATAAAATTTCACACATTATATAACTAACATCTCAAATAACATCTCAAATAGTTTTATTTATTTAATAAAAATTAAAAAAGTAAATGCTATTGTCCGTCACTCTATTTTTTCTATTATATACTTTCATTTCTTTAAAACTCTTAACTTTTTTATATAATTTTTTGTAAAAAATTTCACTACTAACTAACATCTCAAATAGTTTTATTTATTAAAAAAAAAAATTTAAAAAATAAATGCTATTGTCCGTTTCTCTTTTTTCTATTATATACTTTCATTTCTTTAAAATTCTTAACCTTTTTTATATAACTTTTTGTAAAAAATTAACTACTAACTAACATTTCAAATAGTTTTATTTATCCAGAAAAAAATTAAAAAATTAAATGCTATTGTCCGTCCCTCTTTTTTCTATTATATACTTTCATTTCTTTAAAAATTCTTAACTTTTTTTATATAACTTTTTGTAAAAAATTCACTACTAACTAACATCTCAAATAGTTTTATTTATCAAAAAAATAAAATTAAAAAAGTAAATGCTATTGTTCGTCCCTCTTTTTTTCTATTATATACTTTTATTTCTTTAAAAATTCTTAACATTTTTATATAACTTATTGTAAAAAAAATTTACTACTAATTAATATCTCAAATAGTTTTATATATCCAAAAAAAAATTTTAAAAAAAGTAAATATTATTATCCGTCTCCTTTTTTTCTATTATATACTTTCATTTCTTTAAAATTATTAACTTTTTTTAAATAAATTTTTGTAAAAAATTTTACTACAAACTAACATCACAAACAATTTTATTCATCCAAAAAAAAATTAAAAAATTAAAAAGTAAATGCTATTGTCCGTCCCTCTTTTTCTATTATATACTTTCATTTCTTTAAAATTATTAACTTTTTTTAAATAAATTTTTGTAAAAAATTTTACTAAAAACTATCATCACTAACAATTTTATTTATCCAAAAAAAAAATTAAAAAAATTAAATGCCATTGTTCGTCCCTCTTTTTTCTATTATATACTTTCATTTCTTTAAAATTCTTAAATTTTTTAATATAAGTTTTTGTTAAAAAACTCACTACTAACTATCATCACTAACAATTTTATTTATCCAAAAAAAAAATTAAAAAAAAATTAAAAAGTAAATACAATTGTCCGTCCCTCTTTTTTTCTATTATATACTTTCATTTCTTTAATAATTCTTAACTTTTTTTATATAACTTTTTGTAAAAAATTTTACTACAAACTAGCATCACAAACATTTTTATTTATCCAAAAAAAAATTAAAAAAATTGAAATATAAATGATATTGTCCGTCCATCTTTTTCTATTATATACTTTCATTTCTTTAAAAATTCTTACTTTTTTTATATAACTTTATGTAAAAAAATTCACTACTAACTAACGTTTCAAATAGTTTTATTTATCCAAAAAAAATAAAAAAGTAAATGCTATTGTCCGTCCCTCTTTTTTCAATTATATACTTTCATTTCTTTAAAAATTCTTAACTTTTTTATATAACTTTTTGTAAAATATTACACTATTAACTAACATCTAAAATAATTTTATTTACCCAAAAAAAATTAAAAAAATTAAAAAGTAAATACAATTGTCCGTCCCTCTTTTTTTCTATTATATACTTTCATTTCTTTAATAAATCTTAACTTTTTTTATATAACTTTTTGTAAAAAAATTCACTACTAACTAACATCTCAAATAGTTTTATTTATCCAAAAAAAATTAAAAAAAATTAAAAAAGTAAATGCTATTGTCCGTCCCTCTTTTTTCTGTTATATACGTTCATTTCTTTAAAAATTCTTAACTCTTTTTATATAACTTTTTGTAAAAAATTTTACTACTAAATAACATCTCAAATAGTTTTATATATCCTAAAAAAATTCAAAAATTAAATGCTATTGTCCGTCCCACTTTTTTCTATTATATACTTTCATTTCTTTAAAATTATTAACTTTTTTTAAATAAATTTTTGTAAAAAATTTTACTACAAACTAACATCACAAACAATTTTATTTATCCAAAAAAAAATTAAAAAAATTAAAAAGTAAATGCTATTGTTCGTCCCTCTTTTTCTATTATATACTTTCATTTATTTAATATTTCTTACTTTTTTTATATAACTTTATATAAAAAATTTCACTACTAACTAACATCTCAAATAGTTTTATTTATCCAAAAAAAATTAAAAAAGTAAATGCTATTGTCCGTCCCTCTTTTTTCTATTATATACTTTCATTTCTTTAAAAATTCTTAACTTTTTTTATATAACTTTTTGTAAAAAATTCACTACTAACTAACATCTCAAATAGTTTTATTTATCAAAAAATTAAAAAAGTAAATGCTATTGTCCGTCCCTCTTTTTTCTATTATATACTTTCATTTCTTTAAAAATTCTTAACAATTTTTATATAAATTTTTGTAAAAAAATTCACACTAACTAACATCTCAAATAGTTTATATATCCAAATAAAATTTTAAAAAATTAAAAAAAGTTAATGATATTGTCCGTCCCTTTTTTTTCTATTATATACTTACATTTCTTTAAAAAAATTTAACTTTTTTTATATAACTTTTTGTAAAAAATTTCACTAGTAACTAACATCTCAAATAATTTTATATATCCAAAAAAAAATTAAAAAAATTAAAAAAGTAAATGCTATTGTCTGTCCCTCTTTTTTCTATTATATACTTTCATTTCTTTAAAAATTCTTAACTTTTTTTATATAACTTTTTGTAAAAAATTTCGCTACAAAATAACATCTCAAATAGTTTTATATATCCTAAAAAATTAAAAAATTAAATTCTATTGTCCGTCCCTCTTTTTTCTATTATATACTTTCATTTCTTTAAAATTATTAACTTTTTATAAATAAATTTTTGTAAAAATTTTTACTACAAACTAACATCACAAACAATTTTATTTATCCAAAAAAAAAATTAAAAAAATTAAAAGGTAAATGCTATTGTCCGTCCCTCTTTTTCTATTATTTACTTTCATTTCTTTAAAAATTCTTACTTTTTTTATATAACTTTATGTAAAAAATTTCACTACTAACTAACATTTCAAATAGTTTTATTTATCCAGAAAAAAAATTAAATGCTATTGTCCGTCCCTCTTTTTTCTATTATATACTTTCATTTCTTTAAAAATTCTTAAATTTTTTATATAACTTTTTGTAAAAAAATCACTACTAACTAACAGTTTAAATAGTTTTATTTATCAAATAAAATAAAATTAAAATAGTAAATGCTATTGTCTGTCCCACTTTTTTCTATTATATACTTTCATTTCTTTAAAAATTCTTAACAATTTTTATAATTTTTGTAAAAAAATTCACACTAACTAACATCTCAAATAGTTTATATATCCAAATAAAATTTTTAAAAAATTAAAAAAAGTAAATGATAATGTCCGTCCCTTTTTTTAAATTATATACTTTCATTTCTTTAAAAAAAATTACCTTTTTTTACATAACTTTTTGTAAAAAATTCACTACTAACTAACATCTCAAATAATTTTATATATCCAAAAAGAAAATTCAAAAAAATTCAAAAAGTAAATGCTATTGTCTGTCCCTCTTTTTTCTATTACATACTTTCATTTTTTAAAAAATTCTTAACTTTTTTTATATAACTTTTTGTTAAAAAATTTTACTACTAAATAACATCTCAAATAGTTTTATATATCCTAAAAAAAATAAAAAATTAAATGCTATTTTCCGTCCCTCTTTTTTCTATTATATACTTTCATTTCTTTAAAATTATTAACATTTTTTAAATAAATTTTTGTAAAAAATTTTACTAAAATTACATCACAAACAATTTTATTTATCCAAAAAATAATTAAAAAATTAAAAAGTAAATGCTATTGTCCGTCCCTCTTTTTCTATTATATACTTTCATTTATTTAAAATTTCTTACTTTTTTTATATATCTTTATGTAAAAAATTTCACTATTAACTAACATCTCAAATAGTTTTATTTATCCAAAAAAAAATTAAAACAGTAAATGCTATTGTCCGTCCCTCTTTTTTCTATTATATTCTTTCATTTCTTTAAAAATTCTTAACTTTTTTTATATAACGTTTTGTAAAAAATTCACTACTAACTAACATCTCAAATAGTTTTATTTATCAAAAAACAAAAAAAATTAAAAATTAAATGCTATTGTCCATCCCTCTTTTTTCTATTATATATTTTCATTTCTTTAAAAATTCTTAACAATTTTTATATAAATTTTTGTAAAAAAATTAAATGCCATTGTCCGTCCCTCTTTTTTCTATTATATACTTTCATTTCTTTAAAATTCTTAACCTTTTTTATATAACTTTGTATAAAAAAAATCACTACTAACTAACATCTAAAATAGTTTAATATATCCAAAAAAAATTAAAAAAGTAAATGCTCTGTTCCACTTTTTTTCTATTATATACTTTCATTTCTTAAAAAATTCTTAAATTTTTTTATATAAGTTTTTATTAAAAAACTCACTACTAACTAACATATCAAATAGTTTTATTTATCCAAAAAAAATTAAAAAAAATGAAAAAATTAAATGCTATTGTCCGTCCCTCTTTTTTCTATTATATACTTTCATTTCTTTAATAATTCTTAACTTTTTTTTTATATAACTTTTTGTAAAAAATTTTACTACAAACTAGCATCACAAACATTTTTATTTATCCAAAAAAAAATTAAAAAAATTAAAATTTAAATGCTATTGTCCGTCCATCCTTTTCAATTATATACTTTCATTTCTTTAAAAATTCTTACTTTTTTATATAACTTTATGTAAAAAAATTCACTACTAACTAACATCTCAAATAGTTTTATTTATCAAAAAAAAAAAATTAAAAATTAAAAAAGTAAATGCTATTGTCTGTCCCTCTTTTTTCTATTATATACTTTCATTTCTTCAAAAATTCTTAACTTTTTTTATACAACTTTTTGTTCAAATTATTACTACTAACTAACATCTAAAATATATTTATTTATCCAAAAAAAATTAAAAAAGTAAATGCTATTGTCCGTCTCTCTTTTTTCTATCATATACTTTCATTTATTTAAAAATTCTTAAATTTTTTTATATAACTTTTTGTAAAAAATTTCACTATTAATTAACATCTGAAATAGTTTTATTTATCTAAAAATTTTTAAAAAGCAAATGCTATTGTCAGTCCCTCTTTTTTTCTATTATATACTTTCATTTATTTAAAAAATATTAACTTTTTATATATAACTTTTTGTAAAAAAATTTACTAATAACTAACATCTCAAATAGTTTTATTTATCCAAAAAAAAAAATTAAAAAAAATTAAAAAAAATTAAAAAGTAAATGCTATTTTCCGTCTCTCTTTTTCTATTATATACTTTCATTTTTTAAAAAAATATTCACTTTTTTATATAACTTTTTGTAAAAAATTTCACTACTAACTAACATTTCAAATAGTTTTATATATCCAAAAAATAAAAATTAAAAAGTAAATGCTATTGTCCGTCTCTCTTTTTTCTATTATATACTTTCATTTATTTAAAAATTCTTAACTTTTTTATATAACTTTTTGTAAAAAAATTCACTACTAAATAACATCTCAAATAATTTTATATATCCTAATAAAAATTGAAAAATTAAATGCTATTTTCCGTTTCTCTTTTTTCTATTATATACTTTCATTTCTTTAAAATTCTTAACCTTTTTTATATAACTTTATGTAAAAAAAATAACTACTAACTAACATCTCAAATAGTTTTATACTCCCTCCGTCCCACGTTAGTTGAGACTTCTTTTTCTTTTGGACAGTCCCACATTAGTTGAGACTGCCCAAAATGACAAAAATTTTAATATTTTATATTCACCCTACCCCACCCACTCATTCTCTTTCTTCATTTTCCACCATACAATTTATTCAACCAACCTACTATTAATTCCATTCATTCTCTCTCTTCATTTTCTACCACACATTTTCATTATCTTATTCATTTTCCTTAATTGGTGTGCCCAAAAAGTTAGTCTCAACTAACGTGGGACGGAGGGAGTATATCCAAAAAAAAATTAAAAAAGTAAATGCTATTGTCTGTCCCTCTTTTTTTCTATTATATACTTTCATTTCTTTAAAAATTCTTACTTTTTATATAACTTTATGTAAAAAATTTCACTAATAACTAACATCTCAAATAGTTTTATTTATCCAAAAAAAAATTAAAAAATTAAAAAAGTAAATGCTATTGTCCGTCCCTCTTTTTTCTATTATATACTTTCATTTCTTCAAAAATTCTTAACTTTTTTTATATAACTTTTTGTTAAAATTTTTACTACAAACTAACATCTCAAATATATTTATTTATCCAAAAAAAAAATTAAAAACTAAATGCTATTGTCCGTCTCTTTTTATCTATTATATACTTTCATTTATTTAAAAATTCTTAAACTTTTTTATATAACTTTTTGTAAAAAATTTCACTACTAATTAACATCTCAAGCAGTTTTATTTATCCAAAAAAATTAAAAAAAAATTTAAAAAGTAAATGATATTGTCAATCCCTCTTTTTTTCTATTATATACTTTCATTTATTTAAAAAATCTTAACTTTTTTTTATATAACTTTTTGTAAAAAAAATTACTAATAACTAACATCTCAAATAGTTTTATTTATCCGAAAAAAAATTAAAAAAAATTAAAAAAGTAAATGCTATTGTCCGTCCCTCTTTTTTCTATTATATACTTTCATTTCTTTAAAAATTCTTAACTTTTTTATATAACTTTTTGTAAACAAATTCAATACTAAATAACATCTCAAATAGTTTTATATATCCTAAAAAAATTAAAAAATTAAATGCTATTGTCCGTCCCTCTTTTTTCTATTATATACTTTCATTTCTTTAAAATTATTAACTTTTTTATATAACTTTTTGTAAAAATTTTTACTACAAACTAATATCACAAACAATTTTATTTATCCAAAAAAAAAAATTAAAAACTAAATGCTATTGTCCGTCCCTCTTTTTCTATTATATACTTTCATTTCTTTAAAAATCTTACTTTTTTTATATAACTTTATGTAAAAAATTTCACTACTAACTAACATCTCAAATAGTTTTATTTATCCAAAAAAAATTATTAAATTAAAAACTTAAATGCTATTGTCCGTCCCTCTTTTTTCTATTATTTACTTTAATTTCTTTAAAAAATTTTAACTTTTTTTTTATATAACTTTATGTTAAAATTTTTACTACTAACTAACATCTCAAATAATTTTATTTATCCAAAAAAAATAAAAATTTAAAAAGCAAATGCTATTGTCCGTCTCTCTTTTTTCTATTCTATACATTCATTTATTTAAAAAATTCTTAACTTTTTTATATAACTTTTTGTAAAATATTTAACTACTAATTAACATCTCAAATAGTTTTATTTATTCAAAATAAAATTAAAAAATTAAAAACGTAAATGCTATTGTCCGTCCCTCTTTTTTCTATTATATACTTTCATTTCTTTAAAAATTCTTAAATTTTTTATATAACTTTTTGTAAAAAATTTTACTACTAAATAACATCTCAAATAGTTTATGGACTTTTCTATTGTGTGTCCATGAGCACATGATAAGGATTAAAGATTCTCTTGTAATGTGTATCAAATTAATACTTGACACACATTACAAGAGAATCTTTAAAAGATTCTCTTGTAATGTGTGTCAAGTATTAATTTGACACATATTACAAGAAAATCTTTAAAAGATTTATTCAAAGATTCTCTTGTAATGTGTGTCAAGTATTAATTTGACACACATTATATGAGAATCTTTAATCATTATCATGTGCCCATGGACACACAATAGAAAAGTCCTAGTTTTATATATCCTAAAAAAATTAAAAAATTAAATGCTATTGTCCGTCCCTCTTTTTTCTATCATATACTTTCATTTCTTTAAAATTCTTAACCTTTTTATATAATTTTTTGTAAAAAAAATTCACTACTAAATAACTTCTCAAATAGTTTTATATATCCTAAAAAAAATTAAAAAATTAAATGCTATTGTCCGTCCCTCTTTTTTCTATTATATACTTTCATTTTTTTAAAATTATTAACCTTTTTTATATAACTTTTTATAAAAAAAATCACTACTAACTAACATCTCAAATAGTTTTATATATCCAAAAAAAAATTAAAAAAGTAATTATTATTGTCTGTCCCTCTTATTTTCTATTATATACTTTCATTTCTTTAAAAATTCTTAACTTTTTTTTATATAAGTTTTTGTTAAAAAACTCACTACTAACTAACATATCAAATAGTTTTATTGATCTAAAAAAAAATTAAAAAAAATGAAAAAAGTAAATGCTATTGTCCGTCCCTCTTTTTTCAATTATATACTTTCATTTCTTTAATAATTCTTAACTTTTTTTATATAACTTTTTGTAAAAATTTTTACTACAAAATAACATCTCAAATAATTTTATTTATCCAAAAAAAAATTAAAAAAGTAAATGCTATTGTCCGTTCCTCTTTTTTCAATTATATACTTTCATTTCTTCAAAAATTCTTAACTTTTTTTATATAACTTTTTGTTAAAATTTTTACTACAAACTAACATCTCAAATATATTTATTTATCCAAAAAAAAAAAATTAAAAAGTAAATGCTATTGTCCGTCTCTTTTTTTCTATTATATACTTTCATTTATTTAAAAATTCTTAAATTTTTTTATATAACTTTTTGTAAAAAATTTCACTACTAATTAACATCTCAAATAGTTTTATTTATTCAAAAAAAATTAAAAAATTAAAAACGTAAATGCTATTGTCCGTCCCTCTTTTTTCTATTATATACTTTCATTTTTTTAAAAATTCTTAAATTTTTTTATATAACTTTTTGTAAAAAATTTTACTACTAAATAACATCTCAAATAGTTTTATATATCCTAAAAAAATTAAAAAATCAAATGCTATAGTCCGTCCCTCTTTTTTCTATTATATACTTTCATTTCTTTAAAATTCTTAACTTTTTTATATAACTTTTTGTAAAAAAATTCACTTCTTAATAACTTCTCAAATAGTTTTATATATCCTAAAAAAAATTAAAAAAATTAAATGCTATTGTCCGTCCCTCTTTTTTCTATTATATACTTTCATTTCTTTAAAATTCTTAACCTTTTTTATATAACTTTTTGTAAAAAAATTAACTACTAACTAACATCTCAAATAGTTTTATATATCCAAAAAAAATTAAAAAAGTAAATGCTATTGTCTGTCCCTCTTTTTTTCTATTATATACTTTCATTTCTTTAAAAATTCTTAACTTTTTTTTTATATAAGTTTTTGTTAAAAAACTCACTACTAACTAACATCTCAAATAGTTTTATTTATCTAAAAAAAATTTTAAAAAAATGAAAAAAGTAAATGCTATTGTCCGTCCCTCTTTTTTCTATTATATACTTTCATTTCTTTAATAATTCTTAACTTTTTTTATATAACTTTTTGTAAAATTTTTTACTACAAAATAACATCTCAAATAATTTTATTTATCCAAAAAAAAATTTAAAAAGTAAATGCTATTGTCCGTCTCTCTTTTTTCTATTATATACATTCATTTATTTAAAAATTCTTAACTTTTTTTTATATAACTTTTTTAAAAAATTTAACTACTAATTAACATCTCAAATAGTTTTATTTATCCAAAAGAAAATTAAAAATAAAAAATTAAATGCTATTGTTCGTCCCTCTTTTTTCAATTATATACTTTCATTTCTTTAAAAATTCTTAACTTTTTTTATATAACTTTTTGTAAAAATTTCACTACTAACTAACATCTCAAATAGTTTTATATATCCTAAAAAAAATTAAAAAATTAAATGCTATTGTCCGTCTCTCTTTTTTCTATTATATACTTTCATTTCTTTAAAATTATTAACTTTTTTTATATAATTTTTTGTAAAATATTTTCCTACAAACTAACATCACAAACAGATTTATTTATCCAAATAAAAAATTAAAAAAATTAAAAAGTAAATGCTATTTTGCGTCCCTCTTTTTCTATTATATACTTTCATTTCTTTAAAAATTCTTACTTTTTTTTATATAACTTTATGTAAAAAATTTCACTACTAACTAACATCTCAAATTGTTTTATTTATCTAAAAAAAATTAAAAAAATTAAAAAAGTAAATGCTATTGTCCGTCCCTCTTTTTTCTATTATATACTTTCATTTCTTTAAAAATTCTTAACTTTTTTTATATAGCTTTTTGTTAAAATTTTTACTACTAACTAACATCTCAAATAATTTTATTTATCCAAAAAAAAATTAAAAAAGTAAATGCTATTTCCCGTCTCTCTTTTTTCTATTATATACTTTCATTTATTTATTAATTCTGAACTTTTTTATATAACTTTTTGTAAAAAATTTCACTACTAATTAACATCTCAAATAGTTTTATTTATCCAAAAAAAATTAAAAAAAATTTTAAAAAGTAAATGCTATTGTCCGTCCCTCTTTTTTTCTATTATATACTTTCATTTCTTTAAAAATTCTTAACTTTTTTTTATAACTTTTTTTTTTAAAATTCACTACTAACTAACATCTCAAATAGTTTTATTTATCCAAAAAAAAATTAAAAAATTAAAAAAGTAAATGCTATTGTCCGTCCCTCTTTTTTCTATTATATACTTTCATTTCTTTAAAAATTCTTAACTTTTTTTATATAACTTTTTGTAAAAAAATTCACTACTAAATAACATCTCAAATAGTTTTATATATCCTAAAAAAATTAAAAAATTAAATGCTATTGTCCGTTTCTCTTTTTTCTATTATATACTTTCATTTCTTTAAAATTCTTAACGTTTTTTATATAACTTTTTGTAAAATTTTTTACTACAAACTAACATCACAAACAATTTTATTTATCTAAAAAAAAATTAAAAAGTAAATGCTATTGTCCGTCCCTCTTTTTCTATTATATACTTTCATTTCTTTAAAAATTATTACTATTTTTATATAAATTTATATAAAAAATTTCACTACTAACTAACATCTCAAATAGTTTTATTTATCCAAAAAAAAAATTAAAAAATTAAAAAAGTAAATGCTACTGTCCGTCCCTCTTTTTTCTATTATATACTTTCATTTCTTTAAAAATTCTTAACTTTTTTTATATAACTTTTTGTTAAAATTTTTACTACTAACTAACATCTCAAATAATTTTATTTATCCAAAAAAAGAAATTAAAAAAGTAAATGCTATTGTCCGTCTCTCCTTTTTTTTCTATTATATACTTTCATTTCTTTAAAACTAAGCCTTTTTTCAATGTTTTGGGCTAAATCAAAACGACGTGGCGACTCTACAAACGAAAACGCAGCGACACACCTCCCGACCGACACAATGCGAGATGCCGGGGCCTGCACGCGAGCCGGATCTGGGTAATTTCACTAATGACTTTTAGTATTTGGAGAGGTTGAATCGATGATTCCAGGTCCCTGATCCCCGATCAAAAACACAATACACACACTTTGTTGGTTTCTCTCCCTGAAAGATTCCTACATAATCATCCTAAGTCACTTAAAGTTTGTTTATCAACCTTGTTGATCAACAAACATCGAGATTCAAATCAAGGATTGAGGCAAAACTCTGTCCGCATCAAGATTCGAATATGGGATTGAGTCGAAACTCAGTCTGAATCCCTTCTCAAACCAAAGGTAATCTTCCTTCTTTCTTTATTATTCTAATTGATTATTAGAGTGGTATAGCACATTGAATCTAGGATCAGCCTAGAGCCTCTCCAAATCATGGAGACGGTCTCGAAGCAATCGATCTTATATTTCGTTTAACCTAGTTAAATGGATGCCTTTATCTGTTTATTTAAAAATGCGTTTATTTGAAAACCCCCCTTTAGCAAGACCGATCTCCGGATTGGGTGGATACGGTGCTCCTTGACCTTCAAAATCAATCACTTAAGCCCCGAACCCAAAATCTTTTCAAAATGGTTTTTCTATATTTCCAATCAATAATATAGGTAGCGACTCTAAAACAAAATAAAAAGTTTGGAAAACTTGAATTTTCGTGCATCGCTACACCACCAAAATGACCAACCGGCCATTTACACGAACAGACGTAAGCACCACCACATAAGTCCAGTTAAACAACTAAAATCTAAAAAATCTATTTGGAATCTTTATGTGCTAACAGGTACATAAAGGTAAGAAACATTCAGGTCCATCCGAGACCATCACGCATAAGTCCTTGCATAACAGGAGCCGACAGAAGCTCCACCTCAACCGACAACTTCAAAGTCTGTGACGACAGCAACGATAACAAAGTTCGTGACCTCGGCAAAAACAGCGACACTTGTGACCTCAGGTGGAGCATCAACAAAGTCTGCGACCTCAGCAAAATTCAAAGTCTGGGACCTCGACAACGTCAACAAAGTATGTGACCTCAGCAACTTTAAAGTCCGTGACCTCGGCAACAATGACAACGTCAGTAACCTCGGGCGGTGCATCATCAAAAATGGATATTTTCAGAATTGGGTCAAGTCCTTGATTCCTCAGTATGAATTTATCCATGGTTCGAAAGCACTTAAACAACGGCATCGTCAGTAACCTTGGGCGGCGCACTTCAACAACTTCATCAACAAAACAAGTATTTTCAGAATTAGGTCAAGTCCTTGATTCCTCAGTATGATTTTACCTTTTCAAAAAAAACTCCCTCTTCGATTTTCAAAATACCTAAAGCAGCCTTTTAGTGTTTTAGAGTCGAACTACATTTTGGTCTGATTCTTCAATAGAGATACGTAGGCAGCCGTGCGGCACGACCATCCCAGTGTTCAGAATGATGTCTTTTCTATCGACGACATGACATCTTCCATAAGTCTTGTCGCCGAGGGGCTCTGCAGACACCCCATTCTAAACCAATAATTACGTGATTACACTACTCTTCGTCTCTCTTTTGTGTTTTGATGAAAGCATATTAGTTTCGTCATGTTTCGTTAAGTTTTTAACTAACTTCGTTAGTTTTGGACCTAACTGACTAACGGAATAACTGAAGAGGACAGAATGGTCAATTGACTAGTTGTCCCACGCGGAACAGGCATGTCTCGCGCGAGACAACCCCTCTGCAGGATGTGCAGAATCACTTCCCTTCTCCGTTTCAACCTCTTTTTCTTGATAAACTCTTATCCAATCCGGGTCTCTACTGATTTGAAAGTTCTGGAACCTTCCTTAGGAGGAATCCTAATCCACTTGAGTCTCCTAATCTTGGTGACCAAGTAATCCAACCCCTATAAATACTTGATGACTTTCAGTATTTCAGAGGGGGGTCGACAGACAATTTACTGGTTTCTCTCCTTGAAAGATTCCTATAAATCACTAATAAACAAACACCCAAAACTCTTCCATCAACCTTGTTGATTGACAAACATCAAGGCTCAAGCCTAAAATCAAGGCGAAGCTCTATCCAAATCCTTTCTCGACTGAGAAGGAGGAGAAAACACTTAGAACCACGTTCTAAACCAAATACTTTCTAAACACGGTAAACTCCTATATTTTTACTTTCTTCTTCTCAATCCCTCTAATTGCTTTTAAAGTTGTGTAATCCTATCAAAAAGGGTTAGCCTAGAGTCCCTTCAATCCATGGAGGTGATCTCGAAGCATACAACCCAACATTCCAAATTAATATATTAATTAGGGTTTTCTTGTTCTTATTTAAATATTGTTTTGATTAATAAATCCCCCTTAAGCAAGACCAATCTTCGGATTGGGTGGATGCGGTGCTCCTCAATCTTCCAAATCAATCACTTAAGCCCCGAACCCAAATATTTTCACAAAGGTTTTTCTTATTGTTTTCCTAAATAAATAATAAGTGGCGACTCCGTGTTCATTAAAAACCGCATCGCTACAAGAAGAACCACTCTCCCTCCTTAATTCTTCTTCTTCTTATCTTCAACATCAAGGCATAAATGGATTCGTCAGGTATAACGCTTTCGCCTCTATTTCTTTTCTCATTCTTATTTAAGACCAGAGTACGACTTACGTATATCGGAATAGAAATGTTCCAACAATTGCTATCAGAGCCTACTCATGTTCTTGATTATGTTTGAGTTCATGATAGTATGTTTTGCTTTACTGTATGTTGAATTCATTATGTTTTGGTATTGTTTAATCACTCTAATTCATTCATAGAGTGTTAATAATTTATCCCGTTTAAAATCTAAAAGGATTGAATGTTTTGCTTAAAATACATAAAATTCATCAAAAGGTACAATGAATATTGCAAGATTATCCCATTGGAACAACAGAGCGTTGTATGACGCACGAACGTACTGGATCTACTTGTGAAATTCATGTCCATATGAACTACTTTGCTTGTCCAAATAAGGCAAAACCTCAGCTGAGCACCTTTGGAATAGACTGTTAAAAGTTTATGGAAAGGGTCTGATCGGTCGAGCACCTTCTTGACTAGGATGAGCACACGTAGTACAGAATGATGAATGCTTTTGGAAAAGCATGCACGGCCGAGTCATTACTTGTGATCGGCCAAGCACCACCTATTTGCTCGGTTGAGCACCTTATTGCCTCGACCGAGCACCATTGGACAAAAATGTTGTGATATCCTGGACAGACTTGTTCGGCCGAGTCATTGATTATGCTCGGCCAAGCACTAGCTGCAGATTCAAGCATTTTATTTTTAAGCAAAAACATACATTTTTCAAACCTTTATTTCTTTGTGATTAATTATATGCTTAAACAACTTCATAAATTTCAAAATAATATTGTCGCCAAAGTGATTTACGTTATTTAAATCCGAAGTTGATTTGGTGATGAATGTATACTTTAATATGTGAATAAAATGAATTTTCCAAAGAAGATCATTTATTTGACTAAATTTATACATTCATAGGGTAACAAGTAAGAGAACATCAGTTTGTTTTATTGAGTACTTAAATCAGCCTAAAGGAAGATTAAGTATTTGATTAAAACATTGTTTGATTTCTTGGTTACCAAAAGATAATTATATTTGAGTCAAATCGCAATCCAAAGATTAGTTTTGATGTCAAATTAATTGTCTTATAGATGGGATTCATTTTGATATAATTAATCACTCCTTATGTAGTTACTTATACATGTTTTGTACTTCATTCTTGTTCTTACCCCAACAGATTTAGTGAATTCTTCGTCCTTAACTGCTGTAATGAACAATGTTCCGATGCTTAATGGGACTAATTTTAAAACTTGGAAAAACAAAATTACTATGATCTTGGGTTGTATGGACATTGATCTCGCATTAAGGAAACCAAGTCCAGCTCCTCTCATTGATAAAAGCACTCAAGAAGATCGCTTGAGTGTTGAGAGGTGGAACCATTCCAACCGCGTTAGCCTAATGATCATGAAAAATGCCATCCCGGAAACATTCTTGAACAGTGTTTCTTAGGACGTCAATGCTAAGGGTTTTTTGGATACCCTTGAAGAACGCTTTGAAAAAAGCGAAAACTCGAAAACAAGTGCTTCCTTGAGGAAACTTGTTTCCATGATGTACAAGGGTAACGGAAACTTAAGGGAGTACTTTCTTGAGATGTTTTATCTCTCGACAAAACAAGGGCACTTAAGTTAAAGATTTCGGAAGATTTACTCGTGCACTTAGTTTTGATCTCTCTTCCTCCTCAGTTTGGTCACTTTGAAGTGACCTATAATTGTCAAAAGGACAAGTGGAATATTAATGAATTAATATCACATGTGACACAAGAGGAAGATAGGATGAAACAACTTAAACCGGAAAGTGCTCACATAGCATCTACCTCTTCTCGTGGGACTAAGACAAAAGGGAAAGAAATTGCGGTTGCAAATAAGAGGCATATGGGATCATCCAATGATCAAAAGGTTAAGTAGTACTTATTTTGCAAGGACCCTGCTCACATGAAGAGCGGCTGTCCTAATTATCATGCTTGGCGTGTTAAGAAAGGTATGTCATTTGGCCTTGTTTGTACTGAGGCAGATTTGGTTTCAATTCCTACATATACATGGTGGTTGGATTCTGGTGCAACAACTCACATAAGTGTGTCTATGCAAGGTTGCCTGAATTATCGTAGCCCTAGAGAAGATGAGAAATACATCTATATGGGAGCTGGGAATCCGGTTCAAGTAATAGGCATAGGAACTTTTAGATTATTACTAAGTACTTGATATTATTTTGTATTAAATAATACATTCATTGTACCGTCCTTTAGGCGGAATTTGATATCAATCACAATTTTGGACAAGGAAGGCTATTCTTGTTCGTTTGGTAATAATAAATGTGATATTTATTTCAATTCCAAAATTGGTTGTACTAGTACTTTATCATATAGTGATAATCTTTATTTACTTGATACAGTCAAGTCATTTAATGAGTCCCATGTTAATGAAACCAAATCTAAAGGCACAAAACAAAAGTTATCAAGTGAAAAATCATATACATTATGGCATAGGCGTTTGGGTCATATCTCCAAAAGGAGAATTGATAAGCTTGTGTCAGAAGGAATCTTAAATAAACTTGATATTCCGAATAAAAACTTTTGTATTGAATGCCTTAAAGGAAAATTTACAAACACCAAGGAAAAAGAATCCTTGAGAGCATCAAATGTCTTAGAACTAATTCATACGGATATTTGTGGACCATTCACTACCCCTTCATGGAATGGTCAACAATATTTCATTACGTTCATAGATGATTACTCTCGTTATGGATACATTTATTTTCTTCATGAAAAGTCTCAATCATTGGACGTTTTCAAGTCTTTCAAAGCAGAAGTTGAAAATCAACTTGGAAAGACTATTAAGAATGTTAGATCCGATCGTGGTGGTGAAACGGTCGGAATGACTGACGCGCCCCGAACGAGGTCCTACTTGGCCTCACGTCGGGACACGCTCTGAAGACGCCTTTTAAAAAAAAAACTTTCGAAATGTCCTTTCTAAACGTTGTCAATTTCAAAAACCTGTTTAACGTAAAGAACTTTTATAAACATTTCAACTAAAGTTAAAACCATTTACTTCTACTTCAAAAACCAACTCACACCACTTTCAAACCATTTACAACCCTTTACAAACCAAACACAAACTTATTTACAACCCAAGGAACATGGTTCCAAAATGAAAAATATTTACATCCCTTTAAAAGTTCAAACTTCATAACATACATCAAGTCTAGGAATACTACCCCAAGGTTATACATTTACATAACTGTAAGTACCCAAATCCGGATCATCAAAATCCATTAAAAGTTAACCGGAATCCGTTAACTGGCCCTTTCCAGGTTAACTGGAACCCGTTAAGCTCCCCATTCTCGAGTCAACGAGACATCCCGGGACTGCCCCGTGCATCCCGACATCAAAGTGTACTCAACACACATTATCACACGTAAAAGTACAACTTCTCTCAAAAAACGCACTTTCCGGGACTTTTCGGGGGCATTTCAGTCATTTTTCGGACAATTATTTAGAAAACGGGCAAAACCAGGATTAACGAAACAAAAGCCCTAGCCCTGGTGACTCATCGGGACACATGGCACGCATGCATGGCCTCCCCCATCCTCATCAATCAAATTCGAGGGTGAAAAGACCAAAATACCCCTGAAATTGAGAAGATAGGCCGTCCGGCCTGTTTTACTTGAAAAAACAGAATTCTCATCAAGTCCTCCAAATTTCCAAAATACCCAAAAACCTCCCAAATTGAGGATAAGGCCATTCGGCCTGTTTTGCAATTTCACCCTATACATACAATGGCTGTCATTTGTAAAAAAAAAGAGGAAAAACATTAACCCTCTCTCAAAAAACCCCACGGTTCAAGGCTGTTCTACCCCCTCTCGATCCTCGTTTTGTCTCGATTTGCATGAAAATCTCGTTTTCCGACCAAACACGAACTAAACAACCCCGAAACACCTTTCAAACACCAAAATCGTATCCCGTATACGTAAACCGAGCCAAAGAGTCAACCCCTAGCCATAGGTAACACTCTCTCTCTAAAACCTCATTTCACCTCGATTTACGCGTCAAACGCTATTTTTGTTCCGGTCGAAACTCTCAAAATGTAGACGTAACGCCGTCTACGGGGCTCGATACGTTTTACCCCTTAATCAACTTCTCTCCCATAAGAGCAGTAATTTCGGGTTAGACGTTCTAGTCCCGTTCTTTACGTTTATGTCATTTATTATCCGGATTGATCGATCCGTCGATTCGTATGTTTACTGTCCGAACCGTTTGGTTCGTGATCGTCATTTACAAAATTCGGATCATTTGATCCGTCGATACCGTCATTTAATTTCTGTACCTTTACAAATCCGAGCAGTTTTGCTCGTCAATCACATCTTTATTATCCGAATCGTTTGATTCCGTTGATATCGCACTTTAAATACTGTCATTTACAAGTCCGAGCCGTTTGGTTCGTGATAGTATTTACTTATAACAGTCCGAGTCACAAAATGACTCGTTGATCGCATATCATTTAGTGCCTCTTTTCATGAAATTGGTAACAATGTAATGCCCGGTTCAAAACCAGAGTTCGTCACTCGAACTCCATTTTAAAACGACGCAAAATCAACGTTTGGCATCCAAACGCTCATTTTTGACTCAAAACCCGACGTTTGACATTCAAACGCTCTTTTCATTAAAATCAACGTTTGACATTCAAACTAAAGATTCAAGCTCGTCCTTTGAACCCTCTTTTCAAACTCTAAAACCGACGTTTGTCATTCAAATGCTCGTTTTTACCACAAATCAATGTCTGTCATTCAAACCAAGATTAAAGCTTGTCATTCAAGCCCCCCTTTTCAAAATGCAACACACACACACACACATGCACATAATTTCGAGAAAGGTAGAAAGACTCGTCATACGAGGCATTTCGAGTGATTTCAACATACTCTTCCCGAAACGTAACATGACCTCTGAACCTAACAATCTCTGGTCCTTAAAGCCTTTTTTCATGTTTTGGCTACCAATCAAAACGTTCCATTTTTAAAGCCTCTTTTCAAGTTTTGGCTACCAATCAAATCGTTCCATTTTTAAAGCCTTTTTTCAAGTTTTGGCTACCAATCAAAACGTTCCATTTTTAAAGCCTTTTTTAAAAGTTTTGGCTACCAATCAAAACGCCACATTTTCATAGCCATTTTCAAATTTTGGGCTCATAATACAAAACGGCGTGGTGACTCTCCCTTTCATTTTCTAGATGAGTTCCCAAGTCCACGAAATGCCGCTCAACGCATCCCCCCCGATCGCGATTCGGGTAATTTCTGTTGGCGACTCCGCTGGTGACTTAACATGTTTTTCAAAACATCCTTCGTTTTAAAGACATTTTGTGGGTCAAACTTTCGTTTACCCTTCCTCATTTGTGTACGTGTGTGTTTTCTTTATGATTCATGTTACTCGCTTTTCTTTTCAAAAAGGAAATTTCAAACAGCTCCGATTTCAAAACACCGGACTGTTTTCAAAAGAAAGATGTTGCATTTTCATCTCGTTCAAAATCATAACATGTTCGTGCATTTCTGTTCATATTTGATTTTTGTACTATATTTTGAACTGTGCATAAATTCTTTAAGACACATTCTGAAAATCTCTATTTTACTCAGAAAAAGAATTTAGTGACCGCACACTACTTGCACTGCTGCCTCGGTACACAGCTAACTACGTGCACTTGCTGCCTCGGTACACTGCACACTACAACCCTCAACCCGGGGTGACCGTTCAGTTGCAGCTTGATTGGTCTGCCAGACACCTTTCGAGCGCGCACGGGGTTATTCCAAACAGCCCATCCTAGACCGTGTAATCCATGCACTCTTTGTGTCACACTTCGTCCAAGACCTTGGTTGGTTTTTGGCTTAGTTCGTGTCATAAGGCTTAAATGTATGCTTTTACGCCGATCTCCCTCACAAGCCAAACTTAAAAGTTGAGATCGAAGGTCGTTCTTGACCCGAAGTCTTAGCTTTTCAGCCTTGACTTTGACACAGAGCCGCGCTAAAAACATACTTGAAGGTTCAATGTGACACCGTGTCATCAAACCCTCAACGTGTGCACCATGCCAGCCACACCTTGGTCAACGCCAAAAGCTAAGGCCCCTCGCGCAAGCGAGTCAAGAGAGGTCATGCCGAAATTACGGCACAATTTCTGCCTTAACTTAAGGATGTTGAATTCGATCGTGACCCGCATGTCACATACGTTTAAAGTTTACATGACCAGCTAGCCTTAAGTTCACTTTTCTCTTTGTCGGTGGAACCCGCTTGCCTTATAGGACCCTCCCTCGGGATTGTCCGTCCCGGGAAGACGATTTACAGGTGAAAAATGAGGGGCTTATAAAGGTAGTGTCAAGATCCACTGATCTAAGACCTAGGTTAGTAGCGAAAAAGAAGAACAATCTTTTCCAATCATTCGGGACTCTGAGAAAGACATGTTTTCAGTAAACTTAAACATTTAATAGAATAACAATCGCATGGTCCCATTTCGGGAATCTTTCAAAACCGTGACCTTTCTCGGTCCGATCCTATATCGTGACCTTTCTCGGTCCGATATCTCTAATCTCGACCCCTCGCGGTCCAATCCTAAATCGCGACCTTTCTCGGTACGATATCTCTAAACTCGACCTCTCGCGGTCCAATCCTAAATCGCGACCTTTCTCAGTCCGATATCTCTAATCTCGAACCCTCGCGGTCCGATCTCCAATCGCGACCTTTCTCGGTCTGATATCTCTAATCGCGACCTTTCTCGGTCCGATATCTCCAATCTCGACCCCTCGCGGCCCAATCCTAAATCGCGACCCCTCTCGGTCCGATCTCCAATCGCGACCTTTCTCGGTCCGATATCTCTAATCTCGACCCCTCGCGGTCCAATCCTAAATTGTGACCTTTCGCGGTCCGATATCTCCAATCTCGACCCCTCATGGCCCAATCCTAAATCGCGACCCCTCTCCATCCGATCTCCAATCGCGACCTTTCTCGGTCCGATATCTCTAATCTCGACCCCTCGCAGTCCAATCCTAAATCGTGACCTTTCTCGGTCTGATATCTCTAATCTCGACTCCTCGCGGTCCAACCCTCAATCGCGACCTTTCTCGGTCCGATATCTCCAATCTTGACCCCTCGTGGTCCAACCCTCAATCGAGACCTTTCCATGGTCCGATCTCCGCTCTCCAATCGGGACCTCTCATGGTCCGATCTCAAATATCCAATCGAGACCCTCACGGTCCGATCTCAAGTAGTCAATCGAGCAGGTTTTCTTTGAGACCATCACGGTCCGATCTCAAGTAGTCAATCTAGACCTCTCACGGTCCGATCTCAAATATCCAATCGAGACCCTCACGATCCGATCTCAAGTAGTCAATCGAGACCTCTCACGGTCCGATCTCAAATATCCTATCGAGACCAATATGGGAACATATGTTGATCCTCTTTTGAAAAGAAGAGAAAAAAAAAAGAGACCCTCACGGTCCGATCTCAAGTAGTCAATCGAGACCTCTCACGGTCCGATCTCAAATATCCAATCGAGACCCTCAAGGTCTGATCTCAAGTAGTCAATCGAGACCTCTCATGGTCTGATCTCAAATATCCTATCGAGACCCTCACGGTTCGATCACAAATATCCAATCGAGACCCTCACGCTTCGATCTCAAGTAGTCAATCGAGACCTTTCACGGTCCGATCCCAAATCTCCAATCGTGGCCTTTCACGGTGCGATCCCCAAACTTCAATATCTACCTTTCATGGTCAAGTATTTAATCCCGACCTTGCATGGTCAAATCTTTATTCCCGATCTTTCACGGTCCAATTTTTGATCTCGACCTTTCAAGGTCCAATCTTTTCCATTCAGTTAGGATTATGAGAAAACATGTTTTAAAGTAGACTTAAGTAGTAAAAGCACGTTGCACGAGCCTAAAATCCTTGAGCCAAATATCCCTTCCGAATCCTAAACCCTACATCTTGTTCCCTGCAGCAAACAGAGAGTGGTTCAGAAATCCGGGTCAGCGCCTCGCCAGAATTACAGTTACGGCAGCATCAGACTGTTCCTTAGTTTCCTCAGTTCCTACAGTCAGATTCTCCGATATGTCAGACTCGCTGAGAAATCGTGACGGGAACGGGACCCCGCCACCGGTAAACGACATGACACTAGAAGAAGCCATCCGGGCCTGTGAGGTTCACAAGAACAGAAAAAGGATCAACAGAATTTAATGGTACAACTTCTGAATGAGCGAGGTATAGCAGCTATCCCCTAGCCAGATGGTACTTTCGTCCTAATTGAAGACGACGATCCTTCACGATCAGCTCCCCAAACCATCAACCAGGTTCCTCCGCCTTTGAACTACGGGAATCCTTCAAACCAAGGAAACAGCCGACCGGGGCTTCATACTGCCACCTCTCAAAGCACCTCTGTCATATACGGCCAAGCCAATACTACCCCTTTCACTCAATACTACCAGCGCAGCGCTGGACCATATCAAATAGATCCCAATATCTCTCAAAATCCTCCCATGTTCACTTCCTTCTCTCAATATGCCCAGAATTCACCAGGTTTCCCCCACATAACTTTTCTGACCTATTACTTCGGACATCCTGCATTCATTCCAGCTGCTTCATGGACTCAAACCCCTCAATTTCCATAGTATCCACTAAATTATACTCCATTCCCTCAAAACCCGTTTGTACAACCCCATATCACGGTTCCCTCCGTGAATGGACCTTTGGTTATAGGTTCTAGCAGTCCAGAGGTTTCTATCGACCCGCATGTGGTTAGGCTGGCAGAGCAAAAGGCAGACGAATCTATGGGAGAATTCTACATGGAACAGAGCCGGAAGCTTTCCGAAATCATGGAGTCATTGCATGAGGATGAGCAAATAAGAATCTTCAAGTCATGTTTGAAGCCATCAGTAAGAGCATCAGTCAGCCAGCACTTCTATCCCGACCACCATGCTATGGTCAATACGGGTCCCCAGTTCGAAAAAGACATGAAAGAAAAGCTGGCCCCGAGTCCAGCCTCTTCTCATCATTACGGGGAAGCCCCATCCAATCCAATATCTACCCCAAACAAGGGGAAAAGAAGAGAAAAAAAAAGAGACCCTCACGGTCCGATCTCAAGTAGTCAATCGAGACCTCTCACGGTCCGATCTCAAATATCCAATCGAGACCCTCAAGGTCCGATCTCAAGTAGTCAATCGAGACCTCTCATGGTCTGATCTCAAATATCCTATCGAGATCCTCACGGTTCGATCACAAATATCCAATCGAGACCCTCACGCTTCGATCTCAAGTAGTCAATCGAGACCTTTCACGGTCCGATCCCAAATCTCCAATCGTGGCCTTTCACGGTGCGATCCCAATCTTCAATATCGACCTTTCATGGTCAAGTATTTAATCCCGACCTTGCATGGTCAAATCTTTATTCCCAATCTTTCACGGTCCAATTTTTGATCTCGACCTTTCAAGGTCCAATCTTTTCCATTCAGTTAGGATTATGAGAAAACATGTTTTAAAGTAGACTTAAGTAGTAAAAGCACGTTGCATGAGCCTAAAATCCTTAAGCCAAATATCCCTTTCGAATCCTAAACCCTACATCTTGTTCCCTGCAAAGAAACAGAGTGGTTCGTAAATCCAGTGCCGCCTCGCTGTAATTACGCTACGTGCAACATCAGACTGTTCTTTAGTTTCCTCAGTTCCTATAGTCAGATTTTTCGATATGTCAGACTCGCTAAGAAATCATGACGCGAACGGGACCCCGCCACCGGTAAACGACATGACACTAGAAGAAGCCATCCAGGCCTGTGAGGTTCACAAGAACATAAAAAGGATCAGCAGAATTTCATGGTATAGCTTCTGAATGAGCGAGGTATAGCAGCTATCCCCCAGCCAGATGGTACTTTCGTCCTAATTGAAGACGACGATCCTTCACGATCAGCTCCCCAAACCATCAACCAGGTTCCTCTGCCTTTGAACTACGGGAATCCTTCAAACCAAGGAAACAGCCGACCGGGGCTTCATACTGCCACCTCTCAAAGCACCCCTGTCATATACGGCCAAGCCAATACTACCCCTTTCACTCAATACTACCAGCGCAGCGCTGGACCATCTCAAACAGATCCCAATATCTCTCAAAATCCTCCCATGTTCACTTCCTTCTCTCAATATGCCCAGAATTCACCAGGTTTCCCCCACATAACTTTTCTGACCTATTACTTCGAACATCCTGCATTCATTCCAGCTGCTTCATGGACTCAAACCCCTCAATTTCCATAGTATCCACTAAATTATACTCCGTTCCCTCAAAACCCGTTTGTCTAACCCCATATCATGGTTCCCTCCGTGAATGGACCTTTGGTTATAGGTTCTAGCAGTCCAGAGGTTTCTATCGACCCGCATGTGGTTAGGCTGGCAGAGCAAAAGGCTGACGAATCTATGGGAAAATTCTACATGGAACAGAGCCGAAAGCTTTCCGAAATCATGGAGTCATTGCATGAGGATGAGCAAATAAGAATCTTCAAGTCATGTTTGAAGCCATCAGTAAGAGCATCAGTCAGCCAGCAATTCTATCCCGACCCCCATGCCATGGTCAATACGGGTCCCCAGTTCCAAAAAGACTTGAAAGAAAAGCTGTCCCCGAGTCCAGCCTCTTCTCATCATTACGGGGAAGCCCCATCCAATCCAATATCTACCCCAAACAAGGGGAGGGAGATTGCCGAAGCGGTTCATCATACCCATAATGGAGCACAACAAAGACGCGGTGGTCCCTTGAGACAACGATAACACTATGATGATTTTGGGATGCCCCTGAGCGAGGTATTCGATCATGTGGTAAAGCAAGGTCTCCTCGCACCTATGGAAAACTACGAGCCCAAATTCCTCAATGCCAACTGGGATGTAACCAAGCAGTGTGCTTTTCATAAATACCATGGGCATGCGACCGACAACTGCACAGTTTTGAGGCAAGTAATTCAAGGATTGATTGAAGAAGGAAAGTTGGAACGCCCCAGCGGCCCCAATACAGACAGAAACCCATTCCTCCGGAATAATGAGGTGAACAACGGGAACACAGCCCAGCAAAGCAACGGCTTTTCCAAGAAGAAACCTCTCATCCGCTTCAACAAGCTAGACATGCCTCTAAGCAAAATATTAGAGGAACTGATCAAAGAAAACCTCCTCAATAGTGCGTTAGCCTTTCAACAGGTCTAACCATCTGACCACATCGGTCACTCCCTTCATTTTGCATATCCCCAGCAGAACCAGCCATTCAACCTCTTAGGTCACTTCCTTTCCATCTTAATAGCAAGGGACCAGTTTCTCTTTGCCATTCCCCAGTGGATTCCGAACTACGGTCATGGCTTGATTCCCCCGAGATATGTAGGTAGCCTACTTTAGGTTCAGCCAATCTGTCACATATGACACCCTTTCCCCAGTGGACCAAGAACTACGATCATGGCTTGATTCCTCCGGGATACATGGGTAGCCTTCCAAAGATTCAGCCACTCGACCTCCTTGGTCACCCAATCTCAATCCATCAGCAGTTCGCCAGATTGGATTCTTTTATCGACAACCCCACTTGCCTTACAAGTACCGTTGCCGAGGGGCTTCGGTAAGTACCCAAATCTGGCTCATGCCTTTCGGTTATGTTTCCTGGCAATTCCCCAAACTTTCATAAAGTTTAGGAGCGATTTGGGAAATTTTCCAAACTTTCCAAGGGAGGAAGGACTTGCTAGGAATTAAAATTCCAAGCGAGACCTCGCTGGAAAGAAGCCTCTAGCTGCCACCTTGCATGAATATAGAAACATGCTGACACGACAGAGGATAAGCCAGGCGACTTCTTTTGCCGCAGATTCACGCCGGGCGGCTGACCTGTGGAGAACTACAAGCCAAAGAATCCCACAACTAACATTGATAGAAGCAAGTACTGTGCCTTCCACCAGTATCATGGGCACATAACTGATAACTGCCTCGGTCTGCGATATGAGATCCAAAATCTGATAGAAGATGGATAGCTTAAGCATCCTGGCAGTTCAGCAACAAAAGAGCAGCTAGAGTAGGGGCTACCTACCCTCGAGATCTATCAACTGTCTTTTGGTCAACCTTCATAGGTTTTAGTACTTTCATGGTTCAATCAAGTCCGCCTCGGACATTGTAGTTAATCTTATATTTTCTATAAATAAGAGTCTTTTTCTCTTCTTGCTAGACTTGAGACATTATTTGCACACCTACATTACATCTAATGAAATGGTTATTGTTGGTGTAATGCCCTAGGATTTAGTTATGTTTAACTTAAAACCGTTATGTATCATCTTTATCGTTTAAGTTTATTATTTGATTATTATATATTTTGCATATTTATTGTAATAATCTCCGTCCCTAATTATTAAGAGAATAATTAGTATAATTGTCAATGGATAATCATATGATGATTATATGCATAGAGATGCACATTGAAATTATGGGTACTTGTTAGTGAACAAGTGAATGGACTTGACCCGTATGAGATTTATGTCATGGTTAAATGTCATAATTAAATCTCATATGGTCACTTCATTTAGTCCCTAGACCTGAGATTATCATGACCTTACGTATGATGAAAGTCATGTTTGATTTTAGTCAAGCGATATCTTAACACGATATTTATAAAGGCTATCTTTGGCATGATCGGATTCATGATGGGAAGGATGATAAGTCAAGATGGAATTTGTCCCTCAAAAGAGAGATGTTTTGCTTGGGCCCATTGATGAGTGATAATGATGAAAGTGTGTGGCCACACCCCAATACGATTGGATTATCATTATACTCAAGATCGAGAAAGCATTGAACAAATACAAGTTGATGTGGACCATGAATTGTGTTCAATATAACATCGTGAGACAAAGGGAGAAATGGAAGTGTACCATTGGAAACGTGAACTCTTACGTTATATTAATTGGATAGACATAATGGCTTGCTAGAGTCCGCTTATGTCTTATGAGGGTCGATATGATCGGACTCATTGCCAACATAATATAATCCTATTGGGTCACACACAACTGGAATGAATTGGTTAAACCAAAGGAAGAATGATTGAGAGTTCCTGTATATGGCTTTGCTTGGTCGTGCGACAGATCATGTCCATATGACTTGTCTGGTCGTGCGATAACTTAAGCCTCAAAGGCAGTTCACAGACTTTCCTAATATGATTAGGAAACTAATACCTATACTAATGTAGTATAAATATTAAAGTCTGTGAACCCTAATTAGAGCTAGCCGAATTTTCAAGAGATAAAATCACCAAAAAGGTTTCTCAATATTTCTTCCATAGGTTTAATAATCTAGCAATTCTCAAGAACCATTCTTGGTTCATTCTAAAGTGTGGATACTACTAGAGGGTCTTCGCTCGTACGACGATCAAGGCCTAGAGTTCTATTGTTCAAAGCAATATGAAGATTCAAGTTTTTGAAGATCGAAGTTTGTGATTCAAAATCACATTGATAACTGTTCGATAGCTCAAGAACGGAAAGCAATAAAGGTTGGTAAATTCTATCTCATAGGAAATTCAATTTAATCGTATAGAACGGATCTTAGGGCTTGGATTTTGCGTTATTAGATGCTTAATTCCTCTGCGCATGGACCCATAAAACCCAACAGTGGTATCAGATCCCCGTTCGTATGGTTAAGTTTGAATTAACATGCTAAGATTAAGATATAAATTGTTTATATGCTTATTGCATGTTTTGTATGCGTTAGAATCTTATTGTTTTTGAAACAATGTGAAAAATCATTTTCTGATTATGATGAATTGAATCTGTAAAAGGGCTATTTTATTGATTTAATTGCTTTATGATTGGAATTGATAAGAGCTGGAAAAATATGCAAATCTGGTAACTCTCTGTCATGCGACAGATCTGGTCTCATGGAGGCTTCTGTCACGCGACATACTTTGTCTGATCAGAGCAGTTTCAATTTGTTAATTTTTCCTTGCTAATCTGTGATTATGTTTATAATCTGAGATGTTTCTGTCTTAATCTGGATGCTATAAATTTCTGGAAATTAAATTTATAGGGCTATGCTAGATTAATTCATTGTTTATGCATGCTTAATTAATTTAAATATAAATTTTATTAATTGTTGCGATGCATGAATTATGTGTTCTTATGTTTTAAGACTTATGTTAGATGTTTAGTTGAAACATAGAATTATAATTTCCTGAATGTTTAGTTGAAACATTGAATTTTGGTTTTCTAATTGTTTATGAGAAACAAGTCAGTTTACGCAAAATTTGAAGGAATCTGATTGTTTATGAGAAACAAATCAGTTTATGAGTCTGATTGTTTAAGAGAAACAAGTCAGCATACAAATTATTGATTATGTTGCATTCAAATTGGTATTGTGATTGTGCATGACTAGGAGAGTTCTGTCAAAGGAAGATTCGGTACTTAAGCAGTCCTTGTGGCTCACCTATTTTCTTGGGAACTTACCTGGTGTACATTATGATTATCTTTATTGGTATGCTTATAATCTGCTTTAAAGAACCTTCATTTAACTTTTAAGTTATTTATACCAATCCATGATTAAAACACTTGAGACCACTCGGATAGTTTTGGGTGGGCTTGCCATAGCAAGGTGCTTTGATTCTATTTCGTTTGCGAGCAAGATGAGGAAATGGTGGTTCCTGTATGTTTAAAGTGGATGAACTTAATTGGGTTATCAAAATGGTTTTGGACCCAAGGCATAAGATGAGATTAAAATATGCTTAGACATATGATGTCTTAAATAAATCTTATAAAAGATCTAAGAGTCATATACGATATGATTGATGTTTTCTACCTAATTAATTTTAATCTTGAGCGGTGCGCCATAGCGTACTTGAGATTGAATTAAAGTTGGATCTTAGCCCATTAAATTATATTATGCTTATTTGCATTGGAATGTGTATAATTTAGTGGGAGTATTTGTGAAATACATAATTTTCTCTTAAGTGATAAATGTGTTGATATTGATATGTGTTCATATAATTTGTATATTTTGTTGTAGAAGTAGCATTACATAATGATAATTGCGATTCGTCCTTATGAAGGACAAAATTCGAAAGGAATGATACAAATAATTCTGATTGGATCAGAAGCATAAAGAATGGTTCTCAGGTAAATGTGTACGTTCTTGACGAATCCATTCCTGTTGAACCTACTGCAAATGTTGCAAAAGGGCAAATAAGGAGCAACATTAGGAACATGTTGATGATTCTAATAATATTGCTTGCCTTATGCTTGTCACCATGTTTAAAGGCTCTTATGAAGAACCTTGAACACATGAATACTGCTTTGTTCTAGCACAATGCACAAAGAAATTGTTCCAAGTGCAAGATAGGCAAAAGATGTATGTTGTGGTGAAGCTCTTAATTCATGAGATGAAAAGGGAGCAATCCGCAAATGTGTTAGTGGTTAACACAAGAAAGGGGTTCAAAAGGAAGGAAAAGAAGGTAAAGCAAAGGTTGCTAAACCTAGGGCAAAAGTTGCCAAAGTCGAAGAGGCTGAACCCAAAATGTCTCAAAAGGATGCAGTTTGCTATCATTGCAATAAGATTGTCATTGGAAGCAAAGTTGCAAGGCTTATTAGGAAGGCCTAAAAGGCGAAGAAGGGCAATATGATTGCTACTACTTCAAGTATCTATATGATAGATATTTTCTTTTCGACTTCTTGTTCTTGGGTATATGATACCGGATTGGATCCCACATCTGTTTAAATGTGCAAGGAATAAAGAATAGAAAATTACTCAAAGAAGGTAAATTAAACCTATGCGTAAGAATGGAGCAAGGATTGCTACATTAGCCATAGGGACTTATGAAGTCACTTTACCTTGTGGATTAGTACTTGTTTTGAACAAGTATGACTACGTTTCGGATTTGAGTAGGAATATTATTTCCGTTTCTTAAATGGATGATGAAGGATATAATTTTATTATTGAGGATAAGAAGTTTTATATTTATTTAATGATATGCCTTATTGTATTGCATATGTCATTGAATGGTCTTCATATCCTTGATGATGAGAAACAAAATAATATTGAAGATGTCTATAATATAAATATGAAATCTAAACCGAATAATATGAACAACGCGTTTATATGGCATTGTCGGCTTGGTCAGATAAATAAGAAACATATATCTAAACTCCATTAACATGGACTTTTAGACTCATATGACAGTGAATCATTTGAGGAATGTGGATCTTGTTTATTGGGATTATTGACCAAACCACCCTACACTAAGAGTAGTGGGAGGGCTAGTGACTTATTGGTCATTATACATGAGATGTATGTGGACTATTAAGTAGCATTGCTAGGAGAAGACTTCCGTATTTCATCACATTTCACTAAAAGACTTATCTAGATATGACTATGTCCATCTGATGAAGTCCAAAGGTGAATCGTTTGAGATGTTTCGAACATTTCAAGATGAAGTTCAAAAAAACTTGCTAAAACTATTAAGTACTTCGATTGGATCGAGGTGGTGAATATTTGAGCCAAGAGCTTGACAATTATCTCAAAACTGTGAAATTGTTTCAAGAGTTGACTCCACACGGAACACCACTATGAATGGTGTGTCTGAAAGGAGGAATTGAACCTTGTTAGACATGGTTCGTTCGATGATGTGTCAAGTTGACTTTCCTAATTCCTTTTGAGGATATGCATTAGAAATAATGAGGTTACACTGAATCGAGTCCCTACTAAATCGATTCCTAAGGCCCCACATGAGATGTGGCATGGAAGAAAATTTAGTTTGTCTTTCATGAAGATTTGGGTTTGCGAATCTTATATAAAGAGACTTGTCTCTGATAAGTTAGGACCAAATCTGACAAGGTTATTTCGAAAATTAATCTTACATCCGCAAAGAGAACAAAATGTTTGTTGTTCTATACGATTCGTTCCTTGAGAAATAGCTTCTCAATAAAGAATTTAGTGGGAGTAAAATTAATCTTGAAGAAGTTCAAGAACCCGAAAATAATATGGAACCAAGAGTAGAGATGGAACCAAGTTCACAAAAGAGTTATGAAACCGGTTCAAGATGCACAAGTCCATCGTAAATCGGATAGGTTACAATCCGAACCCGAGAAATATTGATTTCTCATATCGGAAAGTAATGAGGTGGAAGTCATTAAGAATGACAATCCTACTTCCTATCTTGAGGCGATGTCCACTCCTAATTCGGATAAATAGTTAGGAACCATGGAATCCGAATTGCAATCCATGTTTAATGGTCAAGTTTGGAACTTGATTGAACTACCTGAAGGTGTAAAAACCAAAGGGTGCAAGTAGGTCTTCAAGACCGACATGGATGGGAAGGTGTATGCTTTCATGACTAAGGATTGTAGCAAAGGGATTTAGGCAAATTCATAGTATTGACTATGTTAAAACCTTTTTCGCCAGTAACAATGTCGAAGTCTATTAGAATTTCAATTGCCATAACCGCATATTATGACTATGTGATATGACAAATGGATGTCAAATGACTTTCTTTAAATGGAAAGATTATTAAGGATGTGTATAGTACACAACCCGAAGTTTTGTCGATCTGAGAAATTCAAATAAAGTATGCATGTTGCAAAGATCCATGAGATGGGTTGAAGCAAGCTTCAAGGAATTGGAATCTTCTTTTTGATGAATTGGTTAAAAGTTTGACTTCATCAAGTACGGAGATGAACCTTGTGTATTCATGAAATTCAGTGGGAGCATAGTATTATTTCTATTGTTTTATTATAATGATATCTTACTCATTGGAAAAAACAAGTTCCGACACTTAAGATTGTCAAGTCTTGTTCAAGGAAAGGTTTCTCAATGAAAGATATGGGTGAAGCCGCTTACATCCTGAATGTGCGCTCGCCCCGCTGAATTTTGGTTTTCCGAGGATGAAAAAGAAAAGGAGTCGCCACGCCATGCTTAAGAGGTGCATTTTGAAAAACCTTTGAAAGAGAACAGGTTCGGGGGTAAGGTTACGTGTTGGGAAGAACCGAGAGTTCACCCAACACGCCTCGTCCGTAGACGAGTCTTTCTAATCAAACATCCAAGTAATCCATAAGTGTGTGCAATCATTGATAATGAACAAGTGTAGTAAACATGAATTTTATTGATTTGGAAAGAGACTTACAACTTGTGAACCAATTATTCAGGGAGGCCACATCCCCATTACAACAGATCAATGCAGATTACAAGGGGAAATGGTATTTGCAAATGGTCATAGAGTGTCGCGTGACACAGGATGTGCCTGGCTAGATGTGTCGCGTGACACAAGATCTAACCAGTCACAGTGTGTCGCGTGACACACAGTGTCCATCTGCAGATACCTACAGATTTGAACTCAGCAATACCGATAGCCAACACAGATCCAATTGATCGATCAGATTAGCTTCGAAATATAGAATTAACAACAATTCAACTTAGGGAGTGTGGATATGGATGGATCCACACCCCCTTGGGGTCTAAACACCAAATTCAACAAATATTCAACAATAAACACCCAATTATTTAGATCAACTAAGTTAAACAGAGAGATTACGATTAAGATTCAATAATCTAGACAGATAGAGTCTGATTATTGAATCCAAGGGAGGTAAAACAATAGAATTATCCAATTATCAAGGTAAGAGAGAGAGAAAAAAGGGGGTTGAGGGTGTTACCCTTGTTGCTTCCACGAATTCTGTATCAAGTTAGATACAGAACCCTTCAATAGCAGCTTCTGGTCATGGGAAGCTTGAGAGAATCAGTTGAGAGTAGATCTAAGAGAAGGTGATGGAGGAAGTGGGTTGAATTGGAGGGAATTGGAGGTAGGTTAGGGGTAGGAGAGAGAGAGGTGTGTGTTTAGTGTGTATGTTACGTTGCAATTTCTGCAGAGTAACAGCATGTCAAATTCTGGATCTATTTCTAAGAGGGGAAGGGTCTTATTTATAGGCTGCAGTTAGTGGTCACCTTGTGTTGCACGACTTTCTGTAACCATTTTCCAAGCCTCAACTTGTCGCGTGACACAAGGTGTCACAACCGCTTTTGGCGCCAAAACCAGTTTCTGGAATATTCAGGGAAAATACCCAAAAAGTCCAAAAAGGTTTTATTCCCTGGGGGTCCTTTAGCATGAGCAAAGTACCAAAAGGTACTTCCTTCGTGGGAAACTTATGAAATGTTTCCGGAAGTCTCGGGATAGGCCGGGAATTTACCAAAACGGCCCTTAATGCAATTTTATCACATTAAAATGCACCTAAAAGGGTCGCGAATTGGATTGGCATACTTACAGAGCCCCTTGGCAACGTCACTTTTGGAAAAAGTGAGGTTGTTGATAAAATAAGACCCAATCCCAATGAGAGGCAAGGGATAAGGCGAAGGGCTGGACGGTGATTTGGGGAGATCGGATGGCTGGACCTTTTGAGAAAGGATTCCTACGTATCCCTGGAGGGAATCAAGCCAAATCGTAGTTCGGAAATGAGACTGACAAGAAGAAAGAAAGGGTAGAGATGTGCCTTCATACCTTTTCTGTGCTTACCTGTAGCTGTCGGGGGGACTGATGCTTCTGTGGGTGGCGAGTAGCTGCCGAAGGGTCTCATGCTACTACCATCGGTGCAAGGTTGTAGCTATCAAAGGGACTCATGCTGCAACTGGTGGTGGTCTTCGTGGATGCCGGAGGGACTCATACCACTAGGTGTTGGGTTGTAGCTGCCGAAGGGACTCATGCTAATGTTGATAGTCTTTGTGGATGCCAGAGGGACTCATACCACTGGGTGTTGATGCAGGGTAGCTGCCAGAGGGACTCATGCTACTGCTGCTGTTAGGGATAAGTGTAGCTGCTGGGGGACTCACGCTACTGTCGTTGGTGGCTTGCTGGTGCTTTGCCGAGTGCAGGATAGTCTTTGCTGATGGTTGGCTTTTGAGCTTTGCTTGATAGGACGGGGTTTTTTGCTTGCTAGGGAGCGAGTTCTTGCTGGTGCTTTGGTGGAGAGACCACTGATATTGGTGCGCATTGCTAGGGAGGCTAAAATAGATATGGATTTTTTGTCTCGATTTTGGCTGAGGGTCAGTCTTCGAGGTTTGATGAGGCTCAGTTGATCATTGTACATGCGGGGGAAACAATACTCCAAGCACTACATCTAACTATGCTACGCTGTTAGCAAAGATTAAACTATGGTAGCTTGTTTGCACGAGTCTGTCTGTTCTGGGAATGAGGTAAAAGAAATGCGGTTTTTGTATTGAAAGGTCGGCTTTGCCGGGTTTGTACATGAGATGATGGGCTCTGTATCGGGTGAGTGTGTATAGTGGTACATATAGTGGGGGACCCTCTCCCGTGCATTTACATGTGAATGTATGGATGGGAGGTGTGTCGCAGTGATGGTGTGTCGGAGAGTGCTCTGGGGGTGGCCTTGCAGGAACTCTGGGATGTCTGATGCTAACCAGGTGTGTCGCCCGACATTCTGTGTTTGCTTGACAGGTTGTGTCGCACGACGGGACGAAGTTCGTAACAGGTCCCTTTTAAAATCAGCTCAGGCTTCACTTGTAGACACTGCCCTTTCAGTAGGAGGAACCCAACAGCCCCAGCTTGACAGACAAGCGATTTTTGTGGCCAAGGTTGGAACTTTCAACTGCAATGGAGCATTACAACAAAGAAGTAGCTTCTCGGGAGTATCAATTCATCAAGATTTCCTTGAAATTTCGCATTATCACCGGAGACATCATAATAGGCTCATTGATGGGAGATACGATATGCCGTGTCTTTGGTCATTGAAGGATTGGAGGATCGACTGGGAGTTGATCCGGGCTGCATCCTGCTTTTGGGATTCGGAGAGGCACATTTTCACTTTGTCATATAATGATCTGACGCTGACCATGGAGGATTTCAGGGCATTGACAGGCCTGAGTGGGTCGATTACTGTAGCATTCCCACGGGACAGACGGTCGACTGTGGAGCAGTTATCGGACTTCCTGTGCTTGCCGGCGGATTAGGTGCCAATTATGATCCTGGGTGGTGGGTTCATAGACTTGACTCGGATGGCTAGATTGCGCTTATCCAGTCCTGAGCTGTTTGATCTTTCCACGTCTCTGGACATGTTTATGCTGTTTAGCTTGTCGGCTCATTATTTTTGTGGGTATATCGGAGTCTGTCCGGGCACATTGCTGGAGGTCGTCAGGCAACTCAGGGGCGACCGGGGTGTAGACCTTCATCAAATCTGTTCTGGGCAGAGGGAGATGGACATTGTACCCTTGCTACTGGCTGAGACTTATCACGGCCTTGATAGGCTAGCAGGGGGATCAGGCTTCATGGGTGCGGGCAACCCCAGTTTATTGTCTTTGTGCCTTTCTGAGAGGCTACGCTTGATCATGCCACTTCCAGCGGGTCAAAATGCTATGCCTTGGGTGATGGGGCAACGCAAAGTGCTGAGGGATGTGGCCACTGACAGCTGGCAGAGGAGATTGACGCGGTACGAGACAGCTGGTCTGAACTTCTGGATTCCCGAGTGGAGGTTACAGACCATGAGGGACATTCAGGATGGGTCAGTGGTAGTCCGGCTACCAGGCTTGCATGTATCTTCATTCTGTATCCCCTCATTAGTGAGCGGGTAGTATAGGTACCCTCAGCAGATTGTCTGAGCTTTGAGGGAGAGGTTGATGACTGATGCTGTCCCGATGGCTATGACCGAGCCCCAGACTATGCAGTTTTTCAGCAGATCCTTTCTGGAGGGTTTCTTTCCCACTGGTACACTTCTTCGGCAGTCCAGAGGGATTACATTCTTGACCAAAGAGTACTTGATCTGGTATGAGGAGCAGCAGGGACCTGTGCAGTTGGCAATAGAGGCTCGCCGTCGGGAATACTTGGGAGCAGACTACCCGACCAGCCGGTCTTTCAGAGATACAGAGGCCCAGGGGAACCCAGATAATGTTACTGGTGATGTTGCTGAGGACTATCGGAGGCAAGAGATCTGGAGAGCCGCTCTGAGGGATTATCCAGAAGTGGTAGCTCGCAGAGAGGCCTTGAGACAAGAGAGGATTGCTAGGGCTGCTTTGAGGGAGACTGGTCTGATCGAGCCAACGGCACGTGTTATACCTGATCTGGGACAAGCTCAAACTGACTTGTTTGACATTCCTAGGCCAAGGACCTCCCGGGGACCGAGGAAAAGGAAGAACAGAGATGTTAGTTCGGGAGCGGGAACGAGCTTCTAGACACTTTTCTGAGAGATAGGAGACTCTTCTTTTTTTTTGTACTTTGAGGGGAGAGATTTATTTGTATGGAACTTGAGTATCCTTTGATTACTTTAATGCAGACGAAATAGATGTTGAAAATTTATTGCCTTTTTGTTCGCAGCAAGTCATTTGAGTCAAAAGCAGGCCGTGCTTGAACTCATCAACAAGAATATTAACTCAAAATGAACCTTTGAAAAACCTTGGAACTGTAATCAAAACACATTTTGGCAGGACTTGGAGGTTTTGCAGCATTTTAGACCGAACCACAAGTGGTTGCCTACGTTCCCCTTTTGTAAAGAGAACTAAGGGGCCAGGTCTTTGTAGTTCGACTCAATCAACTTTTGTGTTTAAAGAAAGGGGAAAACAGAAGGGGGACATGGTGTTTTTTACCTAGGCCGCCCATTTTTAGGATTTTCGACCTAGCTGGGTATATTCTTTTAGCACCGGGCGCGTCCCTTATTTTTGCATGGACTGCCTCTTGAGAGGTTTTCAGTCTCATCTGGGGCAATTTTATTGCGCCTTTATTTTTATTTCATTTTGTTTTGCTCTCTCTCTTTTTTATTATTTTTATACAGAAGGGGAAAAGACTCGATCAAACATAATACCGCCGCAACTTGTCTCCGTTGACGGGGTGCAGGAACGGGTTACCGTCCAAGTCTGTTAGCTGCATCGCTCCTCTGGAGAATATCTTCTTCACTAGAAAGGGTCCGACCCAAACAGGTGCCCACTTGCCCAATGCATTGCTCTGATTTATGGGCTTCATCTTGAGAACCAGATCACCAACCTTGATGTCCCTGGGTTTCACTCTTTTGTCAAAAGCACGGGCCATTCTTTTCTGATATGCCCGGTTATGCTCCATGGCCTTTAATCCGCGTTCGTCTAACAGTGCCAATTTGTTGTACCAACTTTGGAGCCATTCAATCTCATTCACTTCATTTTCGAGCAAAACCCTTAGGGATGGAATCTCTAGCTCGATGGGCATGACAACCTCCATTCCGTAGGTCAAAGCATATGGAGTTGCACCGGTAGCAGTCCAAATTGAAGTGCGGTAGCCCCACAATGCTAAATGCAGTTTCTCCGGCCAGTCCCTTCCTCGTTCGGCCATCTTCTTTATGATTCTCTCGAGGTTCTTATTGGCAGTCTCAACAACACCGTTCGTCTGGGGTCTGTATAGCGAGGACTTGTGGCGCTTAACCCTGTATTCAGTGAGTAACCGATCAGTTTCTCCTTCAAAGTGGGACCCATTGTCAGAAATGATCTCATTCGGGACTCCGTAGCGGCAAAAGATTTGCTCCTTTATGAAGCGAGCTACCTTCTTGGCTATGAGCACTTTGTAGGATGCGGCTTCCACCCACTTTGTGAAGTAATCTACCGGGACTAAGACAAATGAGTGTCCATTGCTCCCGGGTGGATTTATCTTCCCAATGACATCGATTCCCCATGTTGTAAAGGGCCAAGGAGTTATCATACAGTATAGGTCATGAGGAGGGGTGTGGTTTAGGTTGGAGAACCACTGGCACTTATCACAAGTCTGCACAAACTGAATACAATCAGTCTCCATAGTAATCCAGAAGTAGCCCAATCTGATGATGCTATGCATAAGGGATCGAGCGTTCATATGAGGTCCGCAGGTGTCGTTGTGAACATCTTCCATTACTCTCTGAGCTTTTTCTTTGCTGATACAGAGCAGGAGAGGGTAACCTTCCCTTTTCTTCCATAACTCATTACCAAGTATGACTTACTGTGCTGATAGCCTTTTTAGAGCTTGCAAACTCTTGGCCCGAACACCTTTTAAGTCTTCTTCTTTATCTATGGGGAAGGATGCTTCACCATGCTTAAGATACTGGAAGATGTGGTTGTACCACAGCTCATTGACGGTTTTGACCTCTATTTCACAGTAATATGCAGGATTTTCTCGCCTCCCGACCCCTGAACGGTTTGATTGACTTTCCCTCCGGGATTTCTACTAAAGAGGCCAGAGTAGCTAGTGCATCGGCAAATCTGTTCTTTTCTCGTGGCAGGAACTGGAATGACACTTCCTTAAACTAGCCGACGAGTTCGACAATGTAGGCATGATACCTCTGGAGACATGGATCTGTAGTTTTCCATCTGTTGGCGACTTGATTGATTATCAGTTGGGAATCACCAAACACTTCCAACTCATCCACATGTCGCTCAAGGGCAGCTTCAAGAACGGCTATGCAAGCTTCGTATTCGGCTGCATTATTGGTAACCGAGAAGTTTAGCTTGATAGCTATGGGAGTATTCATGTCGTTTGGGTCTACTAGTACCATCCCGATGCCGTTACCTCTTTTATTCGCTGCGCCGTCAAAGAATAGCTGCCACCGGTTGCCATTTTCTACAACAAAAATCCCCTCATCTGGAAACTGGAGATCCGGTCCTCGGGCTTCTGTGCTGGGGGAATCAGCCAATTGATCTGCCAAAGCCTGTCCCTTGATTGATTTCCGGATCACATATTTAATATCAAATTCAGCTAGGAAGAAGGTCCATTTTGCCAATCTGGTGGAAATGTTGCCTCTGTCACCCTGAAACAGGTACTTGATCGGGTCCATTTTGGAGACCAGATGTACTGTGTGGGATAGCATGTAGTGCTTTAGCTTTCCGACCACCCAAACCAGAGCTGCGCATGTCTTCTCTAGGGCAGAGTAATTCAACTCGCTACCTTGGAATTTGCGGCTGACAAAGTAGATGGCGTTCTCGACCTTGGAATCCTTCTTCTCTTGTGCTAGCATGGCCCCGATAGCTGTATCTGGGACCGTCAGGTATAGAAGTAGAGGCTTACTTCCATGCGGTGGGCAAAGAATGGGAGGATTAACGAGATAAGCTTTGATTCTCTCGAAAGCTAGCTGGCATTCCTCGTTCCAAACCACTTCCTGATTCTTCTTCAATAGCTTAAAGATTGGCTCACACATGGAGGTCAGCTGGTTGACAAATCGGCTGATGTACTGTAGACGGCCCATGAAACCCTTTACTTCGGAGACAGTTCTGGGCGGCTTCATCTCAACAATTGCCTTGACCTTTCTGGGATCTACTTCGATGCCGCGTTCTGTGACCATATAGCCCAAAACTTTACCACGAATAACCCCAAAGGTGCACTTGGCTGGATTTAGTCTCATGGAGTGCTCCCGAAGTCTGTTGAAGAACTTCCTTAAATCAGTGAAATGCTGTCCATCTGACCCTTTCGAGTGAATAATCATATCATCAACGTACACTTCAATCTCCTTGTGGATCATGTCGTGAAACAGGGTAGTGACGGGCCTCTGGTAGGTAGCCCCAGCATTCTTCAGCCCAAATGGCATCACAGTGTAACAATAAGTGCCCCAAGGAGTGGTGAATGCTGTCTTGTCCTGATCCTCTTCGGCCATTTTAATCTGGTTATAACCCGCAAAGCCATCGACGAAGGTGACCTCATAGTTCGTTGTTGCATCTACCAGCATGTCAATGTTGGGCAAGGGGAAGTCATCCTTGGGACTAGCTTTGTTGAGATCCCAGAAGTCTACGCAAATTCGTACTTTTCCGTTTGCTTTTGTGACCGTTACGATGTTTGCCAGCCAAGTCGGGTATTCGATCACTTTGATAAAGCCCACCCGTAGGAGTTTCTCAATCTCTTCTTTGACTTGTAAGGACCACTCGGGCTTGATCCGCCTCAGTTTCTGCTTGATCGGCTTGATCTCTGGATCCAGGGGTATCCGGTGTTCTACAATAGATGCATCCAATCCGGGCATGTCTTTGTAGGACCAGGCAAAGACGTCTACGAATTCCTTAAGCAACTCGATCAGGGCAACCTGTTCATCTCCGGAGAAGAAGCTACCAATTTGCGTTTCTTTGGGTTCCTCGCCTGTTCCCAGATTCACCGTTGTCAATATCTCGTCGGTAGCTTGGGCCCGACTTTCCTTTTGGTCGCAAATTTGCTTTGAATTATTTTCTAAAATTGGCTCATCTATTAAGTCTGCATTATCTTCAAATGAATCTGGCTTAATTATTTTTAAATCTTGATGATTATTCTTGGTTAAGCGTTCAATTGTTAGATTTGCAATCACGGGATACTCAGAAAGATCGACCATTTTATTCAAAGCGAACGGGAAAACATTATCTACAACACGACGACGGTCTTCCGTCGTGAGAATATCAGACCGATCGGAGGACTCGAATTCAATCACAAGGGATTCAGGGGAACGACTCAAGATACAGGGGACAAAATTAGACGCAGAGGGACAAGGACGAGGTTTGAGCCCTAACTTTTTGATCATAGTCTCCCTGTCAGCGACCGGTCCTTGGAATGAAGTCCAATTTTGCAACGGCCTCTCTGTGACGGTCTCCAAACTGTTCAGATCCGCAACTGGCTCCTTCTCAAATTCTAACACAGCCACTACCTCGTTGTCAGAGGAAAAGTCAATCATATCCCTGGGATCTTCAGCAACAACAAACCCTTTTGCAGGTATCTCCTCTGCGAACATGCCGCTTTCGGGCTCTGACAGCCCCTGATCCTTGAACAAATCTGCCAAATCACCATCAATGTCTATAGGGTCTGCCCCACGGATCTTGTGCATGACGGGCTCATCCAGAGCAAGCTTCTCAAACTGGTTGACATAATCAGGCCCCCAGAAATGGTAGTTGTTCTCAAATGTGGCGGTGACACCTGGTCTTCTGGGCATACTAACGAGCATTTCCTTTACCGGGTTTTGACTGTTGGCAAACCTCCGAATTGTTCTCATCCTTTCTTCCACTTGGCTCAGCTTTAGCTCTGGGCAAACAAACATTTCCCCATCCTCTTTGACAAAGTGTCTGTTTAGGGACCAACTATAAGGACACATGTCGGGCCTTCTGTATCTCTTGCCGGCAGCTAAGGTCATCCTTTCTTTAAGCGTTTCGGCTTTATTGTACGCTTTGTCTTCTCCCGTCACGACATACCCCAGGCCTCGCCTGTTTCTCTTGGGTTCTGGAATCACAAGCTTACATGGTCCCTGTTGATGCTTCCCTAGCCCCAGGCCCGGGATGTAGCTCATGCCTCTCATCATTTTCAGCACGAGAGGAATCTTGTCCGAGGAGGTTGTCAAATCTATAGTGCAGACCTGCCCTTTAGGCTTTTCTATCGTGAAACCACTGAGCATCAGGTTCTCCTGGTCAAGCTTTATTTCCATCACCGGCATGGTATTCGTGCTGGTCTCCCCAATAGTGACGCTATCACCGTAAATGGTTGTCAATACTCCATCTTGCACAAACTTCAAACACTGGTGGAGGGTGGAGGCTACCGCTCCAATCTCATGAATCCACGGTCTACCCAATAACGCTGAGAACGTGACAGGAATGTCAATTACTTGGAACTCTACTGCCATCTCCTTACTCCCAAAAACTAGATTCAAAGAGATGATCCCCAACACTGCCCTGGATGTCGAATCGTAGGCTTTTATGGTCTGACTGGATGGTTTAAGGCTCTGTACGTCAATGTCTAACATACACATCATTTTGGCGGGAAGCACGTTCATGGCCGACCCATTGTCCACTAACACATGGGGAATTCGACGCCCCTCCAAGGGTACAGTGATGTGCAGGGACTCATTGTGTTTTGCACCATAAGCAGGCAAATCCAGTTCTGTAAAAGTAATGATGTTCCCATACTGTGCAGTTCCAATTAGCTGACAGGCCTTGTCTGGAGTGGCATTGACAGACACCTTGGTTTTGGACAGGGCCTCTTCCAACTTTAGTTTGTGGGGGTAGGAGGATGTAAGCAGAGACCATAAAGAAATATCATCTTGGGTTCTCTTTAACTGTGTCAAAATCGGGTCCTCGCGGGTTTCCTCACTTCCTGCTGATCTGTAGGGGTCTTGAGAGGCCTGGGGATTCGAAACCACAACTCCTTTGCCTTTCCCAGATGGATCAACACTATCCATTCCCAAAATTCTTCACGACCGAGTCAACAAATTAACCTCTTGATGATCTTCAACCACAAATTTCATGCTAGCCTCTTTGAGTTCTGCCAGCGTAATCAGAGCAGGACGAGTGCTGTATGGCCACGCTTCCTGTCTTATCTCATTTACGGACAATGGCACATCCAGGTTAGCTGCTATCCTGAGCTCCTCCAAAGAGATTGGGGATTCTCTAGGAGCCATAGAGGATATAGCGTTAATGACCAAATGCTCTTCGTACTCATAGTATCAGCAGCATTATTCAAATCATATAAATCATCAAGATACAAGACATAGCAGAAGTTATCTTTCATAAGGGATTACATCAGTAACAACCTTATTACAATCATCACAAACATTTCCATTTACAGACTCCCCAAACTCTATTACATTGACAAAAATAATCTTGATCAAAGTCGATGAGATTCACATTGTTACTAGGCAGAGGGTTGTTGACGATGTTGGGGCGAGGAGATTTTTCGATCTTCTTGTCATTCACAAGGCCTTGGATGATCTTCTTGAGGGTTACACAGGTGTTTGTGGTGTGCCCCAGAAACTGATGGAATCGGCAATACTTACTAGCATCAAGATTGGGATTAGGACGAACAGGGCTGTAATTTTCCAACGGCTTAATCATGCCGGTCCGAAGCAGGCCATTGAAAACTTCTTCTGTAGACATGCCCAAGTCATCAAACCTCGGTTGCGGCCTGGGTTAAAATCTTACTGCATTCTGTACATTGCCACCTCCCTTTTGCAGGTTGTTGATGCTGTTATCTTTGACCAATTCTCTTCCCTTTGATGCCATCGCAGAAATTGGGTTAGGTGCCCGGTATCAGAATCCTCCACTTCCACTACTACCGCTAGCATTCACACCTGGGGTTTGATTAAAGAGCCTATTCTCGCTGCGAGTGCCCATTTCGACCATTTCTCTGAGATCTGGATACCAACCCTTTCCAATAGCCTCCCTTAACACCGTCTTTACGCACGACAAAAAAATATCTTTTTGATCCTGAAGGGGGTTGGGCACTGATAGCTCATTAAGCTTGGCATTCCACCGCTTATAGAATTCTGTGATCGACACGTCGTTCTTCTGAATGGTCCCCACTAAGTCATCCCGGGTAGTACGCCATTCCAGATTGCCTCTATACTTCTCCAAGAAGGTATCTGTGATCTGGCTCCAGGTGGAGCGGCATTCTTGCTTGAGAGCCAAGAACCAAGTGAGCGCCGGACCCTTCAAAGTCAGATGAAAATGAGATGCCATAAACTCGAGGGTGCAACCCATCGCCCCCATTGTCATGACGTAAGTATCCACATGAGTCTTTGGGCAGGCTGTTCCATCAAAATCCATCTTTGGCATCTGGAACTTATGGGGCAGAGGCGTTACTTGAGTCGGGTCCACCACCTTGAGACCAATAGAGCCCACAGTCAATCTATCGATTTGCTGCTGCATCTGCTTTAATAATGCTGTCACTTCCGGAGTCAAACCCGGAATCTGGGGAATAGCGGGAGCCACTGTTGAAGACGGCACTGGGAACTCTGGAGTAGATCTAATGGGCAAAGCAGCCGAGGGAAGACCGAAGGTACTGGGGATACTGATATTGCTATCCAACAAACTGACTGAGCTGGGAATCCTGTTCCCGTACATGTCATAACCATTAAACTGAACACTGGGATTCTGGGGACTGAACTGCACTGACTGACCTCCAAACTGACCAAGGGCAGGAAATCCGGTACTTATGCAAGGAACTGAATATGGAGTGGAACCATACAGATGTTGGGTGAGAGGAGAACACACTGCGGGCTGAGGGAAGTTGCTCTGGAACTGAGGCTACGGAAACTGTGGAATACTGTCTTGACATATCTGACTTCCTGAAAGACGGTACTGACCATTTTGTTGAAAATTAGATTGACCATACTGGTAACTGTCGGGGTACATACTAAACTGTGGTTGGGAATAGCCTGCTTGGAACTGAGATCCGTACTGAGCCTGCGATGCTGGGGCATTGGGAGCTGGAGAGGAGGTCAGATCGAAGAAGTTCGATGGTTGGCCGCCACTTTTGCTAAGACCCTGCTGAGCAACTTGGTTATGCACTTGAGAAGTTGGGGGAGGAAATCTTCCTTGGGCATTCACAATCATTCCCGGAGACGGCATCTGATCTGGGCGCGGGGCATAACTCATGGGAGGAGGCATAGCATTGTAACTAGGCTGAGCAGGCTGGGCAGGAGAAGCAGATCCGATCCCATTGTTTTTGTCTTCAGTAATTTCCTCGTAAGAACCATCTTCTCGACGGAGTACTGTGATTCCCTGGGCTCTCATAGCCTCGACAAAGCGGGTATGGGTCTCCTCCTCTCGGGCCTTGGCATTCTAAGCCAACAATCGGGCCTCACGTTCCCTGGCCAAAGCGGCTTCCAAAGTTATCCTCAATTCTTCTGCAGACATGTCGTTAAAACCCGGTTGACCCATTGAAACCGAACCTCCAGCAGACTGAGCGGCAAACACATCACCATTCCCGGCCATATCTGATTCTGCATTGACTGAGACTCCTGAAACTGCTTGAACAACACGAACCAAACGAGTTCCTGGGTCAGATGAGCGGGTCCAACTCGCCGTAGCTGCAGGGGTAGATACGGGTTTATAAGGTAGGGGAGGAAGAAGACTTTTGAGGAAATACGGGAGAGGGAAAGGAGACGAGGGATAGACTCACACAAACAATTTATTTATCTTCAAGTATAAATCGGTGTCTTTATCCTAAATACGGTTGGAAAATGAGAAGCCTTTATTTGTACAAACTACACCTTGGGGAAACCTAAGGACGCAACATTCAAATCACACCAAATGCCTTGCATTGAAATCTATAATAGGTAATGATACCTAACCAGAACCTAACATCGCATGGGACGGAGAGGTTGTCCAACTTCCTGGGGAAATTTGGACAGCATAACTGGTATTCTTGAAGAAATTCAAAGAAAAATCCGGCATGACCTCTCGTTGGTGCACGTTGACAATGCGGCATGATCTCTCGTTAGAACACGCTACGGGAGTGACATGTCCTCACGTGAAACCATGCTGCGTTGGCAACATGCCCATAAGATGCGAGGTTTTGGGGAAGGTATAAGGACCTATGGTAAGTTTCAAAACAATTCATTTTGGTGTGATAAAAAAATGTTGTATCAAAAACCAACCGTGGGTAAGGTTTAAGTGTGGCGCCACCTATAACGCACTAGGGGGATAGGTTAGATATTAGGCGCTCAAACGTATGCGAAATACATCACCGTCCGCGATGCCGTCAATCGCACCCGAGGGCTCTAAATCTATGTGGTAGTGTGCGGATGAATATATTATTTTATTTACGAAAACAAAATTTTATTTATTTATTTTTTTTAATAAAAGAGAAAAGGAAAAAACACACACACCCTCACACTGAAAAAAGAAGGAACAACAATCAACTGAGCCATTTTTCGATTCAAGGGACTGCCCTCAAACCATCTTCTGAAGACCTGTTCAGCGACCATTCCTGTCGCGTGACACAGGACAACATGGGATAAAGGTGTCGCACGACTAGGATGATCACTGAACCAGAACCCTGCAAAGTGGAATCAGCCCCTGCCCTATCCATGGCAAGGGACAAGCACAATAACCAAAGCACAACAGAGTGGCCAGAAAATATATACAAGGCTCACAAGTCTCCAAATACAACAAAATGCATGTACTACAAAAGATTATCAAAGATGCACACAAAGATGGACATGTTGGATGTTCAATTGAATGAAAGCTTGACCCACTAAATTTTGAAAAACAGGTTTTCAAAGTGTAGTCCCCAGCGGAGTCGCCACTGAATGTGCGCTCGCCCTGCGGAATTTTGGTCTTCCGAGGATGAAAAAGAAAAGGAGTCGCCACGCCATGCTTAAGAGGTGCATTTTGAAAAACCTTTGAAAGAGAACGGGTTCGGGGGTCAGGTTACGTGTTGGGAAGAACCGAGAGTTCACCCAACACGCCTCGTCCGTAGACGAGTCTTTCTAATCAAACATCCAAGTAATCCATAAGTGTGTGCAATCATTGATAATGAACAAGTGTAGTAAACATGAATTTTATTGATTTGGAAAGAGACTTACAACTTGTGAACCAATTATTCAGGGAGGCCACATCCCCATTACAACAGATCGATACTGATTACAAGGGAAATGGTATCTGCAAATGGTCATAGAGTGTCGCGTGACACAGGATGTGCCTGGCTAGATGTGTCGCGTGACACAGGATCTAACCAGTCACAGTGTGTCGCGTGACACACAGTGTCCATCTGCAGATACCTACAGATTTGAACTCAGCAACACCAATAGCCAACACAGATCCAATTGATCAATCAGATTAGCTTCGAAATATAGAATTAACAACAATTCAACCCAGGGAGTGTGGATATGGATGGATCCACACCCCCTTGGGGTCTAAACACCAAATTCAACAAATATTCAACAATAAACACCCAATTATTCAGATCAACTAAGTTAAACAGAGAGATTGCGAATGGGATTCAATAATCTAGACAGATAGAGTCTAATTATTGAATCCAAGGGAGGTAAAACAATAGAATTATCCAATTATCAAGGTAAGAGAGAGAGAGAGAAAAAGGGGGTTGAGGGTGTTACCCTTGTTGCTTCTACGAATTCTATATCAAGTTAGATATATAACCCTTCAATAGCAGCTTTTGGTCCTGGAAAGCTTGAGAGAATCAGTTGAGAGTAGATCTAAGAGAAGGTGATGGAGGAAGTGGGTTGAATTGGAGGGAATTGGAGGTAGGTTAGGGGTAGGAGAGAGAGAGGTGTGTGTTTAGTGTGTGTGTTACGTTGCAATTTCTGCAGAGTAACAGTATGTCAAATTCTGGATCCATTTCTAAGAGGGGAAGGGTCTTATTTATAGGCTGCAGTTAGTGGTCACCTTGTGTCGCACGACTTTCTGTAACCGTTTTCCAAGCCTCGACTTTTCGCGTGACACAAGGTGTCACAATCGCTTTTGGCGCCAAAACCAGTTTCTGGAACATTCAGGGAAAATACCCAAAAGGTCCAAAAAGGTTTTATTCCCTGGGGGTCCTTTAGCATGAGCAAAGTACCAAAAGGTACTTCCTTCGCATGAAATTTATGAAATGTTTCCAGAAGTCTCGGGATAGGCCGAGAATTTACCAAAACACCCCTTAATGCAATTTTATCACATTAAAATGCACCTAAAAGGGTCGCGAATTGGATTGGCGTACTTACACATCCTTGGCATCAAGATCTATAGAGATAGATCTAAAAGGATAAATTGGTTTGAGTCAAAATACTTACATTGACAAGGTTCTTAGAAGAGTCTAAGAAAAGTAGCTTGTCAATGGGTCATGGTGTTTCTCTTAGCAACACTCATTGTCCTATGACAATTGATGAGCAAAAGGGAATGAATGAAGTTCTGTATGCTTCGGCATTTGGATCTGTCATGTGTGCCATGATTTGTACTAGACCCGGCGTCTCATATGCTCTAAGCATGATGAGTCGATACCAATCTGATCCTGTTGAGAACCATTGGATGGCAGTCAAGATGATCCTTAAGTACTTAAGAAGAACTAAGGATACGTTCTTGGTATTTGAAAGATTGGAGGTTAATCTTGTTGTAAGGTTACATAGATGCTAACTTCCAAACTGGCAAAGTTAATTTAAAATCGCAATTAGTATTTGTGTTTATGCTTATTAGAGGTGCAATTTTGTTGGAAGAGTTTCAAGCAGAAAATTGTAGCCGATTTTACTACTAAGGCCAAACTTTAGCAACATATGATGTGGCTAAAAGAGGCAGTTTGGATCAAAAGTTCATTAGTATTTTGGAAATGTTCCAATTATCACTAATCGGTGAAACTTATGTTGTGACAATTGTGGTGCCATTTGTGCAAACAATGGAACCAAGGTCACAACAGTGATCCAAACACTCACTTAGACGTTTTTCGAGGAATTCATAAAGAATGAGAAGACGTTAAGATATGCAAAGTATCAACCGATGATGACATTAGGGATTCACTTACAAAGACCCTCGCACAGGTAGAAGCATGATGGTCATGCTAAATCCATGGGTATTCGATACATAAATGGATCCTAGTGCAAGTGGGTGACTGTTGGTGTAATGCCCTAGGCTTTAGTTATGTTTAACTTAAAACCGTTATGTATCATCTTTATCATTTAAGTTTATTATTTGATTATTATATATTTTGCATATTTATTGTAATAATCTACGTCCCTAATTATTAAGAGAATAATTAGTATAATTGTCAATGGATAATCATATGATGATTATATGCATAGAGATGCACATTGAAATTATGGGTACTTGTTAGTGAACAAGTGACTGGACTTGACCCGTATGAGATTTATGTCATGGTCAAATGTCATAATTAAATCTCATATGGTCACTTCATTTAGTCCCTAGACCTGAGATTATCATGACCTTACATATGATGAAAGTCATGTTTGATTTTAGTCAAACGATATCTTAACACGATATTTATAAAGGCTATCTTTGGCATGATCGGATTCATGATGGGAAGGATGATAAGTCAAGATGGAATTTGTCCCTCGAAAGAGAGATGTTTTGCTTGGGCCCCTCGTTGAGTGATAATGATGAAAGTGTGTGGCCTCACCCCAATACGATTGGATTATCATTATACTCAAGATCGAGAAAGCATTGAACAAATACAAGTTGACGTGGACCATGACGTGTGTTCAATATAACATCGTGAGACAAAGGGAGAAATGGAAGTGTACCATTGGAAACGTGAACTCTTACGTTATATTAATTGGGTAGACATAATGGCTTGCTAGAGTCCGCTTATGTCTTATGAGGGTCGATATGATCGGACTCATTGCCAACATAATATAATACTATTGGGTCACACACAACTGGAATGAATTGGTTAAACCAAAGGAAGAATGATTGAGAGTTCCTGCATATGGCTTTGCTTGGTCGTGCGACAGATCATGTCCATATGACTTGTCTGGTCATGCGACAACTTAAGCCTCAAAGGCGGTTCACAGACTTTCCTAATACGATTAGAAAACTAATACCTATACTAATGTAGTATAAATATTAAAGTCTGTGAACCCTAATTAGAGCTAGCCAAATTTTCAAGAGAGAAAATCACCAAAATGTTTCTCAATATTTCTTCCATAGGTTTAAGAATCTAGCAATTTTCAAGAACCGTTCTTGGTTCATTCTAAAGTGTGGATACTACAAGAGGGTCTTCCCTCGTACGACGATCAAGGCCTAGAGTTCTATTGTTCAAAGCAATATGAAGATTCATGTTTTTGAAGATCGAATTTGTGATTCAAAATCACATTGATAACTGTTCGATAGCTCAAGAACGGAAAGCAATAAAGGTTGGTAAATTCTATCTCATAGGAAATTCAATTTAATCGTATAGAACTGATCTTAGGGCTTGGGTTTTGTGTTATTAGATGCTTAATTCCGCTGCGCATGGACCCATAAAACCCAACAGTTATATCCTATATGATCACTTGCATTGCTCAACGAATAAACTTTGGAAATAACTAATGTTCTGATTAATCGGTGCGAGAAAGTCAATGGGTGCCCTCCCCATACACTTTCCTTACCTCACAAAGGCCTCCATCAAGCCATATACTTCCCAAAACATGTCCTCACCATCACCTTGACCAAGTCAACGATGACGGCAACATCAAGAAACAATAAAAGGTCACTCAGCATCGAAAGATTGACCCCATGTCGATAACAACCTCGGAGCTCGCCTCTGCCCTCGTGCGAATCAAGAAAGTTCAAGCAAGAGCTTGCCTCCGTCCTCAAGAACTTCAAAAAAAAAAGAAAAAAAGAGAGAAAAGTTCAAGCAAGAACTTAAAAAAAAAAAAAAAAGAGAGAAAAGTTCAAGCAAGAACTTCAAAAAAAAAGAAAAAAAGAGAGAAAAGTTCAATCAAGAACTTCAAAAAAAGGATGAGGCCAAGGACCCAACACCGCCAATCAAAAGCTTGACAGATGGGCAAACAAAATTAAAGCTCGAAGAATAGGTTTTCGATAACAATGGGACGGTCAAAGCAAAGGCAAAAAACACATCATAAGTCCTTATGCTATATTCAAATTCTTTCTCCCCCGATGAAAGACGCGGATCAAGAAACAATGGAATCACGGAAGAAGCCGTCAACAACGACTTGTCAAGGAATCACCTCGAGGCCCGTACCTCATCATCCAAACATCCCATCCAAGCCTTTTCACCAAAAGGACCACAAATACTCATACCCTTTTCTCAAAGCCAAAGCACCGTTCTGCCAGAACTACGACGACCTGAGCTACTTACACTGAGGAGAACGTAGGTAACCAGAAATGGTTCGGTCATAAACACATACAAATTCCATACACCTGGTCTCATCAATGACCTCCCTTATACATAGACCTTTCTGCCACACGTGACCAACTTTGATCCGCGGCATCGGTTGACTTTCTCCTCATAATTAATAAATACGTTTGTTCATATCGAGATTAGTGGTTGAGAAACCTGACAGCAATCTTGTGATCATTATGGATAAAACATGTTTTTAGATGTCTCGACAAGTCTTCTTTTTCTACGATAATAGGAAAAATAGAGCTAAACACTGTCTTTCTGTCAACAAGAGCTTCCATACACTTCTCTAAACCTCTCTACGCTCATACTCTCTCAAAAGAGCCAAACCAAAGCGAGTTTTGGTGCCGAAATTAAACTAGGCATCCACATGAAATCGGGATTCGTTCCCACTTCTCTAAAATACATCCTTGCGCGTATACATTACAAACCATTCCTTTTTACATTGTGGTTGACTAATGGAAAAAAATCAAGGACGTTCGCCTCATCGGGCCACATAAAGTTCAACTCAGATTGGGGCTGCATCAGATTCACTACAGGACCTCTGCAGAAGACCAGCGCTTCCTCTAAAATGGGGCTTCACCAAGTCACTTCTTTGGACTGGGGCTTTGCCATGCGAAGAGAGCTTTTTCATCCCAAGGGTTTACTTTGAGTTCCGATTTCTGGGGCTTGTCAGAAGCATCTTTCAGCATTATGGTTTTAATCAGAATTGGGGCCTCTCAGATACAACTTCGAAAGATCAGAATTTGAATCCTCATGACACCTCTGGGCAACAGTAGCAGCGAAGGGCAGTTTTCTTCAACGAGACTTCCCTGTCTTTAGAGAACACAGCTTCAGAACCTACAGGGGTGGGAAAGCCGAAATATCCGATTTCTGGGGCTTGTCAGAAGCATCTTCCGGCATTATGGTTTTAATCAGAACTGGGGCTTCTCAGATGCAACTTCAAAGGACAAAATTTGAAAGACTTTAACCAAGATCAGAAGTCTAAATCCAAGATCAGAATCTGAATCCTCATGACAACTCTGGGCAGTAGCAGCATCAATGGCAATTTTTCCACAACCCAGTGATATCCTCCCACTTGCTCAAATAGCTACCAAAATACTTTTGGATACATCCCCAACACATTTCCATACATACAACACGTCTCACAATACATCATCCCCACAAAAGGCCAAAGCCAGAGCTGCAACCCGGTTGGCTCGCACTTAAAAAGGCAAATTCTGGAAAGAAGGACCCGATCCTTACACAGTTAAAGCAGACCCAGGCGAACATTTCCCTTTGGTCTCTGCTCACATTCTTCATACCCTCACAAGCTCAAGCTAGAGGAATGTTTGGCTCAAACCATGGTCCCCGTAGATGCAACAACAGAAGGAGTAATCCAGATGATCGGCAACATCCACTATGGAAACATCATCACCTTCACAGATTTGGACTTGCCAAAATTTGGGGCTAATCACAATGAACTGCTCTACATCACAGTTCAGTTGGACGAGCGTTGCCTTCCCCGTGTACTGGTAGACGGAGGTTTCAGAATAAATGTCTGGCCCACAAAGATGATGGATCTGCTTGACATCAAGCCCACAGATTTGAAGCCATCAATCCACAATGTCAAGGCTTATGACTCTACTTCCCGAACAGTTCTCGGGGTTGCTACTTTAAACATCAGGTTCGGAAAACGGATGATCCCTACCGAATTTCAAGTGTTGGACATTCCCATCACTTTCACAGCCATCTTGGGACGACCCTGGCTGCATCAAATGAACGGCGTGGCATCCACCCTTCACCAATGTATCAAATTCATGCAGGGCAACGAGCTGACAACAGTCTACGACAATGAGCTGACAACAGTCTACGACGACAGCGTCACCACCGAAGGGACCTGCACCAACGACATTCCAGTGTTAGAAATCAAGCATGACGAAGATATGACATTAACTGGATTCACCTTGGAGACTTCCAAGATCCAAATATGCAGCGTGGACCTTCCACTATTCTGGGAAAAAATCCCCCTGCCATGAAGATGATGAAACTCATGAACTTCATCCCGGGACTGGGGCTCGGTAAAAGGTTACAAGGCCAACACCAAGTAATCAAAGTCAAGGACCACACTACAGTCCAGGGGCTCAGATATGTGCCAACACCAGCTGACATCAGGGAAAGCAAGAGGCTCTCAAGCACCAAAGTAGTAGCACGCAAAAGGGGAACCTCCTACGGCACACCCAACCTCCAACCTTACAGCTTCGACCTCGCTCGCTACTTCGTCAAAGGCACCGACAGCGGAACTGATGAAGATGAGAAAGGAACTGAGGGGACCGACAATGGAACTGATGAAGATGAGAAAGAAATAGGAAAAGTTGGTACATAGATGTAAGTACCCAAATCTGGCTCATGCCTTTCGGTTAAGTTTCCCAGCAATTCCCCAAACTTTCATAAAGTTCAGGGGCGATTCGGAAACTTTTCCAAACTTTCCAAGGGAGGAAGGACCTGCTAGGAATTAAAATCCAGGCAGGATCTCGCTGAAAAGAAGCTTCCAACTGCCACCTTGCATGAATCTAGAAACATGCTGCCTCAATAGTGGATAACGCCGGATAGCTTCTTTTGCAGAAGGTTAACGCCGCGCGACTTCTTTTGGAAGCACATTGCAGCCTATAAATAGAGGTCTCCTCTAACCATTTAAAAACAACAATTAAGCATTGTTACTCTGCCAAACTAAAAACTCGAATTTCCAGAGAACAAAACATCCTAAAAACTACCTCCCTCCTCCATAAAATCCTTCCAAAACCATTCCTACATAGGAAAACCCCCTTGGGAGATAGAGAGAACCACCATTGGTAATCTCTCCTTCCTTTTCCCTTGAAATACTCTCATTTTATTGTTCTATTTATTGCTTGTCATTTATCTTGCCTTTATTTGTCATTTACATTGACTATTTGCTATAAAGTTCCTATCTTTACCATGTAAACATCATATTCCCCCTTTCCCTTACAAAAATGATTCATGGGGAATCCTCTCCCAAGGATGAACAAGGATCCACAAGTGGCTTGTTCTAGGGAAGATTCACCACATGTTGATGTGGAATCGCTTCATTTTATTACATAAAAATGCTATCTTTACTCTCATTATGTTATCCCCTTCCCTTGACCTAGCTTCCAAGGATTGTCCACCTTATAAGGTTTTAAAGGACATAGGAAAGCCATAAAGGTCATCCCTTTACCTTATGTCTTTAGTTTTAATAATGTTCATTACGTTATTTACCTTAAAAATGCAATCTTTACTTTCAAAGTCATTTCCCCCATGTCCCTTTTGGTTGGATCACTCTCCGAGGATTCTCTAGTAGCCTTTTAAGGCACGAAAGACATAGGATGAGTATAAAGATCCAATATTTATACCCCCTCCCCTAGTCCCCTTGGTTCTTGGAGCATCCCGTGGTGTGGATCGGTGTAAAGACTTCATCTTTACATCATTTCCACCACTAAAATGCCATAATCGTAGTCCCTTTAGAAGCGGATGAATCTTAGTCCCGACATCTCCGATCATTACTTGAGACGAGCATAAATGTTCCTACGAAGCTCAATCGTCTCAAGATGTAGGATTGATGGGCAAAGACTCCTCCTTTTCTAAAGAGTCTCATTCTTGGACGATAAAAGGTGTCCCTCTCTCGATCACATATGACCAAGTCCCCAAAGAACGTTGGTTTAAGACATACCGAGGCTTTTACGCCTACTATGGTTGATTAATCCAACGGGAGGGTAAAAAGGTCACGTAATGATGATCACAAGTCCAAAATGAGCACGGGATCAAAATCCCGAAAACATCAAATCCAAGGAATCCCGAGCTATAACCTACTTATATGGTTTATATATCCGGCAGATAACTTGGCACATTCCCTCCCTTTTTCAAGTCATACACACACACACGAGCACCCAAACAAGCACAAACTTCGGATCTAGGAAGACTTGCTTTTGTAAGGCTCTTTAGGTGAACGTGATCCGTTCTTCCCAAGGAATAACTTGCCCTGGAGTTCGCTTCCCAAGAAAAGCTTGATCTCATGGTAAGTACCAGTACTCCCTCGACCCAAGATGTCAAACCAAGCAAAGAAGTGATTCTGCCGTGCAAAATTCGAATGCCCAAAGTTAGAGAATCTGATAGGAGAACTTGCCACGGAGTTCACTTGGCCAATGCCAGTTCTAAGCTTGAGAAAAGTCTGAAGACCCAACCAGCCTCAAACATAACCCAATACCACCAGTACCAAGCAGCAACTGCACCCAACTCAGCACCGGTCCCTCACAAAGGAAAGAATGCCACAGCCTCCTTCAAACAGACCCAACAATGGAACCAACTGAACAATGGAAATCCGAGTCTTGGGAACAACAGTGCCTCCCGAAAACTCCGCTCCCTTCATTATGACGATGTGGAGATGCCTTTAAGCAAGATGCTGGATGAACTAGTGAAAGAAAAGCTTATAAAGCCCCTGGAGAATTGGAAGCCCAAGAACCCTAAAATTCGGATGGATGAGTCTAAGCATTGTTGTTTCCACCAGTATCACAGACATGACACTGATGATTGCCACTATTTGAGGCATGAGATCCAGAAGCTGATAGAAGATGAGACGCTTGAATGCCAGCGTGTATCTAACAATCTTTCTCCAAGCAACGCCAACATGAGTGTCGTGGAGTGGGAAGCAGGGCCAGCTAACTCAGACCAAACTTCTTTGTCAAAGGCGCACATCTGTTACGACACTCGTGATTGTGCGGATTGTCTAGAAGATGAGTTTCAGGACTTGGTAAGTGAAGACTCTCCCCAGAAGAAAGGAAAATCCTCCTCCTAGCAGAAGTTGAAAGAAAGATATGAGGCCGGAGATAACAACGTAGGGACACTCGGGGAACCCTCGAGAAAATTCGATTACTACGTCCTGTACTCGAACAAGCCCCCCCAGACCAAATCTCCTCCTTCGCCAAATGGCAACACAAGGTCAGAAACAACAAGCCATGTTCATAATGATAAGAGATCGAATCAAGAAGTGCTAGGTCAGAAACGTCATTTTGATGATTTCGGGATGCCCATGAGCAAAGTTTTTGATGATTTGGTGAGACAAGGTCTTCTCAAACCTCTCGAGAATTATCAGCCAAGGAACCCAGGTAACCTTGATAGGACCAAGTTATGTGAATACCACAATCATCATGGTCACCCGACATACAAGTGTATGACTTTGAAGAAAGAAGTCCAAGGGTTGATCGACAAAGGAAAGCTCAAGTTCCTTGGCAGTCCAACTAGCGAAGAGTAGCTAGGCTAGGGGCTACCTATCCTTAAACACAATTAAAATATAAAACAGTCTCTCAGTCAACCTTCGTAGGTTCTAGTACTTTCCTCTTTAATTCAAGTCCTCCTCGGACATTGTAGTTAATCTTAAATCTTCTATAAAAGAGTCTTTTTATTTTCTTGCTAGACATAAGACATTATTTGCACACTTACATTACATTTAATGAAATGGTTTTATTTTATATGATCACTTGCATTGCTCAACAAATAATCTCTCTAAATAATTAACGTTCTGATTAATCGGTGTGAGAAAGTCAACCAATGCTCTCCCCATACACTTTCCTTACCTCACAAAAGCCTTCATCAAGCCATACGCCTCCCAAATCATGTCCTCACCATCACCTTGACCAAGTCAACGATGGCGGCAACATCAAGGAACAACAAAAGGTCACTCAGCATCGAAAAATTGACCCCATGTCGACAACAACCTAGGAGCTTGCCTTAGACCTCAAGGGTATCAAGAAAGTTCAAGCAGGGGCTTGCCTTTGCCCTCATGTGCTTCAAAAAAAAAAAGAAGAAGCCCAAGTAGGAGCTTCAAGCAAAAAAAATGAAAATGAGGCCAAGGATCCACCGTCACCAATCAAAAGCTTGACGGACAGGCAAAATCAAAGCTCAAAGAATGGAAGTTGTCAATAACAATGGAATAGTCAAAGGAAAAGAAAAGGAAAAGCATATCTTAAGTCCTTAGGTTATTCTCTCCCGATGAAAGACGAAGATCAAGCAACAATGAAATCATTGAAGCAGCTATCCAAAATGAATTGGTCAAGGAATCATCCCAAGGCCCATGCCTCATCATCCAACCTCCTCATCCAAGCCTTCTCACCAAAGGAACCACAAGTATTCATACCCTTTCCCAAAGCCAAACACAGTTCAGCCGAAGACAAACTACGGCGACCTGAATTCCTCACAGTGAGGGGAACGTAGGCAACCAGAAATGATCAGGTCATAAACACATTCAAATTCTAGAAAATTCGGTCTCATCAATGGCCTCTCCCATAAACACATTCAAATTCCAGAAAATTCGGTCTCATCAATGGCCTCTCCCATAAACACATTCAAATTCCAGAAATTTCGGTCTCATCAATGGCCTCTCCCATAAACACATTCAAATCCCAGAAAACTCGGTCTCATCAATGACATCCCTATACACAAACCTTTCTTTCACACCCAGCCAACCTTGATCTGCGATATTGGTTGACTTTCTCCTCATGATTAATAAAAATGTTTGTTCATATTGAGATTAGTGGTTGAATAACCCGAACATTAATAAAGGATTTTAAGAAATCTTGTGATCATTGTAAATAAAACAAGTTTTCAGATATCTTGACAAGTCTTCTTTTTCCACATCTTAGGAAAAATAGTGCTAAACACTGATTTTCTGTCAGCAGGGGCTTCCATACACTTTACCAACCTTTCTACGCTTATACTCTCTCAAAAGAGTCAAACCCAAAGCGAGTTCTTGTGCCTAGTCTAATAAGGCCATCAAAATAACACAAAATCGGGATCTATTCCCACCTTTCGAAAAATATGCCCCTGTATGTATAAATTTGTAAAATTATTTTCTTTTACATCTTCTTGCGGTTGACTGATTGACTAAAGAAAATAAGAAAGTAAGTGTGAAAGGATAGGTTTTCCCTCTTCTGCTACAATTCGCATTAGGGCTACCTTGAAACTCTTCAAGGTTGGGGCTTCGCCAAGCCATTTCTTTAGACTGGGGCTTCTTTAGTCATTTTTGGGTCCGCATCGCGTTCCTCACTATGTCACAAAATGGATTCAGTCTTGGTCAGGTCAACCTCAGGATCACTTTTGCAGTACTAATCAGATTGAGACTTTTGCTAAGTCATAAGATTGGGGCTTCACCAAGTCAATTCTTCCAAATGTAGACTTCGCCTACTCAGTTCATTAAACCGGGGCTTTGCCAAGCAAAAGGAAGTTTTATTTGTTGAAAGCCTGCCACGAGCAAATCAGGGTTTAATCATTAGAAGTCGAGTCTACAAGCCCCCTTTGCACTCACCAGAATGAGAATCTTTTTTGGGAATCCATGATGGGTTTCACACTTCGTAACGTAATGCTTCAACAGATTGGGGCTGCATTAAATGCATTTTGGGATCTGTCATGGTCGACCAACCAGTTTGGTTTTATAATCAATACATTCATGCCTTCCCCATGACACTTTGTCAAGTCGGGGACTCGACAAGATATTTTGGAGAAAGTTTCGCTCATAGGTTTCGTAAATTTGTTTCAAACACGACTCTCTCTCTGTGGATGACCAGTCAGTTTGGTGTTTATCGCCGTTATCTTGGATCAGACCATCTGTCGGAGCTCTACCAAGTCATCTCTTCAAGGCAGGGCTTTGCCAATGAAAGGATCTTTCCTCGCTTTAATAGAATCTGGGGCTTTGCAGAATATTTTTTGTCCTCAAACCGGGGCTTCGATAAGTCACATCCATCCTCATAAGATAGGTTTGGTCACTTTGACATTTGCTTTAGTCTTTGGTTTTAAAAGCCTGTCAGCATCAGCTTCAAGTGCCAGAGTTTGAGAAAGGAACTTTAATCAAGACCCGAGGTTTAAATCCGATCTCAGCCCAAGAGGGAATTCTGGTCCACATGATGCCTTTTAACAGCATTGATAACATCTCAGCAACGACAGCAGTTCAGTTCGCACCCAAAGGATACGACCCCACCTGCTCGAAACCTGTCTCAAATTATTCCCAAACATATACATCCAAACACATCCCCCAACACATTCTTTCGTAAAGCCCTTCTCCCATTGCCTTCCCGCAAAAGAGTCAGCCCATGGCTCATGTGACAAACATAAAGAGAAATAACCTTAATTGATTGCAAATCAAAATAGGAAATACTTTTGCCCAAAATTAGGCTCGCGCATGCCACAAAAGCAGAATAAAAATAAGAAAAACAAAAAAAAAATCATCATCATTCTAAGTGATTGCATGAATTGTTTGTCACCCCTTTAGCCTTGCTAACACATTCATGGTCATACCATCTCATGCCTCCATGCATCGTCATAAATGTCATATATATCTCTGTTTGTCTCTTCACTAAACGAATGCAGGAATTCAAACGTGAAAGACCATTTCTCATCGCTATTGAGACCTATCCTCAACAAGGAAGATATTCACCAAAGACCAAAATCAATGGTTTCAACAAAATTGCAAGAAATCAAATCCCCCTTTTTGGCAAGAGATGATTCCGGGCAAAACACGTGAAGACCGCCTCCAGTGTCTACAATTCGGTCAGAGACGCTAAGTTCTCAAATGGAAATCGGTCAGGGATGCCAAGTTCTAAAATTCAAATCGGTCAGGGACGCCAAATTCTCAAATGCAAGTAGGTCAGGGATGCCAAGTTCTCAAATGCAAGTAGGTCAAGGACACCAAGTTCTCAAATGCAAATTGGTCAGGGACACCAAGTTCTCAAATGCAAATCGGCCAGGGACGCCAAGTTCTTAAATGAAAATCGGTCAGGGATGCCAAGTTCTCAAATGCAAGTAGGTCAGGGACGCCATGTTCTCAAATGCAAATCGATCAGGGATGCATAGTTCTCAAATGCAAGTCAGTCAGGGACGCCAAGTTCTCAAATGAAAATCGGTCAGGGATGCCAAGTTCTCAAAGGCAAGTAGGTCAGGGATGCCAAGTTCTCAAATGTCAATTGGTTAGAGGCACCTTACACCCCCAAATGTTTCAACATCTCGATCAGATGCATCAAGACTCTCAACACTATCAACTACCACACGGCCCCGCGACTTGCTCTCCTGCAGGCAAAGCAAAGGTACGTTAGTCCCTCAACATATCTCAGAAATATGCATACATTCACAAATGTTACATTATTACCCATAGCTTTAGCTACCTCTATCTCCGTGATAGCAACGTAAACTTTAGTTTCTTAAGGTGACTCCTCCATTAATTGTCAAAATTCAAGACCTGTTCCTAACTGTCTAGTGACTCCTTGAACTACGATCACGGCTTGATTCCTCAGGGATACATAGGTAGCCTTTCAAAAAGGTCCAGCCATCCGACCACATTGGTCACCCCCTCTCTTCACCATTCCTCAATGTTGCATGAGCCTTTCAAAAAGGTCCAGCCATCCGACCACATTGGTCACCCCTTTCCTTCACCATTCCTCAATGGTGCATGAGCCTTTCAAAAAGGTCCAGCCATCCGACCACATTGGTCACCCCTTTCATTTATCACTCCCCAGTGGTGCATGAGCCTTTCAAAAAAAGGTCCAGCCATCCGACAGCAGTGGTCACCCCTTTCATTCATTACTCCTAAGTGGTGCATGAGCCTTTCAAAAAGTTCCAGCCATCTGACCACATTGGTCTCTCCTTTCAATTGGCATATCCCCAGTAGGATCAGCCATTTGACCTCCTAGGTCATTTTCTTTCCATCTTCCTAGCAAGGGACCCGTTTCTCTTTGTCATTCCCCAGTGGATTCCGAACTACGATCATGGCTTGATTCCTTCGTGATACGTAGGTAGACTACTTTAGGTTTAGCCAATTTGTCATATATGACACCCTTTCCCCAGTGGATTTTGAACTACGACCATGGCTTGATTCCCCCGGGATACGTAGGTAGCCTTCCAAAGGTTCAGCCACTTGCCTTGCAAGTACCGTTTCCGAGGGGCTTCTGTAAGTACCCAAATCTGGCTCATGCCTTCCGGTTAAGTTTCCCGGCAATTCCCCAAACTTTCATAAAGTTCAGGGGCGATTCGGGAACTTTTCCAAACTTTCCAAGGGAGGAAGGACCTACTAGGAATTAAAATTCCAGGCAGGATCTCGCTGGAAGGAAGCTTCCAGCTACCACCTTGCATGAATCTAGAAACATGCTGACTCAATAGTGGATAACGCCGAACGGCCACTACAACAAAAACAGGTTTTTGTGGCATTTTTTAAAGTGCCACAAATCAGGAAAAAGTGCCATAAAAGCTATTTCCGGCACATTTTCCGGCACTTTTAAAAGTGCCATAATAAGTCGCGTCGGCAATACTTTCCGGCACTTAAAAGTGCCACAATTTTCCGGCACTTTTAAAAGTGCCACAATTTTCCGGCACTTTTAAAAGTGCCACAATTTCCGGCACTTTTAAAAGTGCCACAATTTCCGGCACTTTTGTAAATTCCATAATTTCCGACACTTTTTTAAATGCCATAATTTTCCGGCACTTCTTTAAATGCCGCAATTTCCGGCACTTATGAAAGTGCCACAATTATCCGGTAGTTTTGTAAGTGCCTCAAATTTCCGGCATTTAAAAAAGTGTCTTAATTTTCCGGCACTTTGAAAAGTGCCACATATTTCTGGCACTTTTGCACAGTTTTAATGAACTGACGGATATGATTGCTGTCGGTAATTCACTACGAATAGATACAAATCTCAAACATATTTAACTTTTTCTCATAATTTTGACCAACTGCAACAAAGTATATAAAAAATAACTTTTTCTCATTGTCATCAAAGAAAATAAGTATAAATTACATCATTCGGAAAGTAATAATTCAAAAATTTAAGCAAGGTATACAACCTTGACATCATAACACCAAAAGCTAAATATTCAATTGTTCAAACAAAAGCGTGATAAGATAATGGTCTTCTTCCATAGCGAATGTATTACAAGAGACGTGATCCATCACCTGCAAACAAACAATTATAGCATTAATTACTTTAGTTTTTAAAGAGACTTTGAAAAAAGTTATAAAGAATACAATACAACCTCGTGTTACATCTATATTTCTCCATGCAACAGATTTTCCAATAGCTTCTCCCAACTTGGTGACTCCTTCATAAGGCCTAATTAATTTTTCGAATGGTTTTATCGCTTCTTTGATAAGTACTTCCCAGAACTCATTTCCCAATTCAGTCCCCCCAACAACTCTAGAGGGATTTTTACTTATCAAAATTCCTCTGGCCACCACTTGTTTTGGACCTTTATAGTCAAGGAGATTCACAAGAACTTCCCCCTGCATATAGTAATTAACATTAGAGCCTAATTAAATCTTACATGTAGTTAATCTTCTATTTTAGCTACTTCAAGTAACATTGTTTTGTAAGTGGTACCCATGAAATAAAAGCAACGTGTGATTTAATCCAAGAAGTAAAGGAGACAGTTCAAGCTTTTTTTTTTTTTTTTTTTTTTTTTTTGCGATTGGCCAAGGAACAAGCTTATATATGATCAACTCACTGTCGATATAGATATAATTTACGTATCCCAACTCCATCCACGTCGTAGTAAAATTTTATACTATGATAAATATAACATGCCACACCCTCTAAAAGACTCGGGGACTCTGAGGACCATAGAGAAAAATTAAATTACCGGTTTAGCATATTACTATTTCAAAAACCTCTCACTTGGGTCTTAAAATGATCAGTTACACTAGCAGACACCAAGGCATGCAACAAAGATTTATGTTTTATGACTATTCACGAGAGGACTACGTAACTCTCAAGCCAACAAGATACTCTTATTCGTACATCAAGAAAATAACGACTCAGTTTCAAGAAAGATTAGGCCAAGTGAACCAAAATAAGAACCTACACTAACAAATAGCTTTGACATATCATTATCATTGTAAATGAATTATGATCAAGCATCACATAGTTCTTAGTTATACTGCTATGAAAAGGATCGATTACACTAGCGTAGACACCAAGGCATGCAACAAAGATTTATGTTTTATGACTATTCACAGAGGACTACGTAACTCTCAAGCCAACAAGATACTCTTATTCAGACATCAAGAAAATTACGACTCAGTTCAAGAAAGATTAGGCCAAGTGAACCAAAATAAGAACCTACACTAACAAATAGCTTTGACATATCATTATCATTGTGAATGAATTATGAGTACCTTCATTTTTGACATTAAGCCTAATATCATGGAATCAAAGTGAAATAATAATATGTACCCGATTGTTAACATCATCTAGTTTTTTCTTCTTTGCTTCGATAATTCTGAAATCAATTAAGACAACATTAAACGATGTGATTACTTATGGAAAAATGTCAACAACACATGCACACAAGTGCATACAATCCAAAACTAGACATTTACCTTTTTCGAATGTTCGTCGGTAATGTGATGCTTCTTTTTCGTCTTGTCTTGCCTGAGCTCATTGCTTTGTTGTTTGTTCTTTAACTTGTCTTGATTGATCTATAAAAGAAATGGTGTCTACATGAACAAGCCCACCACAATACAAGGGCTAACAAAGAGATTCTATTAGTATTAACAAGTTTAACGCAGTTCACTATTTTTCATTTGTTACCTCGTATGAGCGATCACGACTATTTGCACTTATATTCAATTTTTTCAATTGCAATGGGTCTGACCCATTGTCATTGTTTGAGTGTAAACGATGAGCACTTGATGCATCAGGAACCTAAACAAGTTAAAACATATAAATAATGTTTAAAAGGTTGAAGAGTGTAGACAATGCTTTAGATCGAATGAAACTAACAGAGGATTAACAGAGCTGAAAGATGTACAACGGCTGATGCATTAGAAGTCAAACTATTTAAATCAATTATACATTTAGAACAGCAAGAGAAAACTATTCTTTCAAGTTACAACAACATCTAAACTCATAATCACTCCAAAACAACATCTAACCATCAAACAGAACAAAAGACTCAACCAATCCATCATATCAACATAATTAAAAAAATTATAAATAATCTTTCAGAGAAAATAATTAAAAAATTATAAATAATCTTTCAGATAAAATTATTACCTTAAACAATCCAAAATTATTACCAGTTCAAATCCAGTTCAATTCGGCGGAGAGGGTGGGACGAGACGGCAGCACGAATTTCGCCGGAAAAGAGACGCCGGCAGCACGAATTTCGCCGGGAAAGAGACACCGAGAAATCGAAGTTGCTGGAGAGAGAGAGTGAGATCGAGCGAGGGGCGAGAAGAGAAAGGGGAAACTGAGCGGTGAGCGGCGCTGTTTGCTAATTTGCGTGGTAGATTAGGTCGTCAAAAGCGGGAAAAACTTAAATATTGGAATGAATTGGGGAAAAGTGGGAGGGAAATATAATTTGGTGAAAAGTTTAAGGAAAAGAATTATATCCTCTCTAGGAAATATGAGTACAAAAAGGAAAAGGAAAAAGAAAAGGAAAAGGAAAAGGAAAAAATAAAAATACAAGTAAAATATATTCCCTTCGGGTACTATCATTTTTAAATGGGCAAAATTGTTTTTTTCATTAAATCATAATAATAATTATTTTTCTTAAAATCTGTGAGAACCCAAAAGGCGACAGTTATTTTGGACGGTATAAACTTAATAATAAGTTTCTTTGAACACATTTATAAATCCTAGTCAACCTTGTTTGTTTCTTTTATATTAAATATTATATTTTGTCTATTCCCAATATTTTTTTAATGAATTTTATACCAAAATATAAATTTGTGGTTTTATTCTAAACAACTTTACTATATATATTGCCTACGTTCCAAAATAAACGTCCTAAAATCAAATTTTCTTATGATCAAGATTAATTTAAACACTTTTTTAATATTTATTTCATAATTAGTAATATATTTACCTTATAAATGAAATAGTCATTTGTAATCAATTTTCATTGTGAAAATTAGATATTAAGGGTTAAAAAAACATTTCGGAACTTCGTGGCACTTTTAAAAAAGTGCCGAAAAAATAACGGCACTTTTAAGAAAGTGCCGAAAAACTTGCGGCAATTTTTCAAAAGTGCCGAAAAAATTGCGGCACTTTTTCAAAAGTGCCGGAAATTTAGCGGCATTTTTAAGAAAGTGCCGGAAAATTAGCGGCACTTTTGTAAAAGTGCCGGAAAATTAGCGGCACTTTTGTAAAAGTGCCGGAAAATTTGCGGCACTTTTAAAAAAGTGCCGGAAAATTAATGGCACTTTTAAAGAAGTGCCGGAAAATTAGCGGCACTTTTAAAAAAAATGCCGGAAAATTAGCGGCACTTTTGTAAAAGTGCCGGAAATTAGCGGCACTTTTAAAAAAGTGCCGGATATTTGTGGCAGTTTCTGAAAAGTGCCGGAAATTTGTGGCACTTATTAAAAAAGTGCCGGAAATTTGTGGCACAAAATTAAGTGCCGGATTAAAAGTGCCGGGAAAAGCCATTTTTCTTGTAGTGGGCTTCTTTTGCAGAAGGTTAACGCCGGGCGGCTTCTTTAGGAAGCACACTGCAGCCTATAAATAGAGGCCTCCTCTACCCATTTTAACAACAACAATTAAGCATTGTTACTCTGCCAAACTGAAAACTCAAATTTCCAGAGAACAAAACATCCCAAAAACCACCTCCCTCCTCCATAAAATCCTTCCAAAACCATTCCTATATAGGAAAATCCCCTTGGGAGATAGAGAGAACCACCATTGGTAATCTCTCCTTCCTTTTCCCTTGAAATACTCTCATTTTATTGTTCTATTTATTGCTTGTCATTTATCTTGCCTTTATTTGTCATTTACTTTGACTATTTGCTATAAAGTTCCTATCTTTACCATGTAAACATCATATTCCCCCTTTCCCTTACACAAATGATTCATGGGGAATCCTCTCCCAAGGATGAACAAGGGTCCACAAGTGGCTTGTTCTAGGGAAGATTCACCACATGATGATGTGAAATCGCTTCATTTTATTACATAAAAATGCTATCTTTACTCTCATTATGTCATCCCCTTCCCTTGACCTAGCTTCCAAGGATTGTCCACCTTATAAGGTTTTAAAGGACATAGGAAAGCCATAAAGGTCATCCCTTTACCTTATGTCTTTAGTTTTAATAATGTTCATTACGTTATTTACCTTAAAAATGCAATCTTTACTTTCAAAGTCGTTTCCCCCATGTCCCTTTTGGTTGGATCACTCTCCGAGGATTGTCTAGTAGCCTTTTAAGGCACGAAAGACATAGGATGAGTATAAAGATCCAATCTTTATACCCCCTCCCCTAGTCCCCTTGGTTCTTGGAGCATCCCGTGGTGTGGATCGGTGTAAAGACTTCATCTTTACATCGTTTCCGCCACTAAAATGCCATAGTCGTAGTCCCTTTAGAAGCAGATGAATCTTAGTCCCGACATCTCCGATCATCACTTGAGACGAGCATAAATGTCCCTACGAAGCTCAATCGTCTCAAGATGTAGGATTGATGGGCAAAGACTCCTCCTTTTCTAAAGAGTCTCATTCTTGGACTATAAAAGGTGTCCCTCTCTCGATCACATATGACCAAGTCCCCAAAGAACGTTGGTTTAAGACATACCAAGGCTTTTATGCCTACTATGGTTGGTTAATCCAATAGGAAGGTAAAAAGGTCACGTAATGATGATCACAAGTCCAAAATGAGCACGGGATCAAAATCCCGAAAACATCAAATCCAAGGAATCCCGAGCTATAACCTACTTATATGGTTTATATGTCCAGCAGATAACTTGGCACATTCCCTCCCTTTTTCAAGTCACACACACACACACGAGCGCACAAACAAGCACAAACTTTGGATCTAGGAAGACTTGCTTTTGCAAGGCTCTTTGGGTGAACGCGATCCGTTCTTCCCAAGGAGTAACTTAACCTCCGGACCCTTATCCTTTTTTTCAAAGTTTTGAGGAAATAAAAATGGCGTGGCGACTCCGTTTTTCAATAAAACTGGTGTCTTCAAACTGAGGTGAAGCGGCGACCCTATAAAATGGTTCGATCCCGAGGGCCCACATTCACAATAGACTACAGAACAGATGGGAAAGCTGGCATAGAACCTCAAGCGTTTCAGAGGACTCAAGGCCAATCCGATAAGGGGAGCGTTCCTCGACATCACTGCACTACCTGGACCCGTGGCCACCACAGTTCAGCATGAGTACTCATTCAAAGGAATCCCAGACATAGAAGAACAGCTCGAGACACTCTTCTTGGGAAACATACTATTCAGTTCAGCCTACGAAGCCACATTCAAAAAATGGTCCTGAGCAAGAAAGAACCAGAATTTGTGGAGAACGCTCTGAGTGGGCCACCTTCAAGATCAGTCTCACAATATCCATATCAACCCAAAATCCGTGAACCATCCCCCATACAAAGCCAAATCCATCCCGAACTCATGAAACAGTGCAAATAATAATAATAACAGTGCATGATAGCTATACATTTTGCCTGCTCAAATTTGTTATTCAATGCATTTCGTGTTATTATTTATTTTTGATCAACCTACTACCTTATCTGTCTAGAATAAGTGAAAAGTAATCATAATAAATGCTCAAGTGTACAAAGCTCGCCCCAAGGGCCTCTCGAGTACAAAATAATATCTATTACGGGCAGTGCACATAATTGTCTAAGGGATATTAGCAGGACTACTCAGAGTCTGGCTCATCATCCGAACACTCAGCATACTGCCCCGCAGCAGCAGGATCCGTGGTAGACAAATAATCCACGAAGTCATCCCATCCAGAGTACGAGGAATGACGGTCCCGCGCTTGTGCTCCTGAAGACTCCCCATGCTCGAATCCCGAGTACAAAGAATGGCGAGCCCAGACCAGCTTCTCCCCAGGTAAAACCCCTCACGGCCTCCAGATTAGTCAGGGAGCCAAGCAAAGCAAACTGACACGTCATTTCAGTATTGGGAAAAAGGGTTGCTGATAGAGCAAACCACAAAAAGCCCCTGGCTAAACGATCAACCGTCATCCTCTCGGAGCCATCCATATACTCATCTATCCCTCTCCTCAAATGTGCCTCCATCACTCCATACCAAATACCAAGGCCCCTGGCATCCGTGATGTCAAATCCAAGCAGTCCCGACAACTGCTCCATGGTAAACTCATCAAACCACCCTATGAGATTGCCTCGAAATGACAACCCGGTGATCGCAGCAAAGTTAGTGGGAGTGATCGATGCCTCCCCCACCTAAAGTGAAAAGTGTGGATCGTGTCCCACCAATACTCGCTCAAAGCAACATGGAGCACCTTGACCCTCTGTGTCGAAGCCACAACAGCCACCGCACTGATAAAGCCTCCCAAGCCAGAGTCAATCACAAACTGCCGTGGACTCCTCCCCCCGTCACGAGCCACGTCTGGGAACATTTCCCATAGCTTTTGGACAGCCTCAACATCTCCCCTGCTCTTGGTAGTGGACACGTCAACCGACCCTCGCCCCTGCAGGTAAACACAGCAAAGGTATGTCACTACAAGATAACATACACAAAATGCACATGCACATGTCAAAATCACAAAAACATATCAACACAAAGATATAGTTCAATCATTTCCCTAAGATATCTCCGTCCTAGTCGGAGTATTAACATTTCATTTCCCTGAGATATTTCCATCCCAGTCGGAGTATTAACAGTTCATTTTCCTGAAATATTTCCGTCCCAGTCGGAGTATTAACGATTCATTTTCCTGAAATATCTCCATCCCAGTCGGAGTATTAATGGTTCATTTTCCTGAGATATCTCCGTCCCAGTCGGAGTATTAACAGTTCATTTCCCTAAGATATCTCTGTCCCAGTCGGAGTATTAAAGGTTCATTTCCCTGAAATATCTCCGTCCCAGTCTGAGTATTAACGGTTCATTTTCCTAAAATATCTCCATCCCAGTCAAAATATTAACGGTTCACTTTCCTAAAATATCTCCATCCCAGTCGGAATATTAACGGTTCATTTCCCTAAAATATTTCCTTCCCAGTCGGAATACTAACGGTTCAGTTTCGAAATCTCGTTTTCATTAGGGGTTCATTTTCCAAAAATATTTCCGTCCCAGTCGGAATATTAACGATTCACTTTCCTAAAATATCTTCGTCCCAGTCAGAATATTAACGGTTCATTTCCCTAAAATATCTCCGTCCCAGTCGGAATATTAACGGTTCATTTTCCTAAAATATCTCCGTCCCAGCCGGAATATTAACGGTTCAAAATCCCAAAACTTTCAAAGCATTTTGAAAAAACCCGTCAAACCCGGAACTTTCAAGTCATTCAGAAAAACCCGTCAAACCCGGAACATTCAAAACATTTCGAAAATTAATGCTTTTCCTCAAAAGTTCTCATAAAACTCTTACGTTTTCGACCCCTCTCCAGAGGTTAAATCCCATCCGAGGTCCAAATTCCAGTTAGACATTTTTAACGCCCCTCTCCTGAGGTTAAATTCTAGTTAGACATTTCTAACGCCCCTCTCCTGAGGTCAAATTTCCCCGTTAGACATCTCTAACGCCCCTCTCCAGAGGTTGAATTCCAGTTAGACATCTCTAACGCCCCTCTCCAGAGGTTAAATTCCAGTTAGACATTTCTAATGCCCCTCTCCAGAGGTTAAATCCCAGTTAGATATTTCTAACGCCCCTCTCCAGAAGTTAAATTCCAGTTAGACATTTCTAACGCCCCTCTCCAGAGGTTAAATCCCAGTTAGACATTTCTAACGCCCCTCTCCCGGGGTCCAAATTCCAGTTAGACATTTCTAACGCCCCTCTCCCGAGGTTAAATTCCACTTAGGAATTTCTAACGCCCCTCTCCCGGGGTCCAAATTCCAGTTAGACATTTCTAACGCCTCTCTCCTGAGGTCAAATTTCCTCGTTAGACATCTCTAACGTCCCTCTCCAGAGGTTAAATTCCAGTTAGACATTTCTAACGCCCCTCTCCAAAGGTTAAATTCCACTTAGACATTTCTAACGCCCCTCTCCAGAGGTTAAATTCCAGTTAGACATTCCTAACCCCCCTCTCCAGAGGTTAAATTCCAGTTAGACATTTCTAATGCCCCTCTCCAGAGGTTAAATTCCAGTTAGACATTTATAACGCCCCTCTCCAGAGGTTAAATTCTAGTTAGACATTCCTAATGCCCCTCTCCAAAGGTTAAATTTCAGTTAGATATTTCTAACGCCCCTCTCTAAAGGTTAAATTCTAGTTAGACATTTCTAACGCCCCTCTCCAGAGGTTAAATCCCGGCCGTCAATCGTAAGCCCGACCTTCCCACCTCAACGGCAATCAATGTAAGCCCGTAAACGACAATCCCTCTTCGGCTATCATAGTAAGTCCGAGAATCTTTTTCCCCAGCAGGTAAACAATCTTCTCCCCGACAGTCATCGTAAGCCCGACCATCTCATTTCAACAACAATCACTATAAGCCCGTACAATGAATCACTTCCCCGACAGTCATCGTAAGCTCGACCATCTCATTTCAACGACAATCACTGTAAGCCCGTACAACGAATCACTTCCCCAGCAGTCATCGTAAGCCCGACCATATCATTTCAACGGCAATCAGTGTAAGCCCGCACAACAATCCCTCTTCGGCCATCATAGTAAGTCCGAGTATCTTTTTCCCCAGCAAGTAAACAATCTTCTCCCCGGCAGTCATCGTAAGCCTGACCATCCCATCTCAGCGGCAATCAATGTAAGCCCGCACAACAATCCCTCTTCAGCCATCATCATAAGCCTGAACATTCCTCCCTAACAGGATCGTAAGACCACCCTTTTAAGGAACGTCAATCATCATCCGTTTCTAAACTGCTTGTTAGAACGTCAATCAAATCCTCTCAATTCCAAAACGACTTCGTTAGAACTTTGGACGCTTTTCCCCAGCAATGTACCATCCTCTCCCGAGGTTAAATTCCATTCCTAACCCCGTTGTTAGAACGTCAATCCTGCCTTCCAAATCAGACTGTGTTGTTAAAAAACACCAGTTTAACATAACTGTTCCTGTCATTCCTTTCCTAACCCCGTCGTTAGAACCTCAATCCCTCTTCGGCCATCATCGTAAGCCCGAACACCATATCCCCAGCAGACAAACAACAAACGGCAAATCAAGGTTAGCCCGCGCAACAATCCTTCTTCGACCTTCATTTTCGTCGAATCCCCAGCACGAAATCCCACTTCCTCCGTGTATCAGAAAATGCCGTCGGGTACGGACATTTCTCATATCCTTTCAGAATACGCCGTCGGGGATGGACATTTCTCACATTCTTTCAGAATATGCCGTCGGGGACGGACATTTCTCACATCCTTTCAGAATACGCCGTCGGGGATGGACATTTCTCACATCCTTTCAGAATACGTCGTCGGGGACGGACATTTCTCACATCCTTTCAGAATACGTCGTCCGGGACGGACATTTCTCACATCCTTTCAGAATACGCCGTCGGGGACGGACATTTCTGTTGGTGTAATGCCCTAGGCTTTAGTTATGTTTAACTGAAAACCGTTATGTATCATCTTTATCGTTTATGTTTGTTATTTGATTATTATATAGTTTGCATATTTATTGTAATAATCTCCGTCCCTAATTATTAAGAGAATAATTAGTATAATTGTCAATGGATAATCATGTGATGATTATATGCATAAGAGATGCACATTGAAATTATGGGTACTTGTTAGAGAACAAGTGACTGGACATGACCCGCATGAGATTTATGTCATGGTCAAATGTCATACTTAAATCTCATACGGTTACTTCATTTATTTCCTAGACCTAAGATTATCGTAACCTTACATATGATGAAAGTCATGTTTGATTTTAGTCAAACGATATCTTAACACGATATCTATAAAGACTATCATTGGCATGATCGGATTCATGATGGGAAGGATGATAAGTCAAGAAGGAATTTGTCCCTCGGAAGAGAGATGTTATGCTTGGGCCCTCGATGAGTGATAATGATGAAAGTGTATGGCCGTACCCCAATATGATTGGAATTATCATTATACTCAAGAATCGAGAAAGCATTGAACAATAACAAGTTGACAAGGACCATGACTTGTGTTCAAATATAACATCGTGAGACAAAGGGATAAATGGAAGTACACCATTGGAAACGTGAACTCTTACGTTGCATTATTTGGGTAGACATAATGGCTTGCTAGAGTCCGCTTATGTCTTATGAGGTTCGATATGATCGAACTCATTGCCAACATAATGTAATCCTATTGGGTCACACACAACTAGAATGAATTGGTTAAACCGGAGGAAGAATAGTTGAGAGTTTCAGTATCTGGCTATATATACCGCGCGACATATTAAGCCAATGGCTTAATATACCGCGCGACATATCAAGCCTGTACGCGGTTTGACAGACTGTCTCTCCTAATACGATTAGGAGAGGTATTCCTACTATTGTAGTATAAATACAAGGGTTCTGTCAGACCTAAAAGGTCAGCCGAAATTTTAAAAGCAAAATTCACAATCAAATTCTCTCAATATTCTTCAAGGTTTTAGATCTAGCAATCATCAAGAAGTTGTTCTTGAATTCATTCAAAGGTGTGGATACCGAAAGAGGGTCTTCGCTCGTTCATCGATCAAGGCCTAGAGTTCAAGCAAGTTGAAGAACGAAGTTTGTGATTTGATATCACATAATCAAATCGTTCGATAGCTCAAGACCGGAAAGCGTTCCAAGGTTGGTTTAATTCTATCTCATAGGTATTCAAATTAATTGTATAGAACGGATCCTAGGGCTTCTTGGGTTTTATGTTTTTAATGCTTAATTCCGCCGCGCATGGACCCGTAAAACCCAACAAAGGGTATCGTGAGCCCCGTTCGTATGGTTAAGTTTGAATTAACATGCTAGATTTAAGATATAAATTGTTTATATGCTTATTGCATGTTTTGTATGCGATAGAATTTTAATTGTTTATGAGAAACAATGTGAAAATCGTTTTCAATTTATGCTGAATTAAATCTGTAAAAAGGCTGTTTTATGTGATTTAATTGGCTGTAATCTGTATTGATTCGAATCTGGAAATCTCATAACCCGGCCGCCTATGTCGTGCGACATATCGAGCCATGTGGAATTCGAGGTTAAGCGGCATGTTAGGTCGCGCGACATATTAAGCCTCGGGCCGATGTTGTCACGCGACATAACAAGCCAAAACCGGCGTACCCGTTTGTTCAAATTTTCTGCTATTCTATGATTGTGTTTACAATCTGATATGTTGATATGAAAATCTGGATGTTATAAAATTGAGTTTATAAGTCCGCGATAGATTGATTCATTGATATACATGATTAATTGATTAAAATCTGATTTTAATAATTATTGCAATGTATATGAAAATCTGGATGTTATAAAATTGAGTTTATAAGTCCATGCTAGATTGATTCATTGATATGCATGATTAATTGATTAAAATATGATTTTAATAATTATTGCGATGCATGAATTATTTGTTCTTAAGTGTTAAGAGTTTTATTAGATGTTTAGTTGAAACATTAAATTATGATTTCCTAAAATGTTTAGTTGAAACATTGCATTATAGTTTCCTGATAAGTTTAGATTTAGACATTGTAAATTTTGGATTTTATGATTGTTTATGGAAACAAGTCATAATTACGCGAAATTTTAAAAGGAAACTAATTGTTTATAAAAGGTAGTGATTATGTTGCCAAATCAGAGTTGATTTCTAATTGTGCATGACTAGGAGAGTTCTGTCTAAGGAAGAGTTGGTACTTAAGTAGTCCTTGTGGCTCACCTATCTTCCTGGGAACTTACCTGATGCATGATTATGACTATCTTTGCTGATATGCTTATAATCTACCTTAAAGAACCTTCATTTAACTTTTAAGTTCTTTATGCCAATCCATGATTTAAACACTTGAGACCACTCGGATAGTTTTGGGTGGGCTTGCCATAGCAAGGTGCTTTGATTCTATTCCGTTTGCGAGCAAGATGAGGAAATGGTGGTTCCTATACGTTTAAAATGGATGAACTTAATTGGGTTATCAAAATGGTTTTGGACCCAAGGCATAAGATGAGATTAAAATATGCTTAGACATATGATGTCTTAAATAAATCTCATAAAAGATCCTAAGAGTCATATATGATATGATTGATGTTTTCTACCTAATTAGTTTGATCTTGAGCGGTGCGCCATAGCGTACTTGAGATCAAATTAAAGATGGATCTTAGTCCTAAGAGTCATATACGATATGATTGATGTTTTTCTACCTAATTAGTTTAATCTTGAGCGGTGCGCCATAGCGTACTTGAGATTAAATTAAAGTTGGATCTTAGCCCATTAAATGCATATTATGCTTATTAGCATTAGAAGGTGTATGATTTAGTGGGAGTATTTGTAAAATACATTATTTGCTCTTAAATGATAAATGTGTTGATATTGATATGTGTTCATATAATTTGTATATTTTGTTGTAGAAATAGCATTATATAATGATAATTGCGATTCGTCCTTATGAAGGACAAAGTTCGAAAGGAACAATACATAATGTGTATGTTCTTGACGAATCTGCTCCTACCGAACCCATTGCAAATGTTGCAAAGGGCAAATAAGGAAGCAACATTAGAAACATATTGATGATTCTGACAATATTGCTTGCCTTGAATTTGCCACCATGGTTAAAGGCTCTTATGAAGAACCTTGAGCACATGATAACTATTCCTTTTGTTATAGCATAACGCAAAAAAGAAATGTTCCAAATGCAAGCTAGGCAAAAGATATATGTTGTGGTGAAAGCTCTTAATTCATATGATGAAAGAAGGAGCAATCCGCAAATTGTGTTAATGGTTAACACAAGAAAGGGTTCACAAAGGAAGGAAAAGTAGGTAAAGCAAAAGTTGCTAAACCTAGGACAAAAGTTGTCAAAGCCGAAGAGGCTAAACCCAAATTGTCTCAAAAGGATGCAGTTTGCTACCAATGCAATAAGATTGGTCATTAGAAGCAAAGTTGCAAGGCTTATTAGGAAGGCCTAAAAGGTGAAGAAGGGCAATATGATTGCTACTACTTCAAATATCTATATGATAGATATTTTCCTTTCGACTTCTTGTTCTTGGATATATGATACCGGATTGGATCCCACATTTGTCTAAATGTGCAAGGAGCAAAGAATAGAAAGCTACTCAAATAAGGTAAATTAAACCTAAGCATGGGAATGGAGCAAGAGTTGCAACATTAGCCATAAGGGACTTATGAAGTCACTTTACCTTGTGAAGTAGTACTTGTTTTGAACAAGTATGACTACGTTCCGGATTTGAGTAGGAGTATTATTTCCATTTCTTAAATGGATGATGAAGGATATAATTTTCTTATTTTCAATAAGAAGTTTTATATTTATTTAATAATATGCCTTATTGTAATGCATATGTCATTAAATGGTCTTCATATCCTTGATGATGAGAAACAAAATAATATTGAAGATATCTATGACATAAATGGGAAATCTAAACCGAACAATATGAACAAAGCGTTTATATGGCATTGCAGGCTTGGTCAAATAAATAAGAAACATATATCTAAACTCCATTAACATGGACTTTTAGACTCATATGACCATGAATCATTTGAGGAATGTGGATCTTATTTATTGGGATTATCGACCAAACCACCCTACACTAAAGTAGTGGGAGGGCTAGTGACTTATTGGTCATTATACATGAGATGTATGTGGACCATTAAGAAGCATTGCTAGGGGAAGATTTCGGTATTTCATCACATTTCGCTAAAGACTTATCTAGATATGACTATGCCTATCTGATAAAGTCCAAAGGTGAATCGTTTGAGATGTTTTGAACATTTCAAAGATGAAGTACAAAATAACTTGGTAAAACTGTTAAGTACTTCGATTAGATCGAGGTAATGAATATTTGAGCCAAGAGTTTGACAATCATCTCAAAAACTATGAAATCGTTTCAAAGTTGACTCCAACCGGAACACCACATTGTATGGTGTGTCTGAAAGGAGGAATTGAACCTTGTAGGACATGGTTCGTTCGATGATGTGTCAATCAGACTTTCCTATTTCCTATTTCCTTTTGAGGATATGCATTAGAAATAATGCGGTTACACTGAATCGAGTCCCTACTAAATCGGTTCCTAAGGCCCCACATGAGATGTGGCATGGAAGAAAACTTAGTTTGTCTTTCATGAAGATTTGGGGTTGCGAATCTTATGTAAAGAGACTTGTCTCTTATAAGTTAGCACCAAATCTGACAAGGTTATTTTCGGATATTGATTTTACAATCACAAAGAGAACAAAATGTTTATTGCTCTACACGATTTGTTTCTTGAGAAATAGTTTCTCAATAAAGAATCTAGTGGGAGTAAAATTAATCTTGAAAGAAGTTCAAGAACCCGAAAATAATATGGAACCAAGAGTAGAGACAGAACCAAGTTCACAAAGGAGTTGTGAAACCGGTTCAAGATGCACAAGTCCATCGTGGATTGGATAGGTTACGATCCGAACTCAAGAAATAGTGATTTCTCGTCAAGGAAAGTGATGAAGTGGAAGTCATTGAGAATGACGATCCTACTTGCTATCAAGAAGCGATGTCCTCTCCTAATTTGGATAAATGGTTAGGAACCATGGAATCCAAATTACAATCCATGTTTAACAATCAAGTTTGGAACTTGATTGGGCTACCTAAAAGTGTAAAAACTAAAGGGTGCAAGTAGGTCTTCAAAGAGCGACATGGATGTGAAGGTGTATACTTTCATGACTAAGGATTGTAGCAAAGGGATTTAGGTTAATTCATAGTATTGACTATGTTGAAACTTGTTTCGCCGCTACAATGTCGAAGTCTGTTAGAATTTCAATTGCCATTATCGCATATTGTGACTATGTGATATGACAAATGGATGTCAAAACGACTTTCTTTAAATGGAAAGATTATTAAGGATGTGTAAAGTACACAACCCGAATAGTTTGTCGATCCAAGAAACTCTAATAAAGTATGTATGTTGCAAGGATCCATGAGATGGATTGAAGCAAGCTTCAAGGAATTGGAATCTTTGTTTTGATGAATTGGTCAAAGAGTTTGACTTTATCAAGTACAAAGATGAACCTTGTGTATGCATGAAATTCAGTGGGAGCATGGTATTATTTCCATTGTTTATTACAATAATATCTTACTCATTTGAAAAACAAGTTCCGACACTTAAGACTCGTTAAGTCTTAGTCAAGGAAAGGTTTCTCAATGAAAGATATGGGTAAAGCCGCTTACATCCTTGGCATCAAGATCTATAGAAATAGATCTAGAAGGATAAATTGGTTTGAGTCAAAGTGTTCACATTGACAAGGTTCTTAGAAGAGTCTAAGAAAAGTGGCTTGTCAATGGGTCATGGTATTTTCTCTTAAGCAATACTCATTGTCTTATGACAATTGATGAGCAAAAGGGAATGAATGAAGTTCCATATGCTTCGGCATTTGGATCCGTCATTTATGCCATAATTTGTACTAGACCCAACGCCTCATATGCTTGAGCATGATGAGTCGATACCAATCTGATCCCGTGATGAGAACCATTGGATGGCGGCCAAGATGATCCTTAAGTACTTAAGAAGAACTAAGGATACGTTCTTGGGATTTGGAAGATTGGAAGTTAATCTTGTTGTAAGGGTTACATAGGTGCTAGCTTCCAAACTAACAAAGTTATTTTAAAATCGCAATTAGAATTTGTGTTTGTGCTTATTAGAGGTGCAGCTTTTGATTGGAAGAGTTCCAAGCGTAAATTGTAGCCGATTCTACTACTAAGGCCATACTTTAGCAACATATGATGTAGCCGAAAGAGGCAGCTTTGGATCAAAAGTTCATTTAGTATTTTGGAAATACTTCAAGTGTTTTTCCAAGTATCACTAATCGGTGAAACTTTTGTTATGACAATAGTGGTGCCACTTGTGCAAACAATGGAACCAAGGTCACAACAAATGATCCAAACACTCACTTAGACGTTCTTCGAGGAATTCATAAAGAATGAGAAGACGTTAAAATATACAAAGTATCAACCGATGATGACATAAGGGACTCACTTACAAAGACACTCGCATAGGCAGAAGCATGATGGGCATGTTAGATCCATGAGTATTCGATACATAAATGGAGCCTAGTGCAAGTGGGAGACTATTGGTGTAATGCCCTAGGCTTTAGTTATGTTTAACTGAAAACCGTTATGTATCATCTTTATCGTTTATGTTTGTTATTTGATTATTATATAGTTTGCATATTTATTGTAATAATCTCCGTCCCTAATTATTAAGAGAATAATTAGTATAATTGTCAATGGATAATCATGTGATGATTATATGCATAAGAGATGCACATTGAAATTATGGGTACTTGTTAGAGAACAAGTGACTGGACATGACCCGCATGAGATTTATGTCATGGTCAAATGTCATACTTAAATCTCATACGGTTACTTCATTTATTTCCTAGACCTAAGATTATCGTAACCTTACATATGATGAAAGTCATGTTTGATTTTAGTCAAACGATATCTTAACACGATATCTATAAAGACTATCATTGGCATGATCGGATTCATGATGGGAAGGATGATAAGTCAAGAAGGAATTTGTCCCTCGGAAGAGAGATGTTATGCTTGGGCCCCTCGATGAGTGATAATGATGAAAGTGTATGGCCGTACCCCAATATGATTGGAATTATCATTATACTCAAGAATCGAGAAAGCATTGAACAATAACAAGTTGACAAGGACCATGACTTGTGTTCAAATATAACATCGTGAGACAAAGGGATAAATGGAAGTACACCATTGGAAACGTGAACTCTTACGTTGCATTATTTGGGTAGACATAATGGCTTGCTAGAGTCCGCTTATGTCTTATGAGGTTCGATATGATCGAACTCATTGCCAACATAATGTAATCCTATTGGGTCACACACAACTAGAATGAATTGGTTAAACCGGAGGAAGAATAGTTGAGAGTTTCTGTATCTGGCTATATATACCGCGCGACATATTAAGCCAATGGCTTAATATACCGCGCGACATATCAAGCCTGTACGCGGTTTGACAGCCTGTCTCTCCTAATACGATTAGGAGAGGTATTCCTACTATTGTAGTATAAATACAAGGGTTCTGTCAGACCTAAAAGGTCAGCCGAAATTTTAAAAGCAAAATTCACAATCAAATTCTCTCAATATTCTTCAAGGTTTTAGATCTAGCAATCATCAAGAAGTTGTTCTTGAATTCATTCAAAGGTGTGGATACCGAAAGAGGGTCTTCGCTCATTCATCGATCAAGGCCTAGAGTTCAAGCAAGTTGAAGAATGAAGTTTGTGATTTGATATCACATAATCAAATCGTTCGATAGCTCAAGACCGGAAAGCGTTCCAAGGTTGGTTTAATTCTATCTCATAGGTATTCAAATTAATTGTATAGAACGGATCCTAGGGCTTCTTGGGTTTTATGTTTTTAATGCTTAATTCCGCTGCGCATGGACCCGTAAAACCCAACAATTTCTCATATCCTTTCAGAATACGCCATCAGGGATGGACATTTCTCACATCCTTTCAGAATACGCCATCGGGAACGGACATTTCTCATATCCTTTCAGAATACGCTGTCGGGGACGGACATTTCTCACATCCTTTCAGAATACGCCATCGGGGACGAAAATTTCTCATAACCTTTCAGAAAATTAGGTTAAGACGCCTCCGAACAGTCTCCTTTAGGTTAAGACACCTCCGAACACTTAGGTTAGAACGCCTCCTAATAGTATCTCATAGGTTAATATGCCTCCGAACAGTCTCACTTAGGTTAAGACGCCTCCTAACAGTCTCCCTTAGGTTAAGATGCCTCCTAACAGTCTCACCCAGGTTCAAACGCCTCTTAACAATCTCACTCAGGTCTAGACGCCTCTGAATCAGTCTCAACTAGGACGAACTCCTCCTAATCATTCCCTAGAGGTCGAGGCCCCTACGAAATACCCTCGCACCTACGAACTATGATCGGCTTGATTCCCGCTCGGGATACGTAGGAATCCTCTCGCTAAGGGTCCAGCGATTTGACCGCTCAGGTCTCTCAAAGTAAGGCATCCCCCGATTTGGATCCTTATCTTTTTTCAACGACCCCACTTCCTTCGAAAGTGACATCGCTGAGGGGCTACAATTAGTACCCAAATCCGGATCGTCAAAATCTGTTAAAAGTTAATCGAAATCCGTTAATTGGCCCTTTCCAGGTTAACCGAAACCCGTTAAGCTCCCCATTCTCGAGTCAATGAGACATCCCGGGACTGCCCCGTGCATCCCGACATCAAAGTGTACTAAACACATGTTATTACACGTAAAAGTATAACTTTCCTCGAAAAACGCACTTTTTGGGACTTTTCAGGGGCATTTCAGACATTTTCCTGACAGTTATTTAGAAAACGGGCAAAACCAGGATTAACGGGACAAAAGCCCTAGCCCTGGTGACTCATCGGGACTCATGGCACGCATGCATGGCCTCCCCCATCCCCATCAATCAAATTCGAGGTGAAAAGACCAAAATACCCCTGAAATTGAGAGATAGGCGGTCCGGCCTGTTTTACTTGAAAAAAATAGAATTCTCATCAAGTCCTCCAAATTTCCAAAATACCCAAAAACCTCCCAAATTGAGGATAAGGCCGTCCGGCCTGTTTTGCAATTTCACCCTATAAATACAAGGGCTGTCATTTGTAAAAAAATAGGAAAAACATTAACCCTCTCTCAAAAAACCCCACAGTTCAAGGCTATTCTACCCCCTCCCGAGCCCCATTTTGTCTCGATTTGCGTGAAAATCCCATTTTTCAACCAAACAGGAACTAAACAACCTCGAAACACCTTTCAAACACCAAAATCATATCCCGTATACGTAAACCGAGCCAAAGAGTCAACCCCTAGCCATAGGTAACACTCTATCTCTCTAAAACCTCATTTCACCTCGATTTATGCATCAAATGCTATTTTCGTTCCGGTCGAAACTCTCAAAATGTAGACGTAACGCCGTGTACGGGGCTCGATATGTTTTACCCCTTAATCATATTCTATCCCATAAGAGAAGTAATTTCAGGTTAAAACGTCGTTCCAATACCATTCTTTACGTTTATGTCATTTACTATCCGGATCGATCGATCCGTCGATTCGTATGTTTACTGTTCGAACCGTTTGGTTCGTGATCGTCATTTACAAAATCCGGATCATTTGATCCGTCGATACCGTCATTTAATTTCTGTACCTTTACAAATCAGAGCCGTTTGGCTCGTTGATCGCATCTTTATTGTCCGGATTGTTTGATTTCGTTGATACCGCACTTTAAATACTGTCATTTACAAGTCCGAGCCATTTGATTCGTGATAGTATTTACTTATAAAAGTCCGAGTCACAAAATGACTCGTTGATCGCATATCATTTAATGCCTCTTTTCATGAAATTGGTAACAATGTAATGCCCGGTTCAAAATCGGAGTTCGTCATTCGAATTCCTTTTCAAAACGACGCAAAATCGACGTTTGGCATCCAAACGCTCATTTTCGACTCAAAACCCGACGTTTGACATTCAAACGCTCTTTTCATTAAAATCAACGTTTGACATTCAAACTAAAGATTTAAGTTCGTCACTCGAACTCCTTTTCAAAATGACGCAAAATCGACGTTTGGCATCCAAACGCTCATTTTCGACTCAAAACCCGACGTTTGACATTCAAACGCTCTTTTCATTAAAATCAAAGTTTTACATTCAAACTAAAGATTCAAGCTCGTCCTTCGAACCCTCTTTTCAAACTCTAAAACCGACGTTGGTCATTTAAACGCTCGTTTTTACCACAAATCAACGTTTGTCATTCAAACCAAGATTAAAGCTTGTCATTCAAGCGCCCTTTTCAAAATGCAACACACACACACACACATGCACACAATTTCGAGAAAGGTAGAAAGACTCGTTATACGAGGCATTTCGGGTGATGTCAACATACTCTTCCCGAAACGTAATGTGACCTCCGAACCTAAAAATCTCTGGTCCTTAAAGCCTTTTTTCAAGTTTTGGCTACCAATCAAAACGTTCCATTTTTAAAGCCTTTTTTTCAAGTTTTGGCTACCAATCAAAACGTTCCATTTTTAAAGCGTTTTTTCAAGTTTTGGCTACCAATCAAAACGTTCCATTTTTAAAGCCTTTTTTCAAAGTTTTGGCTACCAATCAAAAAGTCACATTTTCAAAGCCATTTTCAAAGTTTGGGCAAATAATACAAAACGGCATGGCGACTCTCCCTTTCATTTTCCAGGCGAGGTCCCAAGTCCGCGAAATGCCGCTCGCCGCGTCCCCCCCCCCCCGCATGATCCGGGTAATTTCAATAATGTAACCTTATAAAATACCTTTCTCAAACCAATCCCCACTAGGCGCCCTCTCGATGCTCAATGTTCCTTAGCCCCTGGCTCGGGTCTATCTAAGAAAGCAATAAAAGGACGGGGTGAGAAAAATCTCTTCAAGTTAGTATATATGCAACAATATAATATGCAATCACATTAGGAAAGCATATAACATCAAATCATCATATATATATATCACATTCTTATCAACACAAGGAAATATATACACATATAACACATAAGTACAATAATGTAACACTTAGAAGGATACTGAGCCAAGGTTTCATCCTCAAAAGGATATCACGATCCGAGCAGCATCAGCAGCTGAAGAAGCGGTTTTGGAACCCAATCACAATAACAACAAACGAGAACTATGACACAAAGTCATACCCAAATGTGAAACTAGACTACACCCTAAAAAGGGGAGCTAGCCCACTACCCAAACCATGGCCAATTGCTGGGCAACCTGGGACCCAGTGTATGGATTATAACGAACTCGGCTCGGATGCCATTATAATCGCATAACACTGCCCAACAATCAAGTACCAACTGGACTTTCAAATATAAGCACAGAAATCACTACTTGCTTAAACAACCAATGGATGATTCCAAAGTAGGGAACCATACCAATATAGCATATCAAAATGATAGCAAAATGATAACAAGTATCAATCACAAGTAGCACTAAGGCTAAACCATCCTTGAACCAATTCAATTAAAATTAGGATTCCAAAGTAGGGAACCCTAATCAAACACATCATAAAGATGTCAAACAAATGTAAAAGGTTCAACACATAAGGTCTACACACTTATAATAACCATACAAGGATGTAACATCAATCATATAATAATATTAAGCAAGTTAGGTTCAATGGAATCAATGGTTCCAACCTACTTTAACCAACTATTTAATCATCTTCCAATTATCACAATTGGTATGTTAAAACATCATGTTGTTGTTCATATGTTGTACTTTGATCATAGTGTTCAATTGGTTGAAATATATGTTATCTAATTGAACATACATGTCTTTGAAAACAATTCAGCAAAACTGGCCAGGGCACGACTCGTGCCCCAGGGCACGACTCGTGACCCTTAAACACCCTACCTGATACAGTCGTCCAACCCAAGGCACGACTGGGCAGGACTTCTTCGCACGATAGGGCACGACTCGTGCCCTCAGCAAAATCTTAGGTTCAGTGCTGAAACATCAGCAACTTCAATTGAAACATTTCAAGCTCATTTTTCCTACTCAAACAACCTTACCAAAACTTTAGTTCCATGCAACCCAAAATGACCTCAACCATTTCCAACTTAGCCAAAAACCAATTTTACCATTTCAACACACTCCAAAACATTTCCATCTTCAAGAAAATAATATCAAAATCCCATGCAACCATTAAACAACAACAACAACAACAATTATAACACTAAATTAGCATGAAATTCAAGGAAAATATAATAACTTACCTGAAAAATAATATGAAAACTTGAAAACTTTAATTGGATAAAAATGTTCTCCTTCTCCCGAACACAACAAAGCGAACGGATCGTCGAAGGGATTTTTCTAGAATATTTTGGGGAATTTTAAGTTGAAGAACAAGGGTTTGGCTTTTGGACCATGGATGGAGAAGAGCTGAGAAGGTTTTTGTCTAAATGAATCTTCTCAATTAAATTTTTCCAAGGATAAACATATACTTTTCAAGTTAAGCTCCTTCACCTATTACCCACTTTTAACAACTAAAACCTTGAAGTTATACTTCTTACACTTAAGCACCTTGAGCATTATAATAAAATGTTTAGCTAAAATTTTCAAATATTATCACTACTCTCTCGTAATATTTTCATTTACACATTAAATAATTATTTTTATTTTATTCATATATTTAAAATAGCATATAAGTTAAAAAATACTAACTAACACATAATTGCTACCAACAAAAAGGCAAAACATATAATAATTTGAAATGCACACCATATTTACCAATTCAAGCATCTATCAATTATGCCTAGGACTAGGGTTGTGACATTCACTCTTCCTAAAAGAAAATTCGACCCGAATTTTAGCTTACTTACCTAGAAGGTCAAATAACCAATTGTATTTCCGCTCCATCTCTTCCCGGAGCTCCCAAGTTGATACTTCCACGTCATGGTTCCTCCAAACAACTCTCACGAGAGGAATACTCTTACTTCTCAGTTCTTGCACCTTGGTATCAATAACTTGAATCGGCTGCTCCACGTAAGACATATCCGGCTCTATATCCTCGGGAATCCTTGGCAACACATGAGAAGGATCATATACATACTTCCGAAGCATGGAAACATGGAACACACTATGCATTTTCCCAAGAGATGAAGGTAAAGCAAGACGATATGCAAGATTCCCCACTCTTTCTGAAATCTCAAAAGGACCTACAAACCTCAGAGCTAACTTACCCTTCTTACCATACCTCTTAATCCCCAATTTAGGTGAAACCCTCAAGAACACAAGGTCTCCCTTCTGAAACTCAAGGTCTCTTCTCCTCTGATCCGCATAGCTTTTCTGTCTACTCTGGGCCGTAATCAATCGGTTTCGAATAATCTTGACTTTATCAATTGAATCCCAAACCATATCAATACCCCAAAGCTTGGCTTCCCCGACTTCATCCCAACAAATCGGAGATCTACACTTCCTCCCATATAAGGCTTCGTAAGGGGCCATCTCAATACTCAACTGATAGCTATTGTTGTAAGAAAACTCAACAAGAGGGAAATGAACGTCCCAAGAATCTGAGAAATCAACTGAACAAGCTCGCAACATATCTTCAAGAATCTGAATTGTTCTCTCGGATTGGCCATCAGTCTGAGTATGGAATATCGTGCTAAATCTCAATTCGGAACCCAAAGCCTTTTACAATGCTTGCTAAAATCTAGAGGTAAATCTAGGATCACGATCTGATACAATACTAACCGGGACCCCATGCAATCTCACTATCTCATGAATATACAACTTCGCAAGCCTCTCCATCGAATAGCTAATGTCAATCGGTAGGATATGAGCGGACTTTGTCAATCTATCCACAGTAACCCAAACGGCATCATGCTTCCTACTAGTACGAGGCAATCCCGTGACAAAATCCATGGTTATATGCTCCCACTTCCATTTTGGAATCTCTAACAGCTGAAGCAACCCAGTGGGTCTTTGATGCTCTGCTTTAACTTGCTGACACGTCAAACACTTTGACACATCCGCTATTTCCCTCTTCATATTATTCCACCAAAAGTGTTGCTTCAAATTTTGATACATCTTCTTACTCCCGGGATGCATGGTATACTTGGAGTTATGGCCTTCCTCAAGAACTTGGCACTTCACCTCTTCAAGATTTGGCACACACAATCGGCCTCTAAATGTCAACACTCCATCGGGACTAAGGGAGAACTCCTTGAAATTTCCATCCACGATCTTATCCACAATTTTCTTCAACTCTAAATCACCCTTTTGACCCTCCTTTATTTGTTGAATCAAGCTTGGTAAGGCACTAACATTCGCAAAGATAGCTCCATGCCTTGACTCTCGGGGACACCAATTTCGAGCATCCTCCAACATCTTCCATTCCCAAACTATCAATGAAGCGACATAAGACTTTCTACTAATAGCATCCGCCACCACATTTGCTTTACCCGGGTGATAGGAAATAGTACAATCATAATCCTTCAAAAGTTCCATCCATCTCCACTGCCTATTGTTCAACTCCTTTTGAGAGAAAAAGTATTTCAAGCTTTTATGATCCATGAAGATCTCAAACATTGCTCCATAAAGGTAATTCTTCCATTTGTGCAAGGCAGAGACGATAGCTGCAAGCTCGATATCATGAGTCGGGTAGTTCTGCTCACAAGAAGTCAACTTCCTTGAGGCATACGCGATAACTTTTCCATTTTGCATCAATACACACCCTAAACCCTCCTTTGAAGCATCACAATAAATCACTAACCCATCATTCCCATTTGGCAATACAAGGACAGGTGCCGATGTTAACCTCTTCTTCAATTCCTCAAAACTATCTTGACACTTCTCATTCCACACAAAAGGTATATTCTTCCTAGTCAACTGAGTCAACGGAGTAGCAATCTTTGAAAACCCTTTGATAAATCTTCTATAATACCCGGCTAATCCCAGAAAACTCCGAATATCGGTAACTGATTCCGGCCTCTTCCAACTAACCACGACTTTAATCTTGGAAGGATCAACTGAAATTCCACTCTTTGACACAACATGACCTAGGAAAGAAACCTCCTCCAGCCAAAATGCACAGTTACTAAACTTGGCAAATAACTTCTTATCTCTTAGCACCTCCAACACCATTCGCAAATGTTGTTCATGCTCCTCCCGAGATTTAGAATAGACCAAAATATCATCAATATGAGGCAAAGGGTATTTGTTCTTCACCGTCACTTGGTTCAACTGTCGGTAATAAATACACAACCTCAATGACCCATCTTTCTATCTCACAAATAATACCGGAGCTCCCCACGGCGAGACACTAGGTCGGATGAACCCCCGATCAAGCAACTCTTGCAACTGAGCCTTCAACTCTTTCAATTCAGCTGGGGCCATTGTATAAGGTGCCTTGGATATTGGAGCTGTACCCGGAAGCAAATCAATCCTAAACTCTATCTCCCTATCTGGAGCCATCACATATTCAGAAGAGAACACATCCGGAAACTCCTTAACTATCGGTACATCCCCAAATTCAGGCAACACCTTAGTAGTATCAAGGACACTAGCCAAGAATCCCGTACAACCACGAAGCAATAACTTCCTAGCTTTCATATAAGAAATGACACGAATAGTCCCAACCGAAGGAATAGCCTCAAAAACAAACTTAGGCATATTCGGGACTGAAAAGGTAACAACCTTCTTATGACAATCGACTAAAGCATGGTATTTACTTAGCCAATCCATACCCAAAATAACATCAAAATCATGCATAGGCAACACTACCAAATCAGCAGGTAACACATGATCACATATATGCACATCACAGGCACGTAACACCTCATCGGTTACCAAACACTCTCCCATCGGAGTTGACACTTCTAGCACATAAGGCATAGACTCAACAGAAACATGCAATTGCGATGCAAAATGCATGGACACGTAAGAATGAGATGAGCCAGGGTCTATAAGTGCACGTGCTCTCATACTTGCTATAAAAATAGTACCTCCGATGAATGTGGAGGAATCTGTCGCTTGCTGTTGATTTACCGCAAAGACCCGACCCTGAACCTTAGGCCTTCCTGAAGAATCTATCTTATGTCCTTGAGAAGTCCCGACGCCACTCGCGGATGCTTGCTTCTTTTGCTTGGTACAATCTTTCTGAAAATGCACCAACTGCCCACAACTCAAACATTTCCCCTATTTCTTCCAACAATGCTCCTCTATGTCCCTCCTTCTGACAATAATTACAAACTTTCTTTGGTGCATTCCCCGGAACCCTGCCTTCAAACACTTGACTGACCTTGCGGCTGCCCTCTAAACTGTGATGTTGATCCTTGCCCTCCTCTATTATCTCAACCATGTTGTTGTGGCCTACTTTGTACTCCTTGCCTTCCCATACTAACCCCTTCCATCTTCCTCTTATGTTCTTCAAACCGCGAACAAACCTCATGGACTTCCTCTCTTCGGTTGCCACTAAATGAGTGCAATATCTTAATAACTCTGTGAACTTGGCCACATACTGCGCCACAGTCATAAAATTCTCTTCCCAGATTAAGAAACTCTATCTCTTTCTTGTCTTGATCCACAGTAGGAATAAAATGCTCCTTGAACTTCCTGATAAAATTCTCCCAAGTGTACGGAACATGAACCTCATCCCAACATGCTTTTAATGTTCTCCACCAATGCTCCGCTGCACCAGAAACTTGTAAGCTGCGAACCTCACTTGTTCATCCTCGGTACATCTCAACACCTCAAAGATCTTTTCCATGGCTTCAATCCACCTCTCAGCCTTTGACACATCTGACTCGCCATCATATCCAATAGATTTCAACTTCAAAAACTGATCCAATCCAACCCTTGGCGCTGCTTTCTCTCCTTGCTGTCTTTGGTCATTCATGGCCTTCATAGCTACCTCTAACATTCCTTGGAACATATCTCGGGTCTCCTCCCGAACATTACCACGGCTTAAAGGTCCGGCCGGATCACCTTCAGCTCCTGCCATAACAAATGAGTACCTGCATAAAACATTTAACGTCACTCACTCAATCAATACTACCCTCCTAGGTTACGTAGTCACTCTAGACTATCTAAACCTAAGGCTCTGATACCAACTAACGCACCGAACCAAGGTCTTACTTGGCCCCACGTCGGGACACGCTTTGAAGACGCCTTTTAAAAAAACTTTTGAAATGTCCTTTCTAAAAGTTGTCAATTTCAAAAACCTGTTTAACGTAAATAACTTTTATAAACATTTCAACTAAATTTAAAACCATTTACTTCTACTTCAAAAACCAACTCACACCACTTTCAAACCATTTACAACCCTTTATAAACCAAACACAAACTTATTTATAACCCAAGGAACATGGTTCCAAAATGAAAAATATTTACATCCCTTTAAAAGTTCGAACTTCATAACATACATCAAGTCTAGGAATACTACCCCAAGGTTATACATTTACATAATGTAACCTTATAAAATACCTTTCTAAAACCAATCCTCACTAGGCGCCCTATCGGTGCTCAATATGCCCTAGCCCCTGGCTCGGCTCTATCTAAGAAAGCAATAAAAGGACGGGGTGAGAAAAATCTCAGCAAGTTATTATATATGCAACAATATGATATGCAATCATATTAGGAAAGCATATAACGTCAAATCATCATATATATATCACATTCGTATCAATACAAGGAAAGATATATATATACATATAACACATAAGTGTAATAATGTAACACTTAGAAGGATACTGAACCAAGGTTTCATCCTCAAAAGGATATCACGATCCGAGCAGCATCTGCAGCTGAAGAAGCGGTTCCGGAACTCAATCACAATAACAACAAATGGGAACTATGACACAAAGTCATACCCAAATGTGCAACTAGACTACACCCTAAAAAGGGGAGCTAGCCCACTACCCAAACCATAGCCAATTGCTGGGCAACCTGGGACCCAGTATATGGATTATAACGAACTCGGCTCGGGTGCTATTATAATCACATAACACTGCCCAACAATCAAGTACCAGCTGGACTTTCAAATATAAGCACAGTAATCACTACTTGCTTAAACAACCAATGGATGATTTCAAAGTAGGGAACCATACCAATATAGCATATCAAAATGATAGCAAAATGATAATAAGTATCAATCACAAGTAGCACTAAGGCTAAACCATCCTTGAACCAATTCAATTAAAATTAGGATTCCAAATTAGGGAACCCTAATCAAAAACATCATAAAGATGTCAAACAAATGTAAAAGGTGCAACCCATAAGGTCTACAAACTTATAATAACCATACAAGGATGTAACATCATTCATATAATAATATTAAGCAAGTTAGGTTCAATGGAATCAATGGTTCCAACCTACTTTGACCAACTATTTAATCATCTTCCAATTATCACAATTGGTATGTTAAGACATCATGTTGTTGTTCATATGTTGTACTTTGATCATAGTTTTCAATTGGTTGAAATATATGTTATCTAATTGAACATACATGGCTTTGAAAACATTTCAGCAAAACTAGCCAGGGCAAGACTCGTGACCCTTTAACACCCTACCTGATACAGTCGTCCAACCCAAGGCACGACTGGGCACTACTGCTTGGCACGATAGGGCACGACTCGTGCCCTCAGCAAAATCTCAGGTTCAGGCTGAAACATCAGCAACTTCAATTGAAACATTTCAAGCTCGTTTTTCCAGCTCAAACAACCTTACCAAAATCCAAACTTCAGTTCCATGCAACCCAAAATGACCTCAACCATTTCCAACTTAGCCAAAAACCAATTTTACCATTTCAACACACTCCAAAACATTTCCAACTTCAAGAAAATAATATCAAAATCCCATGTAACCATTAAACAATAACAACAACAATTATAACACTAAATGAGTATGAAATTCAAGGAAAATATAATAACTTACCTGAAAAATAATATGAAAACTTTAATCGGATGAAAATGCTCTCCTTCTTCTCCCAAACACAACGAAGAGAACGGATCATCGAAGGGATTTTTCTAGAATATTTTGGGGAATTTCAAGTTGAAGAACAAGGGTTTGGCTTTTGGACCATGGATGGAGAAGAGCTGAGAAGGTTTTTGTCTAAATGAATCTTCTCAATTAAATTTTTCCAAGGATAAACATATACTTTTCAAGTTAAGCTCCTTCACCTATTAACCACTTTCAACAACTAAATCCTTGAAGTTTTACTTCTTACACTTAAGCACCTAGAGCATTATAATAAAATGTTTAGTTAAATTTTTCAAATATTATCAATTCACTACTCTCTCGTAATATTTTCATTTACACATTAAATAATTATTTTTATTTTATTCATATATTTAAAATAGCATATAAGTTAAAAAATACTAACTAACACATAATTGCTACCAACAAAAAGGCAAAACATATAATAATTTGAAATGCACACCATATTTACCAATTCAAGCATCTATCAATTATGCCTAGGACTAGGTTCGTGACAATGACGGTTCGGGTGAACAACGTCCGGGTCCTTTTGCTCGCTATCTCTAAGAGTGTGGGATCATCCCTCACTATACCATGCCGGGAAAACCTAGCATAAATGGTGTAGCAGAGAGACATAATAGAACCCTTAAGGTTATTGTAAGAAGTATTATTTCTTGTACATCTTTACCTCACTCATTATGGGGCAATGCATTAAAAACCGTAGCTTATATTCTCAATAGAGCTCCTTCAAAGGCTATCGACAAAACTCCTTATAAATTATGGATGAATAAGAAATCGTCCCTAAATCATTTTCATGTATGGGGTTGTCCAGCAGAAGCTAGGTTTTATAGGACTAATAAAGGCAAACTAGACACTAAGATCGTTAGTAGTTACTTTGTAGGGTATGCTGAGAGATCTAGGGGATATAAATTTTATGACCCAAAAACTAGAACCATTTTTGAAATGGGAATGCTAGGTTTTTTGAGGATGTTGAATTTGGAGGGGAAATTAGGAATAGTTTTGAATTTGAAGAGGAAGAGGAATACATTTCTATACCTCTTCCCATAGTTCCTATTGGAAATCAAGTACTTGTACCTGAAATTCAACAAGAACATACAATTCAAAACAGTATGGAACCTCCTATAAATGTAGAACAACATGAAAATGTTGTTAATGAGGATAAAACTCAACAACCTCAATATCAAGAAGAACCGGTGCCCTTAAGAAGGTCTAATAGAGTAAGAAAAAGTGCAATTTCGGCTGATTATGATGTGTATCTTGTCGAGAATGAGGAACATTTAGACTTAGTGGGAGATGAACCATTCACCTTCCATGAAGCCATTAATAGTCCAAATTCTTATAAATGGATTGAAGCTATAAATTAAGAGTTAAAATCTATGAAAGACAATGACTTTTGGGATCTTGTTCCATTACCTAAAAATGTGAAACCCATCGAATGTAAATGGATCTTTAAGACCAAAAGAGATTCACAAGGTAATGTGGAAAGATATAAAGCTCGTCTTGTTGCTAAGGGATTCACTCAAAAGGAGGGCATTGATTATAAAGAAACATTTTCACCGGTATTCTCTAAAAACTCTTTTAGGATCATTATGGCACTAGTAGCACATTTTGATCTTGAGCTTCATCAAATGGATGTAAAGACGGCTTTTCTCAATGGAGACATTGAGGAAACCATCTATATGATGAAACCAGAAATGGTGACTGATATAGATCAAAGTAATCAACTAGTTTGTAAACTTAAGAAATTCATTTATGGGCTCAAGCAAGCTTCTCGTCAATGGTACTTAAAGTTCAATCAAGTTATTCTTTCATTTGATTTTGAAACGAATCTTGCTGAAGATTGTGTGTACCATAAGTTCAGTGGAAGTAGATTTATATTTTTGGTCTTATATGTGGATGATATTTTACTTGCTAGTAATGATAAGGACCTTCTTAAGGAAACTAAAAATTTCTTTCAAACAAATTTGAAATGAAATATCTTGGTGAAGCATCTTTTGTATTAGGAATCCAAATTCACTGTGATCGTTCACGAGGTATTTTAGGATTGTTGATGGATAAAATCCTCGTGTAATAAAAACCTTGCAAGTGTACAAGTTACCAAAGTAGCAATATACAAAAGTAAGGGTCGAACCACAGAGATTTGTATGTGAACAATTTGGTTTAGTTAGTGTAAAAAGTAACAAAAGGGGTTTGATTTTGATTAATTAAACTAAACTGAAATTGCAAAGAAATGAATCTAGTAAAAATAAAGCAAGGATTGAATTCTAGATTTGACAACGAGATTCACGGATTGGGTTTCACAATACATTCACTTTATGCTATTTTATTAATGATATCAATTACATTCTAGGGTTCATTCACAAAATCATGAGTTGGGACGGTTTGGTGTGCGATTTGCAACTCAAATATTCTCCTTTTATTATACTTCCAGTTACGCATATATAATAATTGAAGAACTCATTATGATCAAAAGAATTTATAAACCTAAACCCAATTAAATTCAGTTACGTCCTTAATTAGGTCTAAGTAGTAAAATAGTGGTCAATGTATCTATGTCCGAGTTACCATAACAATGGATACCCACAAATTCTAGGGTGAAACCCTAGAACGATTTAAGAATATTTTACTACACTAGAATGAGATTGAATTAAGAATTAAGAACTAGAGCATAAAGATCATGTATTGTTGCTACCAATCCGCAAATCAAATAATTTAGCTACTCATACTCATAATCACAATCACAAATAATAAATTAAAAATAATAAAACCTGAAATTTTGATAAAAAGCTTCAAATCTTGCTAGGGCTTGAAGCCTCCAAAAGAAAGTAAAGTTGGGACCCTCAATATTGTTCTAAAAGGAAGTATATATATCCTCCACCCTAAAAACCTAAAATCAAAAAGGAAAAATGAAACAAAAATAAATAATAAAAAGACTTTTTATAAAATTAAACAGCAACACGCGAAAGTAGTGGATGGTGACATCACTTGGATTCGTAGTCGTGGAACGAGTCGTGATAATATTTTAAGTCGTGTTGAATAATAGTAGCACGACTCGTGCTACAGGGGACCACTCGTGCACTTCCACAATTCCTTCCATTGTTGCACAAAGAAATGTAATTGGATTCGTTTCACATTTATTTCACAGTTGCACTTTGGTCAGTGTACTTTTCTCTTTTGCACTTTGGTCACTGTACTTTCCAAATTCGCAATTTGATCCTTGAACTTTCCAGATTTTCACTTTGGCCCCTGGACTTTATAATATCAGATTTCCCCCAAATTTTCCATAATTCCAGTTTGGTCCCTAAATTTCCAAAATAAGCTCAAATCCTCCATTTTCTCCATAATTACAATTCAACCCCTATACTTTTAAAATATTACAAAATACGTTAAATTCCCAAGTTTTCGAGCATCAAATAAGCTAGGAAAGATATCTTTTGGATGGGTAAAACCACATCCATCAATTGTCGCAAAAGAGCTATATAGAGAAGGTATTGCAAAGGTTTAGTATGCAAAATTGTAAGCCACACAACACCCCTATTTTTAAAGGAGATCAATTAAGTTTAAAGCAATGTCCTAAAAATAATATAGAATCCAAGTTTATGGAAAATATCCCTTATGCATCAGCAGTAGGAAGCTTAATGTATGCACAAGTCTGTACTCGTCCAGACCTTGCATTTGTTGTTGGGATGCTTGATCGATACCAAAGCAATTCGGGAAGAGAACATTGGGTTGCAGCCAAAAGAGTGATGAGATACCTACAAAACACTAAGGACTACATGCTTACATATACAAAATCGGATCATCTTGAGATCATTGGGTATTCCGATTTCGATTTTACTGGATGTCAAGATTGTCGAAAATCGACATCCGGTTATGTCTTCACATTAGCTGGTGGAGCTATATCTTGGAGAAGTGCCAAGCAAACACTTGTAACTTCTCTACCATGGAAGCCGAGTTTGTTGCTTGTTATGAAGCATCCAAACAAGCTATATGGCTGCGTAAATTTATTGAAGGGCTACGAATTGTCAATGGTGTTGAAAAACCGCTCAAGTTATATTGTGACAATCGGGCTGCAGTGTTGTATTCTAACAACAACAAGAGTTCATCAAGATCTAAGCATATAGATATCAAGTATCTTGTTGTTAGAGAAAGAGTAAAAAATGGACAAATAGAAATACAACTTATAGGAACAAACTCCATGTTAGCGGATCCGTTTACTAAAGCGTTATCTCGTTTAGCGTTTCAGGACCATACCGCTCATATGGGTGTAACAATTTTTTGATAACATTTAATATAGTGGGAGTTTTGGTTGTAATTTCATTTTGAATGTTTTATGTCTATTTATTATTGATCTCATTTGGTTAAATTAGGACTAGTTGGAAGAATATATATACATGCTTCAATATATTCATTAATTTTCCATGCTACACATCTATACTTAATCTATGTCATTTAGTTGGATATATATATATATATATATATATATATATATATATATATATATATATATATATATATATATGTGTGTGATTAATGTGGGTTTAGTTGCGAATCAATTACAACGACAACCCCTTTAGTCCTTATACTCATAAAACTAATGGACGGGATTGTTGAATGATAATAAAGTATACATAAGGATTGTCATTTACATTATAAATATGATTTTAGAAGGTTTTATTAAGTATAAACACATGTTTGGGCAATCAAAGTGGGAGATTGTTAGAACATGGATTGCAAAATGTGTATACTTAGTAAATATACGTAAATATGTAGACGTACATGTTTAAATCATAAATATAATGTTGTATAAAGTATAGAAAAATAATCAATGTGTAGAATTCCTGAAGCAAAGATTACCTATTTATGATGGACAAAAGGTAAGCTTTTGTTGCTTAATAATGAAAGGGTGTGGTCCCTAAATGAAATGCCCCTTGGTTTCCTATATATAGGGCTTTCCATCAGCCTAGGAAAACATACAATATTAATATACTCTCTCTCCATAATCTGAGACAAAGTGTGAAGGCACTATCATTTAGAAGAACCACTCTCCCTCCTTAATTCTTCTTCTTCTTGTCTTCAACATCAAGGCATAAATGGATTCGTCAGGTATAACGCTTCCGCCTCTATTTCTTTTCTCATTCTTATTTAAGACCTGAGTACGATTTACGTATATTTTGATAGAAATGTTCCAACATGTATGTCGATAATATCTTACTCATTGGAAACGATATTCCTGCACTTCAGACTATCAAGTCTTGGTTAGGGAGGCGTTTCTCAATGAAAGATATGGGTGAAGCCGCCTACATCCTTGGCATCAAGATCTATAGAGATAGATCTAAAAGGATAATTGGTTTGAGTCAAAGTTCTTAGAAGATTCAAGATTGTAAGTACCCAAATCTGGCTCATGCCTTCCAATTAAAGTTTCCTAGCAATTCCCCAAACTGTCATAAAGTTTAGGGGCAATTCGGGAACTTTTCAAGACTTTTCGAACAAGGAAGGACCTATCAAGAATAAGAATTCTGGATAGGACATCGCTGGAAAGAAGCTTCTAACCTGCCACCTTGCATGTTTCTAGAAATAAGCTGACACGACAAGAGAAAACACCGGGCAGCTTATTTTACCGCATGGTCATGCCGGGCGGCCTTATAGGAAGCACACCAGAAGCCTATAAATAGAGGCCTCCTCTATTCATTAAAAGAAGAATTTTCACAACAAAGTTACTCTGCAGAAATATAGACTCGAATTATAGTCTCCCAAACACACTAAATCACTCTCTCTCATACACTAATCCTACCCTAATCTATTTCTAATAGATATTGCCTAGGAAAACCTCCCTTGAAAGATAGAGAAAATCCAATATTGGTAATCTCTCCTTCCCTCACCCTTAATACACTCCTATATACACTTATTCTATTGTTACTTGTTGTTTATCTTTATTTATGTCATAAAGCTTTAATCTTTAGCAATGTAACTCTATATTTCCCACTCCCCTACACAAATGACTCAATGGAGATCCTCTCCCTATGATGAACAAGATTCCATAAGTGGCTTGTTCTAGGGATGATCTACCAAATGAGGATGTGATTCCTCTTTACATTTATGTATAAAAATGCAATCTTTATTTACTATATGTCATCCCCTTCCCTTGATCTAGTTTTTCCAAGGATTGTCCACCTAATGAGGTATTAAGGCCATAGGAGAAGCCATGAAGATCATCCGTTTACATTATGTTCTTATATTAATGATACTCCTTGTATTTCCATATTAAAAATGCAATCTTTTTGTTAATATTGTTTCTCCCCATATCCCTAAAATTGGAATCTTTCTCCAAGGATTGTCTAAAAGCCTACTAAGGCATCAAAGACATAGGATGAACATAAAGATCCAATCTTTATATCCCATTCCCCTAGTCCCATGGTTCTTGAGCATTCCATAGTGAGGATTGGTGTAAAGACTCCATCTTTACATCAATCCCATTACAAAATGCCATAATCTTTGTCCCTTTAGAAATCAATGAGTCTTGGTCCCAAAATCTTCGATAATCACTTGAGACAAACACAAAATGTCCCTATGAATCATCATTGTCTCAAGATGTAGGATTGATGGGCAAAGTTTATTCATTCTTTTTCTAAAAAGTCTCATTCTTGGACTTAAAAACAAGTTCTTCGATCACATTTGACTAAAAACCCAAAGGAAAGTTAGATTAAGACATACCAAGGCTCCTACGCCCATGTTGGTTGATTAATCTAATGGGAGGGTAGATAGGTCCCGTAATGATGATCATAAGTTCAAAGTAAGTATGGGATCAAAATATCGAAAACACCAAAGTCCAAGGTATCCCCAACTAAAACCTTCTTAAAATGGTTCTTATGTTCGGATAATAAAATTGGCACACCTTTTCTCAAATCACACACACACACAAACAAGCACTAATTTTGGACCTTGGAAGACTTGCTTTTGCAAGGCTCCTTGGGTGAACGCCAAATGTTCTTCCCAAGGAGTAACTTAACCTCTGAACCCTTTTTCCTTTTTTTCAAAGTTTTGAGGATAAATCAAAATGGCGTGGCGACTCCGTTTTTCATAAATATGCTGTCTTCCAACTGAGGTGAACTCGGCCCTTTTCGCATTAAAAGAAAAATGGGGTAATTCATAGTTGGCGACTCTGCTGGGGAGAAGCAAATGTTTCCAAACTTCTTCTCTCATAAGAAGCTTTGGAACATTTACGAGGGTTAGCCTTCCGTCCCGGGTCCGATCTTTGTGCTTGTGCAATTTTTTTTCTTTTTTGTGCATTCTTTGTGCTATTTTTAGATTGTACATACTCTAAATGATAAGCATGTACAAATCTAAAGCCGAAAGTTGCCCACAATTATTGGCTAAACATTCTGGAAAGGCAACAATTTGGAACCTGGAAAACTGCTAGTTCCAGCCGGGCGACCTGATCTGCCCTGGTCTGTGCCGTGCGGCTTTATCAGCAGTTCCACCAGGATAGTTTTCATCTGGCATTAATCTGGAAACTGTGGTGATTTCTGGGGCTGTTCTGTCCAGAATCTGATAGGCCAGAAAATTTATGTGCTTATGTGATGCATTTTTCCCATCCCAAAATATTCTTTTAAAACACATGATGAAAAATCTCTATTTTAACTCAAAAAAGAATTTTTAGGTGACCACACACTACGCGCACTATATATATCCTGTACACTTTTGCACGCACGTCCTTAACCCGGGATGGTTGTTCAGTTGCAGTCACAGACAGTGTTACGACGCTTCCGGGCGTGCATGGAATAATCCCAAACTCCCCATGGCAGCCTGTGTCGACCACTGCACTAGTCCGTGTCACACTTTCAAAACCGTGACTTTTTGGTTGGTTTTTGTCTAGACCGTGTCATACAGCCTCGTCGTATACCCTCGTAAAATTCAAACCCGAGCCCATGCTAGATGTAAAGATTCCTCGCGCAAGCGAAGCCATGCCAAAATTTTGTTAGGCAAAATTGGCAAAATCTTGACCCTGGCATTGACTTTGACTTGCACGGAGTATGAAAAGTCAAACCCGAGCCCATACTAGAGTCAAGATTCCTCGTGCAAGCGAAGCCATGCCGAAATTTCGTTAGGAAAAATTGGCAAAATCTTGACCCCGGCATTGACTTTGACTTTGACTTGCACAAAGTATGCAACAACGCTCAATGTGACACCGTGTCATTCAACTTTTAACGTCCGACCTATGCCTATTATCTTCCTTGTACAAAGCCGAAGTCAACGTCTCTCGCGCAAGCGAAGCTCTGCCAAAATTCCGTTAAGGCTAAAGACTTGACTTTGATGGCATTGACATTGACTATAATCTACATCGCTCATGCGTTAAAATTCCTATGATCCACTAGACCCTAGGACCGTTCTTCTCTTTTGGTCAGTGGGATCCGCTTGCCCTATAGGACCCTCGCCCGGGGCTGTCCACCATGGGATGTCGAAATACAGGTGCAAAACGAGGGGCTCATAGCCGTAGTGATGGAACCACTGATCCAGGATCTAGAGTAGTTGCGAAAAAGAAGGGCAACCTTTTCCAACCAAATAGGGCTAATTAAAAGACACTGTTTTAAGTAAACTTGAACAATTAATGGAATCACAATTACATAGTCCCATTTCTGGAATCTCTAATCGCGACCTTTCACGGTCCGATCTTCAATCTTTAATCCTGACCTTTCACGGTCAAATCTCTAATCGCGACCCTTCACGGTCCGATCTCAAATCTTTAATCCTGACCTTTCACGGTCAAATCTCCAATCGAGACCCTCACGGTCCGATCTCCAATCTTTAATCCTGACCTTTCACGATCAAATCTCTAATCGCGACCTTCACGGTCCGATCTCAAATCTTTATTCCCGACCTTTCACTGTCAAATCTCTAATCGCGACCTTCACGGTCTGATCTCAAATCTTCGATCTCGACCTTTCATGGTCAAATTTCTAATCGCGACCTTCACGGTCCGATCTCAAATCTTTAATCCTAACCTTTCACGGTCAAATCTCCAATCGAGACCCTCACAGCCCGATCTTCGATATCTAATTGCGACCTTCACGGTCCAACCTCCGATATCGATCTTTCATGGTCAAATAGTCAATCCCGACCTTTCATGGTCAAATCTTTAATCTCGACCTTTCATGGTCAAATCTCCAATCGAGACCCTCACGGTCCAATTTTCAATCTTGACCTTTCAAGGTCTAATCTTTTCCGACCAGTTAGGATTAAGAGAAAACGTGTTTTAAGTAAAACTTAAGCAGTAAATGCATGTCACTTAAGCCTTCAGCCCAAACACCTACCCCCGAGTCTAAACCTTGTCTATCCCTTTCCCGCAGCGAGAAAGAAGTGGGTGAGAATACAGGGTCAGCGACTTATCAGTGCAAAAACCTCAGACTCAGACAGTTCATCAGAATCATCAGTTTCGTCTACTTAGCGGTTTAGAATGGCAGATATGACAAAAAACAGTGATGGTACGGGTAATTCGATGACTAGAGAAGAAGAGTTAGCCCTCTCCTTGGAAAACAGCCGCAAGGTTCATGAAGAGCAACAAGCCATGCTCATCGATGCTCTCTGCGGCCACGAGGTTCAGGTAACAGTTGAGGCAAATGGTTCTTTGGTCATGGTTGAAGATGAAACTCCAGAAACAGTGGCTTCAACCCCTCCATCCTACAACCAATACCCTCCATCATATAACCAATACCCTCCATCCTACAACCAATACCCTCCTCCTTCGACATATGATCCCCCACCAAGGACTAATGCCCTTCAGTTCCTCCCAGAACCTCAGGCCATCAGGGCTCCATCATCCTCAGCTCCTCAGAATGGGTCGGGCTTCATTCATCATCAACAATAGCTAGATGCTATAGCCACACCTGTTTCTCAGTTTCAACAGTACCTACCAGTTTATGCTCCAGCTTCATATAATCAGCTTGAGCCATGTGGCTATGTTCTGAAACCCCTATACCCACCTAAATACGATAGTGAGTTGCTAAAAGAAAATCCGGATGCCTCAAGTTTTCCGTTAACGCCTGCCGGACTTAGTGAATTCACCTGTCAGTTTCACCGACCTACTACTGTGGTTCCCTCTACTGATAAAAGTCTTCTTCCGAGTTCCAGTAACTCGAGAGTTCCCGTTGACCCCCACGTGGCAATATTGATGGAGCAAGTGAAACGAATGCAAGAAAAGCTTGATCTCATGATAAGTACTAGTACTCCCTCGACCTAAGATGTCGAACCAGGCAAAGAAGTGATTCTGCCGTGCAAAATTCAAATGCCCGAAGAGAGAGAATCTGATAGGAAAACTTGCCCCGAAGCTCGCTTGGCCAATGCCAATTCTAAGCTTGAGAAAGGCCCAAAGTCACAACCAGCCTCAAACACAACCCAATACTATCACTACCAAGCAGCAAGTGCACCCAACTCAGCATAGATTCCTCACATAGGAAAAAATGCCACAGCCTCCTTTAGACATATCCAACAATGGAACCAACTGAACAATGGAAATCCAAGTCATAGGAACAACAGTGCCTCCCGAAAACATCGCCCCCTTCATTATGACAATATGGAGACACCTTTAAGCAAGATGCTGGAAGAACTAGTTAAAGAAAAACAGATAAAGCCACTGGAGAATTGGAAGCCCAGGAACCCCAACATTCGATCGGATGAGTCTAAGCATTGTCGTTTCCACCAGTACCACGGACACGACACTGATGATTGCAACTATTTGAGGCATGAGATCCAGAAGCTGATAGAAGATGGGATGCTTTAATGCCCACGTGCATCTAGCAATCTTTCCCCAAACAAAGCCAACATGAATGTCATGGAGTGGGAAGCAAGGCCAGTTAACTCAGACCCAACTCCTTTGCCAAAGTCACACATCTGTTATGACATTTGTGACTGTACGGATTGTTTAGAAGATGAGTATCATGACTGGATAAGTGAGGACTCTCCCCATAGGAAAGGAAAATCCTCCTCCCAGTAGAAGTTGAAAGAAAGATATGAGGCAAGAGATAACAGCGTAGGGACACTCGGGGAACCCTCAAGAAAATTCGATTACTACGTTATATACTCAAACAAGTCCCCTCAGACTAAATCTTCTCCTTCGTCAAATGGCAGCACAATCTTAAGGCCTGCAATCCCAGCGCCAATTGGAGGTAGGAAGCTTGAGAGCCTCAGTGGGCCAAAAACAACAAGCCATGTGTATGATGGCAAAAGCTCGAATCAAGAAGTGTCTGATTTTGAAGAAAGAAGTCCAAGGGCTGATCGATGAAGGAAAGCTCAAGTGCCCTGGCAGTCCAACCAACGAAGAGTAGCTAGGCTAGGGGCTACCTATCCTTAAACAAATTTAAAAGATAAAACAGTCTCTCAGTCAACCTTCGTAGGTTCTAGTACTTCCCTCATTCAATCAAATCCTCCTCGGACATTGTAGTTAATCTTAAATCTTCTATAAAAGAGTCTTTTTCTTTTCTTGCTAGACTTAAGACATTATTTGCACACCTACATTACATTTAATGAAATTGTTTTATTTTAGGGCAAATGACAATTTAGGGCCTGAAGTATAGGGGGTAGTGCCGGTTAGGGGCCCCATATCTAATTTTCGGCAAATCAGGGCTCAATATCCAAAATTTTCGTCAATTAAGGGCTTTTTGACGGATTTTGTTAGAAAAGTCAGTTAAGTGACGGTTTTGGGACTAAATTGAAAAGCAATTACTTATTGAGGACTGAAATGTAAATTTTTAAAAATTGATGACCATTACAAAATATTTTTTTAAAAATAATATTTTTTTTAAAATATATATATTTCGAAAAGATATATTTTTTTTTATAATTTTTAAAATATGTTAAAATAAATGTTATAAATATAAAAAAAATTGTATTTTTTAAAAAAATTATTTAATTTTTAAAGTAAATCTTGTAAAATAAATGTTATAAATATAAAAATAAATGTATTTTTAAAGGAAAAAAGTATTATTTAAAAAAATGATAATTAATTTTTAACGTAAATCTTGTAATATTTTTTTTTAAAAAATAAAAGTAAGTGACATGTCACTTAAATCTTTTTGATTTAGAAAATTTTATTTAAAAAATTGCCAATTTTTATTTAATAAAGATAATTTTATTTAAAAAAGATAATTTTATTTAAAAAATGTAATAATTTTTTATTGCAAAATTTAGAAATGAAAAAATTCTTGTAAAATACCGTTTTTTACTAATTTTTTAAAATAAATTGTTTATGATTTATGTATTTTTTTTTCTAAAATATAAAAGTTTCACATAAATTGTGTAGTATTTTTTTAAAAAATACAACTTTGTTTTTATTTTTTTAATAAATTATAGTTATCACATTATAAATTAAAAAATATATAAATTAAATATATTTATCACATAAATTAATTAATTTTTAACGTAAATCTTGTAATATTTTTTTAATCAAATTTTTTTAATGAAACACATTTTAACTAATTAAAATATATAAAAAATAAATGTTAAAAATTATAAAATAAAACAAAAAATTAGAAAATAATTAAATCATTGAAATAGCATTATATAATTAAAAAAAATATGAAATTATCATTTATTTATTTCACCCCCACTCCATCTCCACCAGCCTCCTCCTTCTCTCTCCTCATCCCCTTGCCTAATCTACCATCAACCCACCATCATCCGCCAACACCACAGACAAAACCACCATCCACCACCATAATTCCCACCACCAACTTGAACAACAACCCATTTAAAATAAAATCCCCAATATGTAATCATCTCACAACATCCGCCAACAAACCACAATAACCAACAAATTTAACCAAAATGAACAAATGTGAACCAAAAATTCAACCCCGCCGTCCTTAACCAAAATGAACAAATGAATAAATGTAAACCCAGATCTTGAAGAGAAGAGAGAGAGAGAGAGAGAGAGAGAGAGAGAGAGAGAGAGAGAGAAAGAGAGAGAGAGAAGCCCACCACCAAACTGTCGCCAGCATTACCACAACCACCACCAAACTTTTAATTTAACTTCTGTTTTCTCCGTCATCTTCCTCAAATCAACCACCATCCCACCACCCTCTTCCCAACCCACTGCCACAAATCGCTCAATCACATTCCATCCAAGCTCCACCATTTTAAACTCACCATTCATCCACAAATCTTCGACGTACGCCGGCGACATCACTTGCAGACGAAGGGGAGGAGGTGAATTGTCGGAGTTGGGGAAGGTTTGATAGGGGTGAAGAAGGTAGATTTGGAAGACGCCGGCCACTGGGTGGGTGGGATGGGGTCAGGTGGATTGAAGAGACGGAGGTCGTCGGGATCTGGGTTTTTAAATTCAAAGCAAAATCAAAATCAAACCCAAATATGGTTTTCAAAATAGAGTCGGAGTGGGGGAGATCTGGAAGAGGGTGGTCGGAGTGGGGGAGGGGTCGTCATGGTGGGGTGGAAGATGCCAGAATCTGGGGAGTCGCATGCCTGGCCTGAGAAAGTAGAGAGAGAGAGAGAGAGAGAAAGTGAGGCAAGGAGAGAGAGAGAGAGAAAATGTGAGGCTTTTTTATTTTTATTTGAAATTAAAATAATTTCATTTAACCTCCATATTTATAAAATATGTCATTTAACCCCTTAAAAGTTAGTGTCAATTCAATTTAGTCCAGCACATGCGTGGCACATGTCACTTAACTGACTTTTCTAACAAAATTCGTCAAAAAGCCCTTAATTGACGAAAAGTTTGGATATTGAGCCTTGATTTGCCAAAAATTAGATATGGGGCCCCTAACCGACACTACCCCCTATACTTCAGGCCCTAAATTGTCATTTGCCCTTTATTTTATAAGATCACTTGCATTGCTCAACAAATAATCTCCCGAAATAATTAACGTTCTGATTAATTGGTCTGAGAAAGTCAACTAATGCCTTCCCCATACACTTTCTTTACCTCACAAAGGCCTCCATCAAGCCATACACTTTCCAAATCATGTCCCCACCATCACCTTGACCAAATCAACGACGACGACAACATCAAGGAACAACAAAAGGTCACTCAGCATCGAAAGATATACCCCATGTCGACAACAACCTAGGAACTTGCCTTTACCCTCAAGTGCATCAAGAAAGTTCAAACAGGGGCTTTGCCTTCGCCCTCATTTACTTCAAAAAAAAGGGAGACCAAGGACCCAGCACCGCCAATCAGAAGCTTGACGGATGGGCAAAATCAAAGCTCAAAGAATGAAAGTTGTCATAACAATGGAGCGGTCAAAGCAAAAAGCAAAGGCAAAAGCATATAGTGAGTCCTTAAGCTATATTCAAATTCTTTCTCTCCCGATGAAAGACGAAGATCAAGAAGCAATGAAATCATTAAAGCAGCCGTCAAAAATGACTTTTCAAGGAATCATCTCAAGGCCCATGCCTCATCATCCAACCTTCTCATTCGAGCCTTCTCACCAAAGGAACCCCAAATATTCATACCCTTTCCCAAAGCCAAACATAGTTCAGGCCCGAACTACGGCGACTTGAGCTCCTCACAATGAGGGGAACGTAGGCAAGCAGAAATGGTCCGGTCATAAACCCATTCAAATTCCAGAAAATTCGGTCTCATTAATGGCATCTCCTATACACAAACTTTCTTTGCATTGGTTGACTTTCTCCTCATGATTAATAAAAATGTTTGTTCATATCGAGATTAGTGGTTGAATAACCTGAACATTAATAAAGGGTTTTAAGCAATCTTGTGATCATTGTAAATAAAACAAAGTTTTCAGATGTCTTGACAAGTCTTCTTTTTCTACATTATAGGAGAAATAGTGCTAAATACTGATTTTATGTCAGCAGGGGCTTCCATACACTCTTACAAACCTTTCTACACTTATACTCTCTCAAAAGAGTCAAACCCAAAGCAAGTTCTTGTGTCTACATCGAATGAGGCCATCAAAATAACACAAAATTGGGATTCATTCCCACCTTTCAAAAAATATGCCCCTGCATGTGTAAATTTCTAAAATTCTTTTCTTTTACATCTTTTTGCGGTTGACTGATTGACTAAAGAAAATAAGAAAGTAAGGATAGGTCTTCCTCTTTTGCTACAATTTGCATTAGGGCTGCATTGAAACTCTTCAAGGTGGGGCTTCGTCAATCCATTTATTTAGATTGGGGCTTCACTAGTCATTTTTGGGCCCGCATAGGGTTCTTCACTATGTCACAAGATGGATTCAGTCTTGGTCAGATTAACCTCGGGATCACTTTTGCAGTACCAATCAGATTGGGACTTTTGCTAGGTCATAAGATTGGGGCTTTACCAAGTCACTTCTTCAAAATCTAGACTTTGCCTACTCAGTTCATCAAACCGGGGCTTTGCCAAGCAAAGGGAAGTTTTGTTTGTTGAAAGCCTGCCACGAGCAAGTTCTTTGGTGTCAGCATTGGGGCTTAATCATGACTTTAAGTCCAACATTGGAAGTTGAGTCTACAGGACCCCTTTACACTCACCAGAATGAGAATCTTTTTTGGAATCCATGATGGGTTTCACACTTCATAACGTAATGCTTCAATGAATTGGGGCTGCATTAAATGCCTTTTGGGATCTGTCATGGTTGACCAACCAGTTTGGTTTTATAATCAATTCATTCAGGCCTTCCCCATGATACTTTATCAAGTCGGGGGCTTCACAAGTCATTTGGAGAAAGTTTCGTTCATGGATTCCTTGAGGCCGTTTCAAAAATGACTCTCTCTTTGGAGGGCCAGTCAGTTTAGTGCTTCGCCATTCTCTTGGATTAGACCATCAATCAAAGCTCTACCAAGTCATCTCTTCAAGTCGGGGCCTTTGCCAATGAAAGGATCTTTCCTCGCTTTAATAGAACTTGGAGCTTTGCAAACTTTTTTCCCTCAGATCAGGAGTTTCGCTAAGTCACATTTATCATCAGAAGAGAGGTTTGGTCATTGACAATTGTTTTGGAATTTCAGTTTTGGGGATTATTATATAACAGCATTTCTGTATATAAGGTTCAGAATCAGGTTCTCCCCCGTACCAACATTTCGCCAAGTCATTCTCTGGACGTGGGCTTTGTCAAACCATAATAAACCCAAACTGAAAGGGTTCATTTATCTGGATAGATTGCTTTAATCTTTGGTTATAGAGCCTGCCAGCATCAGCTTCAAGTGCCAGAGTTTGAGAAAGGAACTCTAATCAAGACCCAAGGTTTAAAACTGATCTTAGCCCAAGAAGGAATTCTTGTCCACATGATACCTTTTGGCAGCATTAACAACATCTCAGCAACAACAGCCGTTCAGTCCAAATCCAAGGGATACAACCCCACCTGCTCGAGACTTGTCTCAAACAGTTCCCAAACACATACATCTAAACACATCCCCAACACATTCTTACATACATAAAATCCCTCTCACATTGCCTTCTCGCAAAAAGAGTCAGCCCGTGGCTCATATGACATGCACAAAGAGAAATAACTTTAATTGATTACAAAATTAGGCTCGCGCATGCCCCAAAAGCAAAATAAAAAAACAGATAAAAGAAAAACAAAAACAATCATCATTCCAAGTTATTTCATGAATTGTTTGTCACCCCTTTAGCCTTGCTAACATATGCATGGTCATACCATCTCATGCCTCCATGCATCATCATAAATGTCATACATATCATTGTTTGTCTCCTCACTAACGAATGCAGGAATTCAAATGCAAAAGACCATTTTCCATCGCTATTGAGACCGATCCTCAATAAGGAAGATATTCACCAAAGCTCAAAATAAGTGGTTTCAACAAAATTGCATGAACAACTCGCAAGACCCCCGTCATTCGGTGCCTCAAGTCCGTATCGTCTCAACTTAAGACGACTCAAGTCCTTATCATCTTGGCCTATGACAATCTGTTCATAAATCAAATTCGAGAAATCAAACCCCCCTTCGGCAAGACATGATCCCAGGCAAAACATGTGAAGACAGCCTCCAGCGTCTATAATTCGGTCAGAGATGCCAAGTTCTCAAATGGTAAGAGACACCAAGTTCTCAATTATCCTCAACAAAGGAAAAGACCTTAAATGTTCCAGCAACTCGGTCAAAGGCACCTCACACCCTCAAAAATTTCTAGCAAATCGGCCAGAGACACCAAGTCCTCAAATGCAAATCGGTCAAAGACACTAAGTTCTCAAATGCAACTCGGTCGGAGACACCAAGTTCTCAAATGCAACTCGGTTAGAGGCACCTCACACCCCTAAATGTTTCAACATCTCGGTCAGAGGCACCAAGTTCTCAAAGGATGTATCAAACTCTCAACACTATCAACTTCCATACAGCCCCCGTGACTTGCTCTCCTGCAGGTAAGCACAACAAAAGTACGTTAGTCCCTCAACATATCTCAAAAATATGCATACATTCACAAAATGTTGCACAAATTGCAAAGTAAAGTAGTCACAAAGACTTTTTCTAACATCATTTGCATAGAACACATGTTTTCATCATATGGAACATATAACCGAGCACATGCTCTCCCAAAGCACAAAACATCTCAGATTTTAACAAAATCTTTTCAAACAAATTTAATCAGGCAAACAAGCATGCATGAATCATTTTCATTGTCCAAAGTATCGTTCTCGCATCCATAATTAGAAATAAATCGAGTTTAGCACATACAAGAACTCCGTCCCACTTTTGGCATTATTTTGCCTACTTTATTTTTCAAAAAAAAAATGAGTCATACTCATATTCCTTCAAGCAAATTGCACATGCATGATTACCCATAAATTTAGCTCCCTCTATCTCCTCAGAAGGAGATAGCACCGTAAGCTTTAGTTTTCAGCTTCAGCTCCCTCTATCTCCTTAGAAGGAGATAGCGCCGCAAGCTTTAGTATCCAGCTTCAGCTCCCTCTATCTCCTTAGAAGGAAATAGTGCTGTAAGATTTAGCATCCAACTTCAGCTTCCACTATCTCCTTAGAAGGAGATAGCGCCGTAAGATTTAGTATCCAGATTTAGGTCCCACTATCTCCTTAGAAGGAGATAGTGCCGTAAGCTTTAGTATACAACTTTAGATCCCTCTATCTCCTTAGAAGGAGATAGCACCTTTAGCTTTAGTATCCAGCTTCAGCTCCATCTATCTCCTTAGAAGGAGATAGCGCCGTAAGCTTTAGTTTCCAGCTTCAGCTCCCTCTATCTCCTTAGAATGAGATAGCACCGAAAGCTTTAGTTTCCAGCTTCAGCTCCTTCTATCTCATTAGAAGGAGATAGCTCCATAAGCTTTAGTTTCCAGCTTCAGCACCCTCTATCTCCTTAGAAGGAGATAGCTCCGTAAGCTTTAGTATCTAGCTTTAACTCCGTCTATCTCATTAGAAGGAGATAGCACCGTAAGCTTTAGTTTCCAGCTTCAGATCCCTCTATCTCATTAGAAGAAGATAGCGTCATAAGCTTTAGTTTCCAGCTTTAGCTCCCTCTATCTCCTTAGAAGGAGATAGCGCCGTAAGCTTTAGTATCCATCTTTAGCTCCATCTATCTCCTTAGAAGGAGATAGCACCATAAGATTTAGTATCCAACTTCAGCTCCCTCTATCTCCTTAGAAGGAGATAGCACCGTAAGCTTTAGTATCCAGCTTCAGCTCCCTCTATCTCCTTAGAAGGAGATAGCGCCGTAAGATTTAGTATCCAGCTTTAGCTCCCTCTATCTGCTTAGAAGGAGATAGCGCCGTAAGCTTTAGTATCCATCTTTAGCTCCCTCTATCTCCTTAGAAGGAGATAGCGACGTAAGCTTTAGTATCCAGCTTCACCTCCCTCCATTAATTGTCAAAACTCCAAGGATCCTAGACCTGTTGCTTAACTTTCTAGCGGTGATCCTGAACTACGATCGTGGCTTGATTCCTCTCGAGGATACTTAGGTAGCCTTTTCAAAGGTCCAGCCATCCGGCCACATTTGTCACCCCCTTCCTTTACCATCTCCTCAGTGTTGTGCGAACCTATTATAGGGTCCATCCATTCGACCTCTTAGGTCACCTTTCTTCCTTTAAAGCAAGGGACCTGTTTCTCTTCACCATTCCCCATCGGTTTCTAAACTACGATCATGGCTTGATTCCCCTGGGATACATAGGTAGCCAAAGCTTTAGCATCCAGTTTTAGCTCCCTCTTTCTCCTTAGAAGGAGATAGCACCGTTAGCTTTAGTATCCAGCTTCAGTTCCCTCTATCTCCTTAGAAGGAGATAGCGCTGTAAGCTTTAGTTTCCAGCTTCAGCTCCCTCTATCTCCTTAGAAGGAGATAGCACCGTAAGCTTTAGTTTCCAGCTTCAGCTTCCTCTATCTCCTTAGAAGGAGATAGCGCCGTAAGCTTTAGTTTCCTACTTCAGCACCCTCTATCTCCTTAGAAGGAGATAGCGCCATAAGCTTTAGTATCCATCTTTAGCTACCTCTATCTCCTTGAAGGAGATAGCGCCGTAAGCTTTAGTATCTAGCTTCAACTCCCTCTATCTCATTAGAAGGAGATAGCGCTGTAAGCTTTAGTTTCCAGCTTCAGATCCCTCTATCTCATTATAAGGAGACAGCGCCATAAGCTTTAGTTTCCAGCTTCAGCTCCCTCTATCTCCTTAGAAGGAGAGAGCACCATTATCTTTGGTATCCAGCTTCAGCTCCCTTTATCTCCTTAGAAGGAGAGAGCACCGTAAGCTTTAATATCCAGCTTTAGCTCCCTCTATCTCCTTAGAAGGAGATAGCGCCGTAATCTTTAGTATCCAGCTTTAGCTCCCTCTATCTCCTTAGAAGGAGATAGCGCCGTAAGCTTTAGTATCCAGCTTCAGCTCCCTCTATCTCCTTAGAAGGAGATAGCGCTGCAAGCTTTAGTTTCAATCTTCAGATCCCTCTATCTCCTTAGAAGGAGATAGCGCCGTATGCTTTAGTTTCCAGCTTTAGCTCCCTCTATCTCCTTTAAATAGCGCTGTAAGCTTTAGTATCCAGCTTTAGCTCCCTCTATCTCCTTAGAAGGAGATAGCGCCGTAAACTTTAGTATCCAGCTTTAGCTCCCTCTATCTCCTTAGAAGGAGATAGCGCCGTAAGCTTTAGTATCAAGCTTTAGCTCCCTCTATCTCCTTAGAAGGAGATAGCACCGTAAGCTTTAGTTTCCAGCTTCAGCTCCCTCTATCTCCTTAGAAGGAGATAGCACCGTAAGCTTTAGTTTCCAGCTTCAGCTCCCTCTATCTCCTTAGAAGGAGATAGCACCGCAGTAAGTTTTATCTCCCTCTATCTCCTTAAAGGAGATAGCGCAGTAAGCTTTAGTTTCCAGCTTTAGCTCCCTCTATCTTCTTAAAGGAGATAGTGCCGTAAGCTTTAGTATCCAGCTTTAGCTCCCTCTATCTCCTTAGAAGGAGATAGCACCGTAAGCTTTAGTATCCAGCTTTATCTCCCTCTATCTCCTTAGAAGGAGATAGCACCGTAAGCTTTAGTTTCCAGCTTTAGCTCCCTCTATCTCCTTAGAAGGCGATAGCACCGTAAGTTTTAGTTTCCAGCTTTAGCTCCCTCTATCTCCTTAGAAGGAGATAGCGCCGTAAGCTTTAGTATCCAGCTTTACCTCCCTCTATCTCCTTAGAAGGAGACAGCGCCGTTAGCTTTAGTATCCATCTTTAGCTCCCTCTATCTCCTGAGAAGGAGATAGCGCCATAAGCTTTAGTTTCCAGCTTTTAGCTCCCTCTAGCTCCTTAGAAAGAGATAGCATCGTAAGCTTTAGTATTCAGCTTTAGCTCCCTCTACCTCCTTAGAAGGAGATAGCGCCGTCAGCTTTAGTATCCAGCTTTAGCTCCCTCTATCTCCTTAGAAGGAGATAGCGTCGTAAGCTTTAGTTTCCAGCTTTAGCTCCCTCTATCTCATACGAAAGAGATAGCGTCGTAAGATTTAGTTTCTTTGGTGACTCCTCCATTAATCGTAAAAACTCCAAGGATCCTAGACTTGTAACTTAACTGTCTAGCAGTGATCCTAAACTACGATCGTGGCTGGATTCCTCTCGAGGATACGTAGGTAGCCTTTTCAAAGGTCCAGCCATCCGACCACATTGGTCACCCCCTTCCTTTACCATCTCCTCAGTGTTGTGCGAACCTATTAAAAGGTCTAGCCATTCGACCTCTTAGGTCACCTTTCTTCCTTTAAAGCAAGGGACCTATTTCTCTTCACCATTCCCCATCGGTTTACGAACTACGATCATGGCTTGATTCCCCCGGGATACATAGGTAGCCTAATTTAGGTTCAGCCAATCCGTCACACATGACATCCATTCCCCATCAGTTCCGAACTACGATCTTGGCTTGATTCCCCCAGGATACGTAGGTAGCCTTTCAAAAGGTTCAGCCAAAAGACCTCTTTGGTCACCCAATCCCAATCCATCTTGGCTGTTCACCATATTGGATTCTCACTTTTATCGACAACCCCACTTGCTTCACAAGTATCGTTGCCAAGGGGCTTTTGTAAGTACCCAAATCTGGCTCATGCCTTTCAATTAAAGTTTCCTAACAATTACCCAAACTCTCATGAAGTTTAGGGGCAATTCGGGAACTTTTCAAGACTTTCCGAGCAAGGAAGGACCTATCAAGAATAAGAATTCTGGATAGGACCTCGCTGGAAAGAAGCTTCCAACTTGCCACCTTGCATGTTTCCAGAAACAAGCTAACGCGACAGGAGAAGATGCCGAGCGGCTTATTTTACCGCATGGTCATGCCAGGCGGCCTTATAAGAAGCACACCAGAAGCCTATAAATAGAGGCCTCCTCTATTCATTAAAAGAAGAATTTCCACAGCAAAGTTACTCTGCATAAATATAGACTCGAATTACAGTCTCCCAAACACACTAAATTACTCTCTCTCATACACTAATCCTACCCTAATCTATTCCTAATAGATATTGCCTAGGAAAACCTCCCTTGGAAGATAGAGAAAAACCAATATTGGTAATGTCTCCTTCCCTCACCCTTAATACACTCCTATATACTCTTATTCTATTGTTACTTGTTGTTTATCTTTATTTATGTCATAAAGCTTTAATCTTTAGCAATGTAACTCTATATTTCTCACTTCCCTACACAAATTAGTCAATGGAGATCCTCTCCCTATGATGAACAAGATTCCACAAGTGGCTTGTTCTAGGGATGATCTACCAAATGAGGATGTGATTCCCCTTTATATTTATGTATAAAAATGCAATCTTTATTTACTATATGTCATCCCCTTCCATTGATCTAGTTTTTCCAAGGATTGTCCACCTAATGAGGTATTAAGGACATAGGAGAAGCCATAAAGATCATCCTTTTACATTATGTTCTTAGATTAATGATACTCCTTGTATTTCCATATTAAAAATGCAATCTTTATGTTAATATTGTTTCTCCCCATATTCCTAAAATTGGAATCTTTCTCCAAGGATTGTCTAAAAGTCTACTAAGTCATCAATGACATAGGATGAACATAAAGATCCAATCTTTATATCCCATTCCCCTAGTCCCATGGTTCTTGAGCATTCCATAGTGAGGATTGGTGTAAAGACTCCATCTTTACATCAATCACATTACAAAATGCCATAATCTTTGTCCCTTTAGAAATTAATGAGTCTTGGTCCCAAAATCTCTGATAATCACTTGAGACAAACACAAAATATCCCTATGAATCATCATTGTCTCAAGTTGTAGGATTGATGGACAAAGATTCATTATTTTTCTAAAAAGTCTCATTCTTGGACTTAAAAACAAGTTCTTCGATCACATTTGACTAAAATTCCCAAGGAAAGTTAGATTAAGACACACCAAGGCTCCTACGCCCATGTTGGTTGATTAATCTAATGAGAGGATAGATAGGTCCCGTAATGATGATCATAAGTTCAAAGTGAGTATGAGATCAAAATCCCAAAAACACCAAAGTTCAAGGTATACCAAACTAAAACCTTCTTAAAATGGTTCTTACGTTCGGATAATAAACTTGGCACATCTTTTCTCTTTTCTCAAATCACACACGCACACAAACAAGCACAAATTTTGGACCTTGGAAGACTTGCTTTTGCAAGGCTCCTTGGGTGAACGCCAAATGTTCTTCCCAAGGAGTAACTTAACCTCCGAACCCTTTTTCCTTTTTTTCAAAGTTTTGAGGATAAATCAAAATGGTGTGGCGACTCCGTTTTTCATAAATATGGTGTCTTCCAACTGAGGTGAACTCGGTCCTTTTCGCATTAAAAGAAAAATGGGGTAATTCGCAAAGATGGAAAATTCTAAGAGAGGAAACTTGCCAATGGGTCATGGTATTACTCTTAGCAAGACTCGGTGTCCAAAGACCACTGGTGAGTGAAAGAGAATGAATGAGATTCTATACATTTCGGCTATTGGATCTATCATGTATGCCATGATTTGTGCTAGGCCTGATGTCTCGTATGCTCTAAGCATGATGAGTCGATACCAATCTGATCCTGGTGAAAACCATTGGATGGCAGTTAAGACAATCCTTAAGTACTTAAGAAGGACTAAGGATGCATTCTTGGTCTTTGGAGGGATGGAAGATGATCTTGTTGTAAGAGGTTACACAGATGCAAGCTTTCAAACTGACAAAGATGATTTTAGATCGCAATCAGGGTTTGTGTTTATGCTTAACGGAGGTGAGATTTGTTGGAAGAGTTCCAATCAGAGTACCATAGCCGATTCTACAACTGAGGCTGAATATATAGCAGCATCCGATGCAGCTAAGGAGATAGTTTGGATCAAGAAGTTCATTAGTAACTTGACAGTTGTTCCAAGTATCACTAATCCTATGGAACTTTATTGTGACAACAATGGTGCAATTGCTCAAGCAAAGGAACCAAGGTCACATCAACGATCCAAACACATACTTAGACGTTTCCACCTCATTCGAGAATTCTTAGAAAGAGGAGACGTTAAGATATGCAAAGTATCAACCTATGATAACATAGGGGATCCGCTTACAACGCCCCTCGCACAAGCAAAGCATGATGGTCATATTAGGTCCATGGGTATACGATACATATGAAATTGGGCCTAGTGCAAGTGGGAGATTGGTTGTGTTATGCCCTAGGCGTGTAGTTATTTTTGACTCATAACTAATACCGTTATGTAATCGTCTTTACCATTTATAATAGAGAATGTTTATCTTGAGTATGATATACTTTACATGTTTTTTTATAATATTCTGTGTCTCTAGCTACTGAGAATAACTAGTATAAGTTGGTAATGGATAATCATAGAGATAATTATATGCATGGGGATACACATTACACTTATGGGTACTTGTTAGAGAACAAGGTACTGGATCGACCCATCTATGAGATTTATGACATGGTCTATGGTCATATATGTCATGATTAAATCGCATGATAGTCGTGTCATTGGAATCTTTATACTTGAGGTTATCATCGTCTTCCACATGATGAACGTTGTGTTTGATGTAGTCGAACACTATCTTTAATAGGATAGCAATAAGGGCTATGTCGGCATGATTGGATTGTTGTAGGGAAGAATGATAAGTCAAGATGGAATTTGTCCCTCATAAAGAGAGATGTCTGCTTAGGTCCCTCAATGAATAGTGTTGATGAAATGTGTGGCCACATTCAAGAGATTTGATAGAGATCAAATGCACTTGGATTATCAACATATTCGGAATTGAGAAAGCATTGAACAATGTAATTTGACATGGACCATGACTTATGTTCAATATGACATCGTGCGACAAAGGGATTGTGACAATAATCTATCGAGGAATCAAGCTTTGATGTTATATTTAATTGGGTAGACATAATGGCTTGCTAGAAACCACTTATGTCTTGTGAGGTTAATGTTTCAACTCACTACCAACATAAAATATAATTCCTAAAGGGTCACACACAAAGAACGAATTGGAAAATGGCTGAAAATTGGAAACTGGGCTTTGTCACGACTCGTGACCAGGAGCACGACTCGTGCCCTCAATCAGCACGAGTGGTTTTTTGGTCACGACTCGTGCCACGACTTGGATTGGGCAGATACGACTCATGGCTTGCTGGAACGACTCGTGATCACGAGTCGTGCCCAGGAGCACGACTCGTGCCCTTTGCTGAAAAGTCCGTTTTAGCTTTGGATTAGGGCTTTTTCTCCCTAATTGTTAGGGATATTTATAAAGTATAAATGTGCCCTTTTACCACAGCCAACACACACAAATTTTAGGGCTTGAGAAATAAAAATCTCTTGATTTTGATTATGAATCAAAGATCAAAATGCCCTAGATTCAATTCCATATTAGTCATAGATTGTTGAAAAGTGTTTCAACAATCGGGGATCATCTAGCAATCTAACAAGATTCGATCTTGGTTCATTCGCGTGTGGATTACCGATAGAGGGTGATTGCTTTATCACCTAAAGCTTAAAGGCCTATGTTGTTGATTCATCACCAAGGAAGAACAAGGAAGAAGATCCAAGTTTCGTCTATAACTCAAAAGGTGAATTACGATTTGTATACGAAAGACAAACTCACAACCAAGGTTAGTAAATCTATTTCATAGTTTTAATCTCTTCATGTTAGACTGATTCATGGTTAGAGTTTTATTATTTGCTAAATCATTCGCTGCACATGTAATCCCAAAGCCCAACAACAATACCCTTCCCATTCATTAAATACTCAATCAAAAACGAGATTCCAGCAAATGACAGCAAAAATCGCTCTGGCATGACAAGAGGATCGACATTTTCTTTAATAATCAACAAAACTAAGAGTACCCACCAGATTGCCCACCAGCAGAAACAAAACTAAGCTCAATTCAAACAAAACTAAGCTCAATTCAGATTGACCACAAACAGAAACAAAACTAATCTCAGTTCAAACATATCATTTTACTCCGAACAAATATAAACAGCTTACTTCGTTAAAAAAAAAGTATTAGCTTCAACATATCTAAAATCAGAAAGCTAAAAACTTATGCAGCAGGTTTGACCAGGCTAAGGCACCATTACTTCCTTTCACATATCCCAGAAGAATTACAAAAACAAGTAGAGTCTCAAGTCAAAATAAAGTTTTTAGATATTTCCTTCCAAGTCATGCCAAATACTTAACCAAACAAAAAGTCAGCATACAATAAATTCAAAAAGGTTTAACTTCTAATAAACTAGCTTCTCCAAATACGCGAGTCTTCCCTCCTTTGGATAGGCAAACAACTTTTTTGCCTTTTCCGGATTGTCAGTTAAAAACTCAAATGCATGATCAAAGAATTCCCCTTCTACACCCATCTCCTTCAATTCTTCTGTAATTTCCTCGAAAGAAATAAATCTAGGACAAAAATTTCCAAGTGATGCAATTGATTCCAAAATGGCCTCGGTGCTTTTTTCAATTGCACTACAAATTTTATCAAATGAAATTTTCATTACCTCTTCCATAGTTTCAGGTTTCTTCCTTTTTCCTTTCGATGATGTAGGGACACTCTGAGAAGGTACTTGAGTTGTTTGTGCATTGGGTAGAATCTCAACATCGTCACCATCTAAGTCCATAGAAAAACTTTCCAAATTATATTCATTATGAGAGATTTGATTGTCGATGTCATCAATCGTTTCCATGTTGTCGTCACAAACAGAGTTGGCTTTTGCCCATCGACGCTTCTTTTCTTTGGCTGTTTCAGCTCCTTCACCAGTTGCTCTATCTTTGGCAAACAACTCTTCAAGCTCATCATACTTATATATTTTATTTTACCTCCATTCAACCGCTTCTGGCTTAGACTGTCACAATCAAACAACAACAAAAATTTAGTCTAAATTTAACTTTGACAAAATAATATATATATATAAGGAGTTGTGAAGCATACCTGAATGAGAATGTTCCAAACTTCGGGCTCAGCTTCCCACAATTTAGTTTCATTATTCCAAGCAAATCCATTGTTACTAGCAGATCTAAATACATCATACACTACAAGAATCAGGCTTTTTAGCCACGGTCGTCGAACCGTGGTAAATAGAGATAAAATCGTGGCTAATAGTATTTACCACGGTTTTGTCACGTTTTTACTTCCGAGGCTTTTGTGAGCGTCGCTTATACTGTTCTACGTTTTCTAAACCGTGACAAATAGTATTTTCTACGGTTATGGTCACGGTTAAAAACCGTAGCACAATAAGTGTGATATATGTTATTTTTTTATTTGCCACGGTTGTTGTGACATTTTCTAAACCGTGACAAATAGTCTTTTTTTATTTGTCACAATTGTTGTGACATTTTAAAAACGGTGCAATTTGTAATACTTGTGATAATTTGGAACCATCACAAAAGTTATGTGCGACATATAAATCATTATTTGTATTGGTAATTAACGTGGCAAATGATACCATAATATGTGTTTCTCATATTTGTAACACAATTCAAAACTGTGATATATAGATAATTTTTTAATTATAAAAGCTAGTGTACTATATATTCATTGTAATACATTTAGTAGCAATAAAAGAGTTAAATGACCATTTTAACCGTAATGCATAAATTTCCATAAAAATTCACAAACGGTGATACAAGTGTGCTTAAACAAAAATCCTAAATAATTCATTCTAGTAAGTCAAATCTAACAACTATTTATAAAGCATTTGCTACTCTTAAGCATTTGTCTGAAGTAAAACATGTACAAAAGTGTAATCATAGTCATAATCTAGTCTAAAACATCAAAGTTTTGAAGTTGAAGTTGATGTTGAAGTTGAAGATCAAAGAGACGTCATCAAGGCTCCAATCCTGTCATGCGTATACAGAAAAGCAAATCTTCATAAGTAGTGAATGAATATCATTGACAATTGAAAACATAAACAAAATCACGAGTACTTCATATTTTAGATTTAAAACAAATGGATAATAATTACTAATCGATGACATGACATATTATAAGTTTGAAAAAAAACTAACAAAGAAATTAAGTAAAAAAAACTTGAGTATGAATTAAAAAAATTTACTTACAAAAAAAGTCATCTAGCTACAAATCTCATTTGACACATCATCACCCGATGTTGTAGGAATCTGTGAACAAGAAAATGATGTGGATTAGTCACAAGTAACCCTATGAAATAAATACAAGAAAATGATGTGGATTAGTCATAAGTAACCCTATTTAACTATTTCCAAAATGCACTATTTAACTATCAATTTTTAACCCTGCATAATTGGAGGAGACATAAATCCTGCTTGACCAATCATACATAGATTAATTGGCCCGGAGCAGAAGATATATGCATCCATGAAAAGCCCAGACATGAAAGAGCTGAAAGAGCTGGATCTACTTGATCTAAAATTATCAATTAACCATCCACCATAACTAACAGTTCAAGTACGAAACTTATCAAATGTGTAGCTAACAATTCATCCAATTAACTTGTGAAACATGATCAAGTAAGAACAATTCGCCTTTGACTAGTGAAACATGTACACTAAAAATATCAGATTCTTAGTTACTTCTTATATATCTCAATAATTATTTCAACTTTTCAAAAAAATAAGGCATTATATAAAACAACCTCCCTAATGCAGCTTTCATATTCTGCAGGCACATCAAAATGGCAGCATTGGAATTACCCTTGTATCATATTGGTTTCTGCCTTACTCAAATTCTACTGCAGATCAGTTGGCAACGTAAGGTTCCTTTGATTTCGCGTTAGGATGGTAAGAACTATCTACTTGTTTTTTCTTCAAATATTTCACTTTTACAACTTATAAAGGATGATAATTTCTTATTTGTATAGACTATAGTGATTTAGGGACTAAATTTAATCTCTCCTTTATGACAGGTTCATGGAACCAATAATCTTTTGTTCATAACTAACAGTTCAAGTACGAAACTTATCAAATGTGTAGCTAACAATTCATCCAATTAACTTGTGAAACATGATCAAGTAAGAACAATTCGCCTTTGACTGGTAGGCCAACCAACTATCTTAATTTTATGCATTCTGGAAGGAGGGGCTCTAATGCAAATAGATCATTACATTCTCAAGTGCCAATTCATAAGTCCAAACAGAGGACATGCTACTCCTGCTATTAGAGCAGAAAAAGTTAAGTAAACGAGAAACATTCTCTTGGATTTCTAACCAGTTCGTGATGGTAGAAACTGAACCAAGTTCACAAGGAGTTGTGGAACATTCTCTTGGATTTCTCACACATAAACGATAGGAAGGAAAGGTTGATGACAAAGACACGTTTTGGGGCCGTGATATCGAAACGGCAGACAATGACAATCTTTCAGGAGAGCTGATTCAGGCAGATAACAGGATTCGTATGAATTATGTCAGGCATTTAAAGTTTAATTATCATTGAGAACATTAGGAATTCAGTCACTCATTCAAACTTCAAGATTAGTTAGAACTTAGAGCCTTGTGAAACAGGCCAAAATGGTACGTATTAGTTCCAATGCAAAACTTACCTTAACCTCCATTCCTCTATTCAGAACCCCAGCATATAGGCGTCCAATTGCTATCTTTCCCTTGTGTATGTCATACTCACTGCTTGTTACCTGCATATATGGATAACCCATTTCAGTACAAGGCATAAATCAATTAAAGAAATAAGGAAAAGGACTAAAAATGGTCAAGAGTTTAAGACTAAGGAATTCATACTATATAAGCACACAAAGGTTTCTGCTGACGCATAAATCCTATACATTTTACCTTTTTAGGAAATTCAAACTTTGCCATCACAAATAAAAAAAAATCTGTAATAAAAATATTCTTCATATTTGAAGCTCAAGTGAAATCTTGCATTAGGCGAGAAGTTGAAAATAAAGTGGAAAAGCCAGATTAAAAATAAATAACCCGAGGGAAAAAGAGTGCATGGGAGTCAAGGAACACTCACAAGCATTTGAAGAGGACCATCCTACACACACACACACTCGATTGTGTCCAACCAACAACAAAAACATGTAACTATTAAGAAGGTCTTGCTTGCATACATGTTCATCAGATGCATTGAGTTCAATGAAGAGTTCAAAAGTTGAATTGACAACAAATTCTGGACGAGCAGATGGTCTATCAATCTTATTAACAACAACAACCACGGCATGGCCAAACTCTAAAGCCTTCTTCAGAACAAATCTTGTTTTTGGCATTGGACCCTCAACAGAATCAACCTAAAAACAGTACAACATATCTAGTTGTTAGAAATATAAGAAATAAAAGTACAGAGAGTAAAAGGCGAAAGGAAAATAAGCTATTAAGGTACGTACCAACTACTTGCACTGATGAAAAACAGTTACAAGCATAAGCAGGCGTCTATTTCACAATGATTGATGTAGATAGAATGATTGAACCGAAAATATAGAAAAATGTCACTGCTAAGTAACAGCCTTCATGAGACAATGATTGTGTGCCAATGGACCCTCTAAAAAACAACAAAGTCTTAGTCCCAAAAAGATTTGGGGTCGGCTAACATGAATTGTCATATGGAATCGTCAACGTAAAAAGGTGAGGAAAAAATAAAAATAAAAATTTGAAAAAGGACCCACATATCGGGGTGCATTATAACCAAATTCTCACCTGTTGTGGGGTATATTGAAAAGAATGAACCACAGATATTGGCCACACCAAGACCAAACAACTGTCAAAAACAAAGACAAAATTGTAAGTGATGTTTCTTTTAATCTTCCTGCTCCTGTTTCTCTAATGTTCATCCTCGTGGAATAACTACAGTGAAGCCACACTAATGACACATACGGGGAGAGCATTACAGGTGGAAGATTCGGCACACAAATGGGAGAGTAAGCACCGTAGAAAATGCAAGCATACTATTGCCAGACAACTTTCTTTCTTCCTTCAAACTTCATCAGAGTATCTTGCTAGTGTCAAGCCCAATATGATGAGTGAAGCAATGACGGTGGATAAATATTAATGGATAATATAAAATGTCTCATCAGAAATAATATGCATCAATTGTCAGACTCTAATGACCTTATAGATGACCTAACTGGAAAACAAGCTTAATAAATGGTAGTGCTGACAATAATTTGGCTTGACAAGAGTCACTATAATATTCATCTCAAAGAAATGTGCAATTGGGCAACTTGGAATTCCTCTACTTGTAAGCCATACCTCTTGATTTGAATCCAGCTCATATCCGTTCTTAGCTGCCAGGGCTTTAGCAATCCCCACAGATTCCTATAGTTCAAAAGAGTGTGTGATTGAAATGATGGCTATGATGCATATTAGGAAAGAAGAAATTAGAGAGGTAATATGGTATATATCTTACCAATATAGCTACACCAGTGATAAGAAACGAAGTTGGGATCAAAGACTTTACATGCCCAAATTCTTTCGGTATAGAAAATTTCGGGAGACCCTGAGGAATCTCGCCTACCTACAAAGAGAGTCCACGTTTTTAACAATGTCTGGTTAAAAATATCCTAGTCACAACCCAACATGAAAAGTAACAGAATATAATTAAAATAAGTGAACTTTGACCGAAGCAGTACAAGAGAACCAAGAATGAGAGGAGAGAGGGGGATTCTGCAGGCCCAAAGAAATCAGAAAATCCTAGTTGTCAATAATTGATTGCCTGCATTCTATAGCACCGGTCAATAAAAGATGAGATCACCAATCAAAAACTGCCACTTATGACTCTGTGCTAAGATTTTGTAACTTTTTTTGACTCTGGAAAAAGTACTTAACTATAGTAATCAGCATGCTACATGTGCAAAAGACACCAGCACTGATCTCATCTTTAAATTACTACTCATGTAATACCCAATGATATACAATATCTCTCCAATTTTTCTTTAAGTAACAATTCTTGTAGTTCAGAGTCATTACCAATGAGATGGAAGATGGATGAAATATCTTCACAAAACTGTGCCCACAACAACTGCTGTAAGCGGACTCCGTCGCCCGCGTAAAACCGTAAATTCATTCTTGTTTTTCCCTACACAGGAAAGCCCCCATATAATTAACAAGTTCTAAACGCCATGTATATAGCCATAGTTACTAACAATTTTATAGAGAAAAGGGGAAAATAATGTCATACAAAGTGCTTCATGACCAACAAAATTGCTAGAATGATTGTGCCCATTACGAAAGGAGGCCATGAGAACTACAAAAAAAAAACATTTCCAATAGAGATAAGAACACCAAATAAGATAATATAACACAATGAAAAAAAAAGTGTTCAGGAAGGACAAATGAGACATTCACAGACTTGACCAACAGAATTTCGATGTCAGATAAGATTTTTGACAGCTATAAGGACTAGAAATGAAAGAGGCAAAAAAGAGTAAGACAAAGGGATTCGTTAACGCGGCTGTCTTTTTTCGTTCTTATCTTTCTTGCTTCTAAATTATTTCACTTGGAAACCCCATATCACCCTATTGCTATCCATGTTCCATCCAAATTCTAGTAAAACCAAGAAGCAGACTCATAAATCTCAACCTACAAAGTTAAAAATTAGATATAAATTACATATATGAATCTAATAAAATCAAAAACGACAGATCATCCACAATCTTTAGATAAATCACAATATCATCCACGGGGACAAATTAATGATTATCATTAACAAAGAACACTTATCTCCCTCTCTCTGAAGGGAAGAGCTTACCAATGCCCGTATCAACAGGTATCAACCGATACAGAGTATCAACACCGCTTCCAGATTATAATTGAAAAGCAAAAAGGATATTAAGAACTGTGAATTACCTTCCAGCAAGATTTCTAGGGTTTGGGTTTGAAGGTTTGCGTTGAAGGTTTCGTTGTTGAAGTAATTACACCAATACGCCAATGCGCCAATACACGAAGTGGAAACTGATTTCGGTAACCTAATTAATTTAGAATTCTAGGAGGAATCGGAATCTTCCGATTTGGATTGAGAGGAAATTTTTGGAGGGAATTCGGAATTTTGGGAGGGGAATTTGGGGTTTTGGACGATTTGGATTCAAAGAAAAAGAATTCGGAATTTTTGGGAGGGTAATTTTGATGAGAGTTGAGCGTGAGCGTGATTTGGTTCAAGATACGCTGGAAGAGCCGGAGCTGTTGACATAAAAATAAAATTAAAACAGTAGTTAACGGATAAACCACGGTCAATTATTAAACCGGGGCAAATAATAAGTAATTGCTACCGTTTGAAAAACCGTGGTTTATAGAAAATTATTTGCCACGGTTAACGGACCGTGACAAATAAAATGTGACAAAAACACCATTTTCTTGTAGTGATAGCACTTGCTAAAATTTTGTTTGATGGTTTTCAAACGATTTTTTAACTTTTCTTTAGTAATAGTCATTGATGGAAAATGTTCAGTCATTTCATTTATCATTACAGTATACACACTACTTGTGAAAGCACCATCTTGGTGATTTCCTTCACGAGGTTGAAATAACATGGAATCAATGAATACACTATCCATGTTAGGAGTCCAAACTAGCATTTCCCTTTATCCTTTGGATTCTTTCGAAGGAAAAACTCCTGTTGCCGTCTACATAAAAACAATATATAAGGAACATGAAAACAATATAAATACATTAATAAATCAACAACAAGTTAAAGAAATACTAAACTTTATTCGACAGATCACAATTATTTCACGAAATTCAACTCCAACTTATAAAGAAATACTATGTTTCATTAGATAAATCATAATCATTCCACATTTCATACGCTATGCTATTCCTTATATAATTTCCTAGTACAGCATCATGATTGTTACTCAAAAGGCTCCACAAATTCTTCGCTTTCATGTGTAGTTTGATTTAAGATTTAATCATCTACTTCAAGAATAAGACTTTCGTCGAGATCTTCATCCATTAGTAAATTATGAGTAATGCAGCATGCTAGAAAAATCTCTGATTGCACATCAGCCGAATAAAAAGGTTCAGTTGTACTCCTTATGATAGCAAATCTTTTCTTCAGCACACCGAATGCCCTTTCAATTGCATTACGCAATGATGAATGTCGAAGATTGAATAATTCATGAGAATTTTGAGGTGATCGATAGGAATATTCTTTCAAGTGATAGCGTACGCCTCTATATGGTGTAATCAGTCCACTTCTATGCATGAAGCCCGCATCAAGAACATAAAATTTCCCTATAAATAACGATAGCTTGTTACTATAATATTTTTTTTTTAAATAAACTATGTAAAAATTGAGAAACATTTATTACCATTTGGAATGTGCAGTTTATCTTCTCTTATAAGTGCATTCTTTATTATCCTTGAGTCTGACGCAGTGCCCTCCAAACAAGGTAAAACATATGTAAACTTTAGATCAAACGTACAAGCAGCTAGCACATTCATTGTCGGAAAGGTTTTCCTCCCTCGATATCTTGGTGCATTAGTAGGAGACACCTTTACACGAATATGTATCCCATTAATAGCCCCTACACAATTCTGATACATATACTTCGTATTTTAACATATTTTATCATATAAGTTAATTTTAAAAAATTATTATTGATAAAACCAAAAGTACCTTAAAATATGGATAAAATCTAGTGTTACTCAATATCTCTAGAGGCACTTCTTCTCCGGTAGGTTGGCGGATAAACTTATCTTCCAACTAACTCTATTACGGCCCGAAGAACAGTGTGAAAATGTTTACTCACAGTACTACGACCTCGACAAAAGAAGAATGCCATTGGTCGTTGCCTCACATCATGCACCAAGGTGTAAAGAAACTTAGCTACTTGTTCTTCTATCGAAACTCGTTGAGTTGGTAAACGACCACCATCATTTTTAAGTATATCACACAACTTTATAAAAGCATGTGGTCTCATACGAATCAAATGACAACACTGCTCAGGATCTTTGAATAAGTTTTCCATTAACTCATCTCTTAACCTATCCCTTCTTAAACGCACTTCTTCTGTTGGATGATTTACTTGTCGAGATTTTTGATAAGCAAGATAGTACATTATATAACATATAAAATGAGCTATCATTATTTATTGATTTAATATGAGTAGATGCAATCTTCTTAGTACCTCATCCTCCTCATCCATCCAAGAATCAACACCCTTTAAATTTATAAGATCAAAACTAACACTTTCAATTAATCATAAACTATAATTATAGTAGAAAAGAAAGAGAGAGAGAGAGAGAGAGAGAGAGAGAGAGAGAGAGAGAGAGAGAAAAGACAGAATAATGAAATCTATAATTACAGCCCAAGAGGTTGGTTTAAAGGGAGATAGAAACCCAAAAAATAGATAAGAAAACAAATTAAGAAATGCATAAGCATGGAGCTAGTGGTGAATAATGCTTCTTCTAAAAAGAATAATGTTGCTCTATTTTTATTTCAATAAAAACACGGATAAATAACTAAACTTCATGGTTATCAACCCGAGATCACAGACTGGAATTCTACTTGAACGTTTTCTCCATAAATCACCAAAATCAAAATATGATGCACATGTATCTGTTGTTACTGATGGTGAAATGGTCAAATAGTGTTTAAATTATGGCTTAGTGTGAGTACCCCGACCCGAACTCATGTTTTGGGTCCACTTTAATTGATTTTGGGCTCATATAATTGCTAAAGAAGCAAATTAAGTCCAATCACCCAACAGCCCATTCAACCCATTGGGCCTGCCATCCATTCGGCCCAATTGTGCCAAAATGATGTACGCTGTCGTCCGACACAGGACGACACTAAGGCGGTTTACTTGCCTCTGTCGGACGACAGAGATCTTCCCATCAGCCTGCCTATAAATACAAGGCATGGCTAATCATTTTAGGAGGACTTGGAGAGAGGATTGGGAGGATATCAGTATAATAGGGGAAACTCTGCACAAATAGAGTCTCTCTCTCTCTCATACACACACACACTCACCTCCCTCCTCACACACACACATACACCAAGGCCAAGATCCAAAGAAACCCTCCTTGTTGGTGTGTTGAGACACCATACTATTGGTGATCTTATCTTGTGGACTACAATAGGTAGCCACTAAACCCTTTTTTCTCTTTAAATAACTCTTCCATACACTCATATTACCTTGCATGCTTACTTGCTTTAATATTATGTAAAAAATTGGGATTTTTGCATGATAAAGGTGGTGGAGAAGTGAATCTCCAATATTCACTTCTCCCCACCTCAGATCTGAAAATTTGGTGGCATAAACACCATTAAAGTTTGAATCTTTACTCATTTCCTTTGAGTTAGGAGGTGATGGCTACATAAAAGTGGCCATAAACATGTGATTTATCACATTTGGCCACTAAAGCCATGTGATCCTCTCATAATACTCACATAATACTGTTATATTACTGTTTACAGTTAATAAAAATACTTGATTTGCTTTGAGAACAAAGGGGGAATCAAACAGACTGAAGGGAACTGAAATAGGCCACTCTTGTCGGACGACACAGGACTCTCTGGAGATCCTATGTCATACGACATAGAGCTCCCAGAAGGCTATAAAGCCATTCTTGGACTTCAGATCTGTCAGGTTTAACCCCTTTCGTAACTCAAAGCTTACCTAAGTGTTTTTTGGCTCATGAGCCACTATTTAGGGTGCCTAAGGTCTGTTTGGGTGCGATCTAGTTGATGGAGGCGATTTGCCATATGACATAGACGACTTCGGATGTTCTATGTCATATGACATCCGTATCATTAAAAGTCAATCATGACTTTGCTCACTCCTATCAACCCCCAAACTTAACTTAGACCTCCAAATAGTGTCTTCAATGGGTGAAATAAATGTTATTCCAGTTCCAGAATAGCTTGGTCATTGTAAAAGACAATCTGACCATGAGGCCTTATGTCGTCCGACATCCCCTTCCTGGGAAGTCCTGTGTCGGACGACATCAGAGCTTCCTGAGCAGATTGTCTTAACCTTCTGCCTTGTCATGAAAATCATGATATGTAAAGGGTGTGGCCCCCTGTCATGGCTCACAAGTTGTATCCAGTCTTTACGTCATCAATGAAATGCCAAATTTGCATGCCTTGCTCATCGACACATATTGCACACACACCTTGAATGTATATAATTGTCCAATGTTGATTGAAAGTCTCGAAAGAGGCGTGTTGGGTGAACTCTCTAGTTCTTCCCAAACACGTAACCAGACTCCCGAACCCAAAATTCTCTTAAAAATAGGTTTTTCAATGTTTTCCTTTAAAAACGGCGTGGCGACTCCCAAAACCGAAATTTTCAAAACTTATCATTACAACACCAACACAAATTTTTCGGGCGAGCGTTCATTCAGTGGCGACTCTGCTGGGGACATACATTGAAAAACTTCTTTTAAAAAAAAAAAAAAAAACGATGAAGACTATACTTGGTATATAGGTGGAAACCCCTAACCTTCCTGTATCGCTCCCTAACCCGGGGCTTGGGATAAACGGTGGTTTAACAATCCCACGTACCAGTATCATTCTTCTGTTTTGAAAAAAAAAAGTTTTTCTTAAGAGGGTCTAACTTTCTTTAAATCAACTTGGACAATTTCTACATTCTCCTTGTGTGTGCATTGTGTCATTTTGTATGCTCATATGGGCCTTGCCATGCTTCTATGATTCTATGCTTTGGTATGTGGCATTTTTGGGAGCTGAGCTTCCCCCCTTTTGCTATTTGCTCTTCCCGTTGATCAGAACAGGGCAGGATGACGCTGGACTACAGCTATTGGTAAATTCTGACATTTGGGGCAGTCCCCTTTTGTCGTGCTTTGGACTCATTCTCTCATTTTCCTTTGCATATTACATATTGCATAAAAAAAACAAAAAATCTTTTACAAAAAAAAAAAAGCAAAAAATATTTTCCTAGAAAGATTACCTTCACACTACTCGCACGCTACCCGCACATAGAGTTAGAACCCGGGAGTGTACGGACGGCATCGCGGAAAGTGACGTGTTTCGCTAACGCTTGAGGGCCTAAAGTCCTCCTAGACTGTGAGTCAGCCAACACTTGTTCGTGACACACTTTCTACCATGACCAGTTGGTTTTTGTCCAATACTTTTCAAAACATTTTCTAAACTCGGTTTTCAAAATTTTCTCACAAAGTCCGAGTCATGCTTCATCTCCAAAAATCTTGGCATACTCTCCCTCTTCATGTCGGAATTACGACATAATTCAACGTAAGTACACGTTAAGATCTTGACATATCTCGACGTAGGTACATATCGATTTCTCAGCTTAGCTTCGTAAGAAGTCATGACGCGTTCTCGACATGTGTCAACGTGGGACCATGTCGAATTCTTGGCGCATACTAACAAGAGTTATGCCGAAATTTCGCCACTAAGTGACGAGAGGCCATGCCAGATTTTTCAACTCAAAATGAGGAGAGGTCATGCCCAATTCTTCTAGATTTTTACCTGCAAATTGCGGTCTCGTACATTCAAACGTACTTTTGACCCTCTCTCCTCTCGAGTCTAGATGTTGACTTGGACTTGGTTTTGAAAACCCCGAGTTTGACTTGTTTTGGATCGTATGCCAATAGGTTCGTTCTCCCTTTAGATTGGTGGGTTCCACGTGCCCTATAGGACCTCTGCCGGGATTGTCCATCCCGGAGGTGCAATACAGGTGGAATACAGGGGGTCTATAGACGTAGTGATGGAATCCACTGATCCAGGAATAGCGTAGAATGCAAAAAAGAAGGTGTCCCCCTTTTCCAACCATTCCTAGGATTAATAAAAATCATTTTTTTTTTCTCAAAAAAATAAAATATATATATATATATATATATATATAAAAATATATAAAAAAAGAAGGAGCATATGCATGAGTCCATCCTAAGCCTATCCTCTCCCCTGCTGTAAGTATGCCAATCCAATTCGCAACCTTTTTAGATGCATTTTAATATAATAAAACTGCATTAAAGGGCGTTTTGGTAAATTCCCGGCCTATCCCGAGACTTCCGGAAACGTTCCATGAGTTTCCCGCGAAGGAAGTACCTTTTGGTACATTATTCATGCCAAAGGACCCCTTGGGAATAAAACCTGTTGGACCTTTTGGGTATTTTCCCGAAATGTTCCAGAAACTGGTTTTTGGCGCCAAAAGCGGTTGAGCCACCTTGTGTCACGCGACAGCTTGAGGCATGAAAAGTGGACGCGTAAGGTCGTGCGACACATTAAGGCAGCCAACTGCAGCCTATAAATAAGACCCTCCCCCTCTCATAAATAGATCCCAACTTGAGCCTACTGTTACTCTGCAGGATTTGCACCGTAACGAACCTCCCTAAACACAACCCTCTCTCTCTCCTACCTTCAAACTAACCAATCCCTTCCCATCCAAACCCAATTCTCAAGCCACACCAATTGAACCCCTTGCATCAATCCTTCCAGATCAGAAGTGACGAATTGAAGGGTTCTATATCTGACTGGATATAGAATTCGTGGAAGAATCAAGGGTAACGATTCCCTAACTCTCTCTCTCTTGCTTAATTTCTCATAATTGTAGCATTTAATTTTGTTTGGATTCAGTAATCAGATCTAGCTATCTGGATTACTGAATCCCAATCGCAATCTCTCTGTTTAAATTGAGTAATTCGTGCAATTGAGCTTATATTGTTGATTATTTGATTGAACTTGGTGTTTGAACCCCAAGGGGGTGTGGATCTACCCATATCCACACTCCCTGGGTTGATTTAGTTTCGTTTCTGTATTTCGTTCGTAATCTAGTTAATTGATTAGATCTGTATAGCTTTCTGTTGATTCTGTGTTCGTATTGTTAAGTTTCTGCAGATGGCTCATATGTGTCACGCGACAACTTCGTCTCCAAGTGATCCTGTGTCACGCGACACATGTGGTCACTGGTGCAATATGTCATGCGACATATATGACCTATCTGCAGAGACCTCTTTCCTTTGTAATCCGTTTTAGATTGTTTGTATCAGGGATGTGGCCTCCCTAAATAATAGGCTCACAATATGTAATTCTCGTTCCATAATTAATAAGATGCATTTTACCACATTTCGTTCATTATCAATATTTGCACACACTTTTGATTCATTTGGATGTTTGATTGAAAGACTCGTCTACGGACGAGGCGTGTTGGGTGAACTCTCGGTTCTTCCCAACACGTAACCTGACCCCCGAACTCATGTTTTTCTCTCTAAATAAAGGTTTTCAATGTTTCCTCTTAAAACGGCGTGGCGACTCCTTCTTTTCATTTAAACCGGAAACCAATTTCGGGCGAGCGCACATTCGGGCGACTCACTGGGATGAAACATTTGAAAACCTGTTTTTCAAGTGTTGAGTGGGTCAAGCTTTTATTTAGTCAAACATCCAATACATCCATTTTGTGTGCATTATTCGATAATCATTTGTGGTTCATACATCTTGTTGATTATGAAACTTGTGAGCCCTTTGTGCTTGTGGTCACTTTTTGTGCATTAGTCTTCTCTTTGTGTTGCTCTTGCTATGGTAAAACAGGGGCTGATTTGATGATTGAAGAGCTGCTGGTTCCGTGACCACCTGTGTCGTGCGACACCTTTGTCTCTCGGTTGTCCCGTGTCACGCGACAAAGGGTGGCCACCGAACATAACATCGAAGACCGGGTTTGAGGGCGCCCCTTGGATCAAGCGTGACTCAATTGATTGTTGTTCCTCGTATATCCTGTGTGAGGGTGTGTGTTGTCTTTTCTTTCTTTAAAATAAAAATAAAATTAAAAAAAAAATCATTTTTCGCAAAATAAAAGAACATAGTCATCCGCACACTACATCACTTAGATTTAGAACCCTCGGGTGCGATTGACGGCATCGCGGACGGCCATGAAATTTGCCTACGCTTGAGCGCCTGAAATCAAACCTAAACCCCTAGTGTGTTTTAGGTGGCACCACACTAAACCTTACCCACGGTTGGTTTTTGACACAATGTTTTAATTACAACAAAATGAATTGTTTTTGAAAAATAGTATAGGTCCTTATACCTTCTCCCGAAACCTCACACCTTGTGGGCATGTTGCCAAATGCAACATGATTTCACGTGGGGACATGTCACTCCCGTGGCGTGTTCTAAACGAGAGATCATGCCGCATTGCCAACATGTACCGACGAGAGGTCATGCCGGATTTTTCTTCGAAATTCTTCGAAAAGACCCGTTATGCTGCCCAAATTTCCTTAGAAATTTGGACGAACCTTTTCGTTCCATAAAGATGTTAGGGTTTGGTTAGGTATCATTACCTATTATATGTTTCAAAACAAAGCATTTGGTGTAATTCGAACGTTGCGTCATTAGGTTCCCCGAGGTATAGTTAGCATGAATAAAGGCTTATCCTTTTCCAACCGTCTCTAGGACTTAAAACACCGATTTCTACTTGAAGATTAATAAGTGTTGCACGAGTCCGTCTCCTTTCCCGTTCTTCCCTCTCCCATACCTTCTCAAAGTTCTCTACCCTCCTCCTTTCGCGCTCTCTCCTCTCCAGATAAGGCAAGTTGGGTGCGCGATTCGATTCCCAGTGTTAGTTTAGTTCGCGTCTTGAGGCAAACCAAGTAGCCTCAAAGCAGATTTCGCACCCAATTCAATTTCAGAGATGTCTAGTGCAGAGAAGAGTATGACCACTCAATATGAGGATTCATCTGCCGTGGATCAACAAGTCATGCATAGTCTGTCTATGGAAGAGATGAGGGCTAATTTGGAAGCCGCTCTAGCTAGAGAGCGTGAGACTCAATTACTCGCTCAAGCCAGGGAAGAGGCAGCACATTCTAAGTTCGTGGATGCAATGAGAAGCCGTGGTATCATTGTGATCCGACGCGCTGATGGAACTTATGAAGAGATTACCAAGGTTAATAACACTGATTTAGGAGCCGGGAATGTTTCTCTCCTTTTTCAACCTCAGACCCATGGTGCACAGCCGCTTATGCTCGTAATCGTGGGCCGCCGGTGAACTCTCAAGTTGGTTTTGGTGGACCACGCCGGCCTCCCATGATTTGACCTCCTCACCCTTTCCCAATACTTCCTTGCCTCTAAGCCAATTGGGGTCCCAGCTTCCGAACAATCAAGGTCCGTGGTTTCTGTGTTCTCGCATCGCAAGGCCGGGCCTCATGGTCCTCACTTCCGCAGTAACGCCGCATCCGACTCGCATCCTAACTCCGGAATCGGTTCACTGTGATGGATCTATGCAGCTTCCTACTAGACGGCCTCGCCAAGAATACATGTCTCACCTTCAATGGATTTAGCTTTTGGATTTGGCTCATCATCTATGCAACATCCGGTCAATTGCTTACAGCTCGCCTGCTTTTCCGTTAATCGAATTTCCCAACCGGTCAATTTAATCATTTGCCGCTCCAAAGATCCGGGTTAGCTCACTGCCTCTCTCTTCCAACCAGCCTGCTTTTGAGCCTTCTTCAACTATTGCTCCCGCTCTTCCCCGCCTTCCCGGGATGACTCCTGAGGTAATTGCACCGTTGAAGCAAATGCAAAGAAGAAATTGACAAGTTGACGGCAGGATCAAGTGGACTTAAGGTTGTTGACCCAAAGCAAGTAGAGCCTCTTCCTTACAAGTTCAAAATGCCCAAAATACAATTTGATGGCTCGGCATGCCCGAAAACTCATGTGGACACATATGTGATGACTATGGGGCAATGGGTTGTACTCCCGAGTTTATGGCTCAAAGACTTTCATCTCACACTCAAAGGACTCGCCTTGACATGGTTTCTAACCCTTAAGTCGAAGCTCGAGCTACTTGGAGTCGACTACCGAGGCCTTTCTTGAAAAGTACCGTGGAAACCTTGAATGGCGCACAACCAGTGGATGATTTGGTCGGTACAATTCGTAAACAGGATGAGTCAATCACCGAGTTCTACAAGAGATGGAACGCTAAGCCGAATGAACTCTCTCGAGTCAATCCCGCCGCAGGATCAAAAAGGACATCTTTTTATCGTGTGTGAAGCCGATTCTTCGTGAAGCTATCGGAAGTGGTTGGTATCCCGACTTGAGGGAAATGGTAGGCATGGGAGCCCACAAATAAAACAGACTCTTTAACCTTGCATCAAACACCAATGTTGGCAATAATGGTGGATTTCGACTACGCAGCGGCAAGTCCAGTGATCCCTAAAGCAAAAGAGATGACCATCGACAACAAAGTTGTCAAGAATCTACAGCAGGGGACCAGAGAAAGCGGCCACCCCGTAAGCGCATCGCTTGATGATCTCGGAATGACAACCGAAGAGGCCTTCAGAGGATTGGTTCAACAGGGAATGATCGTGCCACTTGATAACTACAACCCCACCAAACCCAATCCGGACTTGGATCATAGAAAATATTGCCAATATCACCAAGATCCGGCCACATCACCAATGATTGCATCCCCTTGAAGAAGGTTATTCAAAGACTTGTTGATGATGGAAAGGTTGAGAAGGCTCGCCCCAATGTTGTCCCCGATCTTCTTCGGTGATATCAAGAAAGCCCGTAGATTATCTCACCCGTAGACAACGAAGTCAATCGGCAAATAGCCGTAAGTTCTAGAGTATCTTTTATGTGGTCGCGAGTCCGTCAAGTCCATGTTATGAGTCTTTTATTTGCAATAATAAAATATTTGCTTCTATTCCCGCTAGACTCGAGACATTACTTGCATACCCGTGTTGCACTCTATTGAATTGGTCTTATTCTAAATGATCACTTGTGCCGCTTCACCGACCAACGCTTTGAAATGACTAATATTTAAATTGATCTGAGTGAGAAAATTGGATCGATATCCTTCCAGAGTGGGGCTTAAGAACTCCCCACCTCGATTCCCATATGCTCACATATCTTCCTTCGTCCTCGCTATCTCGTTGCTCGATGAATTTGCATGGATCTTCCGCGAAGTAAGCGTAAGAAAGCAATGGAAGCTCAATCTCGTTCGTACTATCCGTAGGGACTGCGGTTGAAACCTCTCACCCTTAGGAAAACCATCACCTTACCCTCACTAAACAATATCCCTTCATTTCAAGATCGGCATATTTGAAACCCGTTTAGCCATCACCCGAAGAAGAGGGACTATCCTTGAGGCTCCCGCGATGCAAAAGAAGATCGACCTGGTCCAAGCTCAAAAACGACGGAAAGCAATGATCCATCCTGGGGACTAGCTGAAATTATCCTCTCAAAAGAAAAAAGAGAGAGACAAAAATAAAAAAAATACAAAAAAAAAGAAGAGAATAAAAAAAAAAGACAAAAAGAGAGCCTAGTCCCCAGCGATCCTCTCGAAAGCAAAAGTCAAAAGATCCGGTCGTTACTCAAGAGGAGTCTCAAAGTGAATAATGAGATAGCACGGAGGTCCCTCACCATTACCTCTAACCAATTCCGGCCGTCCTCTCAATTTTTAGAGGATATTCCCACTGCCTTAACCAATTCCAATCCGTCCACTCGATTTTAGAGGACATTCCCATTACCCTTACCTTTGACCAAAGCCAAGATTGACCTCTCATTCTTAGAGGCATTGAAGATGAAATCATGGATCCCCTCACCTTAGAAATCCCAAACACATACCTAAGAACCAACCTCTCATCTTTAGAGGTACAGTCAGTAAAAAGCCTAGCCGACCTCTCGTTTTAAGAGGTCATAATATCCTAAATCACCCGAAGACCGATCGAAACCCTGAAGCCCAGCCGCAGTTACTACCGGATAGCAGTTTCAGTCCAATATCATCGAAATCCAAGACAGATTGTTTCTAGAAGCGGAGCCAAGTCCATCCCGGCTCAAAGAACCTTCAAGCGAAGATTGTGCAAATTTCGTCCGTTCATTCGACGTTGCATGTGAGCATACTTCATTTCTCCTCCGCAAACACCTGCCGTGAATGTCCCACTGGGGCTTCGCATCTGTGTCTCCCATCGACACTCCAAGAGGACACGTTTTTTCAATTCTCAAAAATTCTCGAAGGTCCTCACATCCCCGAACTTCATCGTTCATCCTTTCATTCGGGATAAGCCCGAACTACGGCGACCTGAGCTCCTCCCAAGGAGGGGAACGTAGGCAACCATAATTGGTCTGGTCGAAATCATAAACAAATCTCAGAAAATCCGGTCTCTTCAAAGACCATGCCCATACACTGTCTATCCTTCCGATTCTCGATATCAGTGGGCTTTCTCCTCAGGATTGATAAAAATATTTGCTCATATCAGCTTTGGTGGTTGAGTAACCCGAACATCAATAAAGGGTTTTAAGCAGCTTTGTGATCACCACGAATAAGACAAGTTTTCAAGTGTCTCGAAAAGTTTTCTATTGCTACATCATAGGAAGATAGAGCTAAACACCGTTTCGGTCAGCAGGGGCTTCCATACACTTTCCACACCTTGTGATGCTTATACTCTCTCAAAAGAGCCAAACCCAAAGCGAGAGTGTCATACACAGAATTCGGGATTCATTTCCCATCATTTGAAAGATGTGCCCCTGCGCGTAAACATTTTTGAGTCTTGTCCAAATGATCGATTGACTGCGGTTTGAAATGATGAATTGCCTCGTGGCTACAAGATGACTATGCCCGCGATGAAGCCGCATGGAATATCCTCAAGCCGGGGCTTTGGTTAAGGTATCCCTCCGGCTCTCCTTACCCGATTCCCTCCGCATTGCTTTGCACCGTCAACCGGGGCTTCACCAAGCCGGGATGGCTCTTCCGCCCTCTCTTCGTCGCTTTGGCCGTCTCGACGCGCGCGATACACTATGTCCTCACCAAAGAATGAACCCGCTGCAACCTGTACTCTGGGAACGTCCCCAACTTGCCTAGCTGCGCCATATCATTTTCCACCTCATGGGAGAGGACCCCTACTATACATACCTGTCCGAAATAATCCCAAAACCTCATGAATAAACCCGGCAAACCGACCTTTAACCCAATAATCGCATTTGCTTTCCTGCAACGTATAGACTCGTGCAAACAAGCTAACATAAATTAATCTTTGCTAACAAGATAAGCTTATTTAGGCATAGCACTGGGAGTTGTTGTCTTACCCTCGCAGGTACAATAATCAATTGAGTCTCAAGACTGGCCCTCAGGCCAAATTGAGAAAGAAAGAAAGAGAAAAAGCAAAGCCCAGTACACGAAAGAAAGAACAACAAGAGAGCAGGAAAGAAGTAGCGTGAGCCCTCCGGAAGCTACACTTATCCCCAGCAGAGCAGAAACAACAATGGTAGTCTAAGACCTTCCGACAGCTGCGGGTGAGCACAGCACAGGTATGAACACATATTTCTTGCAAGCGTCAAATCATCATACCATATCCTTTTTCAAAATTGGTTCGAGACACCATAGTTCTCACAAAATTGGTTCGAGACACCATAGTTCTCACATTATTTACAATAATTGGTTCGAGACACCATAGATCTCACAACATTTTCAAAAGTGGTTCGAGACACCATAGATCTCACAACATTTTCAATAATTGGTCCGAGACACCATAGATCTCACAACATTTTCAAAAGTGGTCCGAGACACCATAGATCTCACAACATTTTCAAAAGTGGTCCGAGACACCATAGATCTCACAACATTTTCAAAATTGGTCCGAGACACCATAGATCTCACAACATTTTCAACATTGGTCCGAGACACCATAGATCTCACAACATTTTCAAAATTGGTCCGAGACACCATAGATCTCACAACATTTTCAAAAGTGGTCCGAGACACCATAGATCTCACAACATTTTCAAAATTGGTCCGAGACACCATAGATCTCACAACATTTTCAAAATTGGTCCGAGACACCATAGATCTCACAACATTTTCAAAATTGGTCCGAGACACCATAGATCTCACAACATTTTCAAAATTGGTCCGAGACACCATAGATTTCACAACATTTTCAAAAGTGGTTCGAGACACCATAGATCTCACAACATTTTCAAAATTGGTCCGAGACACCATAGATCTCACAACATTTTCAAAAGTGGTCTGAGACACCATAGATCTCACAACATTTTCAAAATTGGTCCGAGACACCATAGATCTCACAACATTTTCAAAATTGGTTCGAGACACCATAGTTCTCACAAAATTGGTTCGAGACACCATAGATCTCACAACATTTTCAAAAGTGGTTCGAGACACCATAGATCTCACAACATTTTCAATAATTGGTCCGAGACACCATAGATCTCACAACATTTTCAAAAGTGGTCCGAGACACCATAGATCTCACAACATTTTCAAAAGTGGTCCGAGACACCATAGATCTCACAACATTTTCAAAATTGGTCCGAGACATTATAGATCTCACAACATTTTCAAAAGTGGTCCGAGACACCATAGATCTCACAACATTTTCAAAATTGGTCCGAGACACCATAGATCTCACAACATTTTCAAAATTGGTCCGAGACACCATAGATCTCACAACATTTTCAAAAGTGGTCCGAGACACCATAGATCTCACAACATTTTCAAAATTGGTCCGAGACACCATAGATCTCACAACATTTTCAAAATTGGTCCGAGACACCATAGATCTCACAACATTTTCAAAAGTGGTTCGAGACACCATAGATCTCACAACATTTTCAAAAGTGGTTCGAGACACCATAGATCTCACAACATTTTCAATAATTGATCCGAGACACCATAGATCTCACAACATTTTCAAAAGTGGTTCGAGACACCATAGATCTCACAACATTTTCAAAAGTGGTTCGAGACACCATAGATCTCACAACATTTTCAATAATTGGTCCGAGACACCATAGATCTCACAACATTTTCAATAATTGGTCCGAGACACCATAGATCTCACAACATTTTCAAAAGTGGTTCGAGACACCATAGATCTCACAACATTTTCAAAAGTGGTTCGAGACACCATAGATCTCACAATATTTTCAAAATTGGTTTGAGACACCATAGTTCTCACTTCTTTGGTTTGTCGTTTTCCCCTCCAGTCTTGTGTTCCGAACTACGATTTGGCTTGATTCCCTTGTTCAAGGGATACGTAGGAATCCTTTCTCAGAAATGTCCAGCCATCTTTTCCCCCTTCTAGCCCTTCACCTTAACCCTAGCCGCTCATTGAGATTGGGTCTTATTTTATCGACAACCCCACTTTTTCCAAAAGTGACGTTGCCGAGGGGCTCTGTAAGTACGCCAATCCAATTCGCAACCTTTTTAGATGCATTTTAATATAATAAAACTGCATTAAAGGGCGTTTTGGTAAATTCCCGGCCTATCCCGAGACTTCCGAAAATGTTCCATGAGTTTCCCGCGAAGGAAGTACCTTTTGGTACATTATTCATGCCAAAGGACCCCTTGGGAATAAAACCTGTTGGACCTTTTGGGTATTTTCCCGGAATGTTCCAGAAACTGGTTTTTGGCACCAAAAGCGGTTGAGCCACCTTGTGTCACGCGACAGCTTGAGGCATGAAAAGTGGACGCGTAAAGTCGTGCGACACATTAAGGCAGCCAACTGCAGCCTATAAATAAGACCCTCCCCCTCTCATGAATAGATCCCAACTTTAGCCTACTGTTACTCTGCAGGATTTGCACCGTAACGAACCTCCCTAAACACAACCCTCTCTCTCTCCTACCTTCAAACTAACCAATCCCTTCCTATCCAAACCCAATTATCAAGCCACACCAATTGAACCCCTTGCATCAATCCTTCCAGATCAGAAGTGACGAATTGAAGGGTTCTATATCTGACTGGATATAGAATTCATGGAAGCATCAAGGGTAACGATTCCCTAACTCTCTCTCTCTCTCTCTCTCTCTTGCTTAATTTCTCATAATTGTAGCATTTAATTTTGTTTGGATTCAGTAATCAGATCTAGCTATCTGGATTACTGAATCCCAATCGCAATCTCTCTGTTTAAATTGAGTAATTCGTGCAATTGAGCTTATATTGTTGATTATTTGATTGAACTTGGTGTTTGAACCCCAAGGGGGTGTGGATCTACCCATATCCACACTCCCTGGGTTGATTTAGTTTCGTTTCTGTATTTCGTTCGTAATCTAGTTAATTGATTAGATCTGTATAGCTTCGTTGATTACGTGTTCGTATTGTTAAGTTTCTGCAGATGGCTCATATGTGTCACGCGACAACTTCGTCTCCAAGTGATCCTGTGTCACGCGACACATGTGGTCACTGGTGCGATATGTCATGCGACATATATGACCTATCTGCAGAGACCTCTTTCCTTTGTAATCCGTTTTAGATTGTTTGTATCAGGGATGTGGCCTCCCTAAATAATGGGCTCACAATATGTAATTCTCGTTCCATAATTAATAAGATGCATTTTACCACATTTCGTTCATTATCAATATTTGCACACACTTTTGATTCATTTGGATGTTTGATTGAAAGACTCGTCTACGGATGAGGCGTGTTGGGTGAACTCTCGGTTCTTCCCAACACGTAACCTGACCCCCGAACTCATGTTTTTTTCTCTAAATAAAGGTTTTCAATGTTTCCTCTTAAAACGGCGTGGCGACTCCTTCTTTTCATTTAAACCGGAAAACAATTTCGGGCGAGCGAACATTCACCTGCCTAAAACCGTTCTCTCCCCTTTCAGCGAGCAAGTATTGGGTCAGAGTTACGGGTGGTCGGTTAATCAGTTTCTCTCCAGTCAGGGATTCATTTCCAGCAGTCTCAGAGATGGCAGATTCGCAAGTTTCAGCGGGTTTGGGTCCGAATGCGGGTGTTGATCTAGCTCTGAGTCAGAATGCCAGTCCATGCGTAGGGCCAGATCAAGGTCAGAATGCGGGGCCGAGCGTAGCTTTGAATGCCTCACCCAGGTTTCAACTTCTCTCAAGAAGCTTCTCTCCGTGCTGCTCTCGAAGCCTCTCGTGCCCGTGAGGAAGCCGGTTGGGCTCGCTATGTCGAAGTAATGCGCATGCAAGGCGTCGCCGTAATCCGTCACCCCGATGGGTCGTATGAAGAAATCAGGGAAGAGCCCGATGTTACTATCACCGGCACTGGTTTTGTTCCCCCATCCTCACCTAGGCAAGGCCTTCACAATGTGCCCCCACCAGTCTCCTATGGTGTGCCTAACTCCCTCTCGATGCCGACTCATGGGGGTATGTCAAGACCTCCCCCCATCCCAGTATCTACTTATGGTAGGCAATACGGGCTGAGGGGCGAGTCAAGCTCCTTCCCAAAGGTCAGTGCTCAGGATCAGTTTATGTTTTATCCCACTTAATCCGCCAAGGTGGTCGGCGGCTCAAAGGGTGTCAACCAAGAATAGTTTGGGTATACTCAGAATCAGTTTGCGACTCAGGGTCAAAGTCTGTATAACAGCACGAGCCAGCCGCCCAACCCAACCTTTGGTGGTCAGTTTATCGCTCCTCATGATCAGTCCAATCAGCAGCAGAGCGGGTATCGCATGTCAGGAAGCCAGATTTGCCAGGATCAGATCCCGCAATACCCACAACCCCAATTCCAAAGCAACATCCCTCAGCCTGCAGTTTTTTCTCCTCTCACCCAGCATCTGTACGTTTCTGTGAATGTGTGCCCAAAATTTTTGTTTATTGGAATTCACGCGAGTTTGAAGACATCCGAGTTATTTGAAAAATGGAGTCGCCACGCCATTTTGATTACCTCAAAACTTTGAAAAAAAGGTTTTACGGGTTCGGAGGTTAAGTTACTCCTTGGGAAGAACGTTTGGCGTTCACCCAAAGTGCCTTGCCGGAGCAAGTCTCCCTAGATTTCATTAATCGTGTTTGCTTGCGTGCTTTCTTTGTGTGCATGTGTTTGAAAATAAGGGGGGAATGTCCCAAGTTGTCTTCCGGACGTACAAACCATTTGTTGGTTGTCGCTCGGGATTTCTTGGAATTTATGTATTTGGGATTATGATCCCGTCCTCATCTTATGACTTATGATCATCGCATTTTAAACCTCGGGACCCTCGGGACTTGCGTGATCGAGAGAATGACTCTCTTTTGGGTCAAAGATGAGGTTCTTTAGGAAGGAATGTCCTTAGCCCATCAATCCTACGCTTTAAGACTCGGGCCGAGCTCGTATAGAGGCTTCATACTCATTCTTAAGCGATAATCGGAGATATAGGGTTCAAGGTTATCCTTTTCCTAAAGAAATCATGAACCTTTAATGGAAGGAACGATGCAAAGATGAGAACTTTTACACCGGTCCGTTCCAAGGTTGGGGGAAAGGGGAAATGCATGATAAAAAATGACTCTTTAATGAAAAGATGACATTTTGGTTTTAGCAAATGATGCTTTTTGATTTAAAGAAATGATCTTTATGCAAATGATGCATAAAGATTTGATTTTTATGCAAATGATGCATTGAAAAAGGGGTTTTGATGCATAGGATGCGTTTTCATTGAAAAAGATTTGATCTTTATATGCAAATGATGCATAAAGATGACATTTTTATTGGAAAATAGGGATTTTAGGTGCAAAGGATGCACCTTTATGAAAAAGACTACATTTTTATGACAAATGAGGTCTTAATGCATGCAAAGGGGAAAGGGGGTGATAAAGATATGATCTTTATGAATAAATGCCAAGTCCCAAGCAAGATATATGAATGCAATGAGCAAGTATATCAATTAAAATGCAAGGTTAGGGCGTGCGAGGTTACCAATCGTTTCCTTCGCTTCTTCGGACGGAGCTAGGAGGAGAGGTTCTTCTTGGGTCTTCAAGGAGGAGGGAGATGGCTTCTTGAGCTTCTTCTTCGCCTTCTTGGACTTCCAGCAGCTCCTTGGGGGATCTTCTTCGTATTATGAGAGTATTATGCTTTGTGTTGATGATCAAAATGGGTAGAGGAGGGCTCTATTTATAGGCAGTCTGGATAAGGCTAATGAAGCCGTGCGGCTGCAGGCTCTTTGCAAATGAGGCCGTGCGGGCTTATCCACAATGACTCAGCATTCTAGAACCATGCAAGGTGGCATCATTCTAGAAGCTTCTCCCTAATTAAGAAAAACGTGTTTCTTAATTAGGAAGGCTCCCTTCAGCCCTTAATTTTAAATTTGGACTGTTCCAGGACATTTCCGGAACACTAGGAAGGTCCGGGGAATTACCGGAAAACTTACCGAAATTGCCGGGAAATTTAACCGGAAGGCATGAGCCAGATTTGGGTACTTACAGAAGCCCCTCGGCAACGTCACTTGCAAGGCGAGTGGGGTTGTCGATAGAAAAGGATCCGATCTGGCGAATGCCGAGACGGATTGGGTGACCAAGGTGGTCAAGTGGCTGAACCTTTTGGAAGGCTACCTACGTATCCCGGAGGAATCAAGCCAGCCGTAGTTCTAATTAGGATCCGCCGGGGAGGAAGAAGAGAAACCGGTCTCTTGCCGGGGACATAGAAGAGAAAATGACCTAGGAGGTCAAGCAATTGATCCTACCGGGGACATGCTAGGAGTGACCCGTGGTCGAATATTTGAACTTTTATGAGGGGGCGCTTTATCACCGAGGAGTGACAAAGAAACAGGTGACCAAAGTGGTCGAATGGCTGACCTTTTATAAAAGGCTACCTACGTATCCCTGAGGAATCAAGCCTTGATCGTAGTTCAAGCATCACTAGATAGTTAGGAACGATGTCTAGGATCCTTGAGATTTTGACAATCTCGGAGGTCAGTCACCGAGGAAGCTAGAGCTACGGCACTATCTCTTTATGACGGGGATAGAGGTAACTTAAGTTGGGAAACTTGAGCGCACGTCACTATTCCTCGCGGATAGAGGTATCACAAGTTGAAATGACTTGGGCATACGTCACTATTCGCGGATAGAGGTAGCACAAGTTGAAATGACTTGGGCATACGTCACTATTCGCGGATAGAGGTAGCACAAGTTGAAATGACTTGGGCATACGTCACTATTCCTCGCGGATAGAGGTAGCACAAGTTGGAATGACTTGGGCATACGTCACTATTCGCGGATAGAGGTAGCACAAGTTGAAATGACTTGGGCATACGTCACTATTCGCTGATAGAGGTAGCACAAGTTGGAATGACTCGGGCATACGTCACTATTCGCGGATAGAGGTATCACAAGTTGGAATGACTTGGGCATACGTCACTATTCGCGGATAGAGGTAGCACAAGTTGGAATGACTTGGGCATACGTCACTATTCGCGGATAGAGGTAGCACAAGTTTAGAGTTCCGACACCTTCGGAGGTTGTCACCTAGTGTTATCCCGTTATAACGGAATTAACTGAGGCGACCGGGAATAAAGCTTGATTGCTAAAGAGATTAGGGATATTTTCTCGAAAAGATGTTATCTTGGTTAAAAGATAACGGAAATTGCATGCCCAAGTGGAAGGTCCTGGGGCAGATTGTAATTTCGCTCGTAGCGAATGAAGCCGCCCTAAGATGAGATGGAGAAAAAGAAGCCGTACGGCTAGAGACCTGTTTTTTCCAGATTATTTAAAACAGGTTTTGAACGGGCATTGGGCATTTGTTGCCGCCCACTTCAGCCGAGAGAGAGAGAAGAGAGAGAGAGAATTTCGAAATTTCTTCAACCCTCTTGCTTCCCTTTGATTTGAAATGGATCCGGAGGGCAATCCCATACCAAGGCAAGCGAGGAGAAACATCTCGGCGGCCGCGAGAAGGAGGAGGAAGGAGCTCGTGAGGACGGAGAGGAAGTATGACTTCCTTACGCCTCCATCGGAGCTTTACCCGGGGAGGAGGGAGCATAAATCAACGAACCCGCGATCGCTTGGGGTAAGCATTCTCATTTTGCTCAAATCCGATGATTTTGCTTGAATTTTGAATGATTTTAGGGCTTGACCCGAATTTTAGGATTTTTGAATGATTTTTTGAATGATTTTGAGATGCATGAACAACCTATGAGGCTAAGAATATGCAATGTGCAATTTTATTTGATGAAAAATATGAGAATGACTCACTTTTTTCTCGCAAAATGAAGTAAGAATGAGAATTTTTCAAAATATGAGACAGAGTTCTTGCCTTGTTTTAGAACTAGGTCAAAATTCTGATTTTCAATGAGAAAATATGATTTTGGAAGATGAAAATGATTCATGCATGCCATTTTTGAAAGAATAATGCTTATGTGCAAAAAATTGTGATTTTGTGCTTTAGGAAAGCAATGACGCATTTCAAGTGATGAAAGACACGTTTTTTGATGCAAATAATGCTAGAAAAACTTTTGTGAATGCTTTTCTTTTGAAAATATGTGCACTTTTGAATATATGCATGCTTTTGAAATGATATGAAGGATCGACGCTTCTTTTGATGTGCTTCGCCTACAGGAGAACAAGTCTAGAGGACCATCCTGAGATTGCGGCCAAGCTGGGCAGAGGATGCCGCATTTCGAGAAGGATGGGCAAATCCCAAGCAAACCGGTGAGGGCTACCGGCTTGGATGCATTTGTAGAGGCTATCGGGTAGGGGTGTCCACATCACCTCTAAGAGCAAGGGCTCGGTCCAGCCCTATCTCGAGTTTTGGTGGGATAGCACTCATAGCTTCCACCCGAGCCGGGAGAGCCGACAAGGACTCCGCCGATTTCACCGCTATTACGGCTTACAGCTTCACCGGGAGGCCCGTGACTTGGAGGGACCATATTACCGCCGAGGAGTTTCGTGCTTTGGTCGGGTTTGAGCCGATTCCGAAGGGCCGGGATGGAGACACTGAATGTCGAGGTGGCACCCGTACTAAGCATGCGTAATTTGCCGCTAATGATGTGGATCGCCTCACACCGGCTAGAGCATTCATATGGTTGATGCTATCACCACCATTTTTGCTAATTCCGGGACGATAGCCATGACTCTGCCTCCTCGACTCTCTCGGAGGATGTGGATGGGATTGGGACGGCCTCGGGGAGAGGCCGGATTGGCGAGCTCTACTTCTCATGGACATGTACACGCCTGAACAAGGCCGCTCGACGGATCGTTTCTCATTTGCCCTCGAGGTAGTCTCCTTTTTTTTCTTTTTCTCTTTTCCCCGTCTTGAGACTTTTATAAGAGAGAGAATGACCTTTGATGTTTTGAACATGCAGCCCGGTTTTGCGAGGTGATCGGGTTCTTCCCTTGGAACCAAAGCAGAGTGATGTCACCATCTTCCCCGCTATGGTTCGCCGGAGGGGAGATGCGAGAGATAAATTCACTGGGAAGACCCGGATTACCTTCGACTACAAAATGGTGAGGCCGGTCATCAACAGTGGACGGGCACGACGGAGTGGACTTCTACCCCCGGGGCGGTGTATCCAGAGATCTTGGCCGGGAGATGCTATAGAGGTGACGAGGCAGCAGGAGGTGGCTCACAGTGGCCGACATGTGATGTCATTTACTGGGGACCGCTTCTCGAGACAAAGATGGTCATGTTCCCCACTAGATGCCATTACTCCTTCCGACCCTCCAAAGACGGGATGCCGCAGCCTGTGGACTCGGCCGTAGGATGAGATTGCCAGGTACTGTGTGCGTGGCCGCGGAGGAGTACTTCGACATGGACACCCCCTACGCCGTGTTTGTGGAGCAGCCCCGAGGACGCCACGTGGCTAGTGAAGCCGGCGGTCACTGGTGTGATACGGGAGGATGAGCTCATCGACCCGCCGATCCCTCCCGCACATTTGTCCTACGTGGTCCATGGAGTGCCGAGGAGGACGAGGATACCCGTCCCCGATGCTAGTGGAGCCCCAAGCACACCTTGCCGCCCGATAGCACCGTAAGTGTACTCTTAGGGTCTTATTCCCTTTTAGCTTTCGCATTTTCTCGCTTTTGCTATTTTCTCGAGATTTTCTCGAGATTTTTCTTTTTTTTTTTTTTCTCGTGTTCCAGCTCGCACTTACGATAGGCCGGTAGTGCAGTAATAGGGGCCGGAAGGACATGTGCCGGCCTCTTCGAGGAAGCCGGCCTCGCGCTTCGAAGGCTAAGCAATGATGCACAGGAGCCCGGGCGCAAGAGACGGCATGTCTGGGGCACAGCTGCCTACCTCATCGGCCTGAGTACTCTTCCAAAGGCTATGCCTCTGGCGGGGACCCAACGCCGACATTCCTCGGAGCAAACTGGCCGAGCACGGCACGATAATGTCCATCTATCTCGATGTGAGCGACCAGAGGACCTCGATGAGGGAGGCTAGCATTTACGAGCCGGAAAGCAAATGATGAAGAGGAAGAAGAATCGGAGGCCTAAGAGGTCTCTAGAGTAGATTTGGAACAAAAACAAACAATTTACAATTTTTATGCACACTTTGTTTATTTTTTGCTTTATTTGGGCGCCGATGGGGCGAAAACATTGTATTTATGTTTTAATTGCTTTTCTAATTCATGCTTTTTCAATTTGCATATTATCCGAGCCTCAGCGACTTTTTTTGCTTGGAATTGGGGCTGAAAAATGGGCCGAAATGATTTATAATGGTGCATGAATGCTTGAATGGTTTCTCGGATATGTTTTTGTACAGATTTGGTTGAAAAAGTGGGGTGAAAACTCCCTTGGGCAGCAATCTTGGTTGCCGCAGAATTTTTTCTCGCAGAGCTAATGTAGCCGTGCGGCACGGCTCGAGGGCAAATGTAGCCGTGCGGCTAACAGCCTCGTCTCGAGCCGGTTATTTTCTGAATAAAAGCAAAGCTTGGTCATTTCATTTCATTTTCACTCTAGACTTGTCCCAATTGTTCCCAGAGCATATTTTGGACCTAAAAGCACCATCTTTGATCATTTTGCGATGGAGAATCTCGTTAGATTGCAAAGGGGGAGACGAGACCATTTTCTATCCGGTCTTCAATCTTGGGCGAGATATAACTTCCAAAAATCACAAAGGGGCCGCTTTGATTCTTCCTTCAAGATCAAGTCTTTATGGCATTTGAGGGATCTCCCGCCCGATTGGGATCTCGTTGAGAGCCGCAAAGAAAGCTCTCGGGATGTCCTGAGACATGTTTACGCTTTCTTACAACGAAATCGTCCCAACGCACGAAGACTTCGTGAGCCTTGATTGGGAGTCCCGAGACCGAGGCTATATCTATTCCGCTGACGGAGACGTGCCTCTGACGGTAAAGCTTGCATCTTTTCTCAGCAGATTCCTTTGGGAGAGGCCGAGAGGATGATGGTAGCCCTGATAGGATTGACCTTTCGATATCCCGGGCAGTTTGGGTCTCCATGACATGGCCGCGACCACAAAGGGCTATGGATGCTTTCATTCTCTCGCGTATTCTCTATTTTGTTCACCGCCGAGTCCGCGTGGGACTGGTCATAGTGGCCTCGACATGGTCGTAGACTGTGGCCGGGCAGGATATTGTCCCGCCGGGTTTTTGGGAGAGACATTTCATGGGATTGATAGGATGGCTCGGGAGACCGCTTTCATGAGGTCCGGGAGTCCTGGCTATGCTGACTTTGTGGCCGCAGGAGAGGCTCGGGCTTTGCCCGGGGCTTTGCCACTCAGCCCTCGGGTGATTTCTGAGAGGTGCACCTAGGGCAAAGCAGAGAACAGTGGTAGCTGGGAGCCGATGATGGCTAGGCTATCCACTTCGACATCCGTTGGTGGATACCACATTGGAGGTTGCGTACTCAGAGTGATATTTCAGGAGTCTTATGCCGCGAGGGTTCCGTGATTCTCGCCGGTCGTCCTTCTACATACCCCCGCTTGGTATCTGTGCAGCTTGGGGCTTTACAGAGCCATCGAGTGATCGGGAGGACATCCGGGACTACGGAGGTGGTGTCATCGATATGAGAGATCCAAATGCGCCTTCTCTTCTTCTCGAGGGCTTGACACATACCGCTTCTCCCACCTGTGGCTATCTTCAGGAGCAGGAAGAAAGCACCATCTTGACCACCGTCTACTCGGACCGGTATGAGAGGGAGATGGGAGCGACTCGTGTTATCTCGGGAGGATAGACGCTCGAGCTTTATCGGGAGCCGACCGCGACTCGAGTAGGACTTCGAGGGAGACCGAGGCTAAGGCGAGTTGCCATAACCAATCGTGACTCGGGTCAGATATGGAGGCTCAGACAAGAGATTGTCCGAGGTCGCTCCTTCGACCGAGGCTCGAGGGAGGAGGTGCGGACTCGTGCTCGCATAGAGAGAGCGCTCATTGACACTGGGTCGGGTAGAGGCTCCAAAGCGAGGATACCCGAGGTCGGGATGACGGGATACCGACATTATTAAGAAGAAAAGGAAGAAGACTCGACGAGGCCGAGGAAAAGGGAAGAAGATCGAAGAAGACTCGCCGAATGACGATCGACAAGTCTTTTTCTCAAGATCCTCTTATTGCCATTTGCAAACACATTAGTTTATTTAGGCATTTTTGTTGTATTTTAGATCTTTTGTAGCAAAGTTAGCGTAGTTAAGAGGTAGACCGTGCTTGAACTCATCAAGAAGCTTTTTAACTTGTAATGAACAAGAAATATTATTTTAGAAATAATCAAGACACATTTCATGGAAATTCAAATGCCTTTATTGATTGGGACCCGTTTTTATGAAAACCGAATTACCCTTTACTTTTATTTATTGTTTAGACGCACTTCATGGAAGCTTGATTGTCCTTTTATTATTGTTTAGACCGAACCATTTCATGGAAACCGCCACGCTCCCCTTTTACAAGAAAGGCTGGGCTCAGTCTTCGTCAGTTCATTCTCGGTGAACTGTGTCTTTTTTTATGTGCACTGTTCGCCTAGACCGCTTCCTTTTTGGGTCTCAGTCAATGGCATTACTCTTTTTGCACTAAGATTTTTTTCTTTCTTTTTTTTATGTGCAATTTCTTTTGCCTAGACCGCCCTGGGTCTTCATAGCTGGGCATTACTCTTTTGCACTTTTTTTCTTTTTTTTTTTTTCTTTTTTTTTTTTTTTTTTTTTTTTTTATCGTACATAGTATCTTCTGAGTTTATCACCATTGACTGGGTGGACAAAGGGATTGCTATCCAAGTCCGCAAGCTTCATTGCTCCTCCCTACGCATTTTCTCGCACCACATAAGGGCCGATCCAGACGGGTTCCCATTTTCCTGTGGGGTTTGCCTCTCGGCAGGTGGGCTTTACTTTCAAGACTAAGTCGCTCTTGATGTCTCTCGGCCTTGACCTTTTTATCAAACGCCTGGCCATTCGCCTTTGGTAGGCTCTCTGTGTGTTCCATGGCTTTTAGCCTTCTCTCGCAAGCTGTGGCTAACTCATCATGCCGGCCGCAAGCAACCATTCCACTTTATTGACACCGCTTTTTCCAGTGAGGACCCTTAATGACGGGATTTCCAACTCCACCGGTAACACCGCTTCCATCCCGTAAGTTAGGCAAAAGGAGTTTCTCCCGTGTGGCCGTTCTACGACGTACGTTCTCAGCCCCGCAGTGCTAGGTGCAGCCTTTTCGGGCCAATCACGACCACGGTGGCCATCTTCCTGATGATCCGCCGAGTGTCTTATTAGTGCCTTCCACGGCTCCATTGGTCTCGAGGTCCGTACGGGGACGACTTTGTGGCGAGTAACTCGAATTCTCGACAATAGCCTATCGTAGCCTTCCTTCGAAGTGTGACCCATTATCGTAAATGATCTCGCTGGGCACCCCATATCTCGCACATTATGTTTTCTTTGATGAACTCGGGCCACTTTTCTGGCGGAAGTGAGGACCTCAGACTTGGCCTCTACCCACTTGGTGAAGTAGTCAATGGCTACCAAAACGAACTCGTGCCTGGCTGAAGCTTCCTGGGATATTTTCCCTATCACGTCAATGCCCCAAGTTGCAAACGGCCAAGGAGTCTGCCATGCAAGCATGTTTCATGAGGTGGGAGATGGCTGAGGTTGGCAAACCGCCGGCATTTGCCGCAGTTCTGACGTGCCGAATGCGCTCCGTTTCATGGAGATCCAAGAGGAACCCATTCTGAGGATCACTTGCATCGTGGCTCGCATTCATGCGAGGACCTAGGGACCATCCCGGACTTCTGGTCATCAACTCTCTCGCTCTTTCTTGTAGTGACACATAAGATGAGGGTCCTTGATACCGCTTCTGTATAGGTTGCCTCCTAGAATAACATACCGAGAAGCCAACCTTTCGTGGCTTGCAAGCTGGGCTCGACTCCTTCTTTTTGCCTGGTCTACCTTCTTCGCCATGAGCTTGAAGATGGGCTCGCACATAGTAGTCAACCGATTGACGAATTAAAACGGCTAATGTACCGCAATTTACCCATGAAGCTTTTGACTTCTCGTCTGGTTTGAGGTGGCCTCATATCCATGATAGCTTGATCTTTCTGGGGTCAACTTCTATACCTCGCTCCGTGACCATGTACTCCGAGCACTTTTCCCTCATTACTCCGAAGGTGCATTCAAGTGTGGTTTAGTCTCACGGAATGCCGTCTCACCTCTCAAAGAATTTTCGTAGGTCAACAAAGTGCCGCCCACCTTCTCCTTTGGAGTGGATTATCATGTCATCTACGTAGACCTCAATCTCCTTGTGGATCATGTCATGAAAAAGCGCGGTCGCCGCCCTCTTCGGTAAGTAGCCCGCATTCTCGAGCCCGAATGGCATTACCGTATAACAAGAGGTCCCCCACGGTGTGGTGAAGGCCGTCTTTTCTTGGTCTTCCTCGGCCATCTTGATCCGGTCAGAGCCTCGCAAAACCATCAACGAAGGATTTGACTTCGTAATTGGCAGCCGGAGTCCACCGGGATGTCTATGTTTGGCGAGGGTAGTCGTCTTTGGGGCTGGCCTTGCTCGTATCTCGGAAATCCACACGCTAGCCGCACCTTCCCATCGGCCTTGGTTACGGTCCACGATGTTGGACAACCATGTCGGGTATTCAATAACTCCGATGAATCCTACCCGCAGTAGCTTCTCAATTTCTTCTTTGACTGTAGGGACCATTCCGGCTTGATCTTTCTCGCTCGCTTTACCGGGGCTTGGCATCCGGTGCTAGAGGGATTCTCAGTGCTCTACTATCGAACCTGCCTAGCCCCGCATATCTTTGTATGACCATGCAAACACGTCGACGTATTCTCCGAGCAGCTCAATCAATCCGTCCCTTTCAACCCCGGGAAGAAGCTTCCAATCTGTGTCTCTTTAGGTTCCTCAATAGTACCCAAGTTCACACTTATCAAAACCTCCTCGGCTCTGGGCCCGGTTTTCCTCTTTTTCCGAAACCCGCTTAAAGATTTCTTTAATGTATTGTTCGTTTAGTGTGTTTGCATCTTGTTCAAATGATTCATTATTAACCGTTGTTAAATTTTGAGTTAATTTATCATTTGTTAAGTTGGCAATAAGAGGATAATCGTAAAGATTTGTCATTTCATTCAAGATAAGGGGAAAGATGACATCGATTACATCATAATCCTCAAAGGCGTGAGGCCTTCTGGATGACTACGAGGACCGGAATTCAAGATTCCCGACTCAACCGAATAGGACAACAGGGACTCGGACCCTACACTACTTATTGACTCGAGGGGGACTTGACAAGGGTCTGGGACCGGATCTCACTCCTTCTTGCCGTTGCCCCGGGGAGTAGCGGGGCCTTGCCGTTGTTCGGAAAGTTGGAGACTCGAACCGATCAAAAGCTTGCCGAAAATCATTAATGTGCCGCATGCGTGGAAAGATGGTGTAGAGGAACTAAAGTAACTTGTTGCAATCTTTCGCCTAGCTCTTCCGTAGCGACCGGACTTATCGACTCAAGGGTCCGGCTCATCTTATCAATGCACCGGGCCTTGATAACTCATTTTCTCTTATCGATCTTGGACACCAATGCATCTTGTCAACAGAGCCAATAGAAGGGTCGGGCTCCGGATAATGCCGATGAAGTCTTCTTCAGCAGGGGGTCTTAATTTTCCTCGATCGGCTACGTATTCAATAGGCTTTCTCGTGCTCGGGCTTCTAGATCTCGCTTAGCTTCTCATTGAACTTTACGATGGCCACAAATTCAGCACTTTTCGCTTCAAGAGGATCACCGTACATGGGGATATCAGCCGGACCGTGCTTGGGGTGACGGGTTCTTTGACAGTTCCTTGGGCATAACCGACATAGTAGTCGAACTTGCCCGAAGGCTCTCCCAAAGTTCCTACGCTCTTGTCTCCAGCCTTCAGTATCTTTCCTTAAGCTTCGCGTGTGGACTTTCTCTTCTTCTTCTTCCTTGAAGGAGCATCCTCATTGATCCATTCTTTGATACTCATACTTCTAGGCGCCTTCACAATCACATACATCATACCGTATGTGAGGCTTGGGTTGAACCGGGATAGCCCCTCCAACCGCTTGGTCATTATCATTGTGGATTACCATGTTGGCCATTTTGACACCGAAAAGCCGACAAAACCGAGGATTCTCGCGAACCGTCCGAGGATTCTCGCGCTAACAAGTCGCCGACCAGGTGTTCTCACCCACTTCTTTCTCGCCAAGGGAAAGGGATAGGAAAGGTTAAGACTCGGTAGGTAGGTGTTTAGGTGCCGAAGGCTCGTGCACATGCAAATTAGAATCTTCAAGTTTACTTAAAATGTTGTCTTTTTATTAATATCTATTTGGTTGGAAAAGGGGTTCTCGCCCTTCTTTTTTTCACAACTACTCTAGATCCCGGATCGCCGGGTTCCGTCACTACGTCTATAAGCCCCTCGTATTCCACCCGTATTTCGACCTCCCAGGTGGACAGCCCCGGCGAGGGTCCTATAGGGCACGCTGATCCCACCGACCGAGAGTAAAGAACGCTCCTATCGGGTCTAGCGGGTCATAGGACCTTTCAACCCACGAGCGATGCGGATTATAGTCAAGGCAATACCGTGAAAGTCTCGTCTCTCTCGCCTCGACGGATCTTTTGATGCAGTTTCGCTGAGCGAATGACGGTTTTTGACTTTCGGTAATGTCCGAGAATATAATAGGCATGGGTCGGGCGGCAAAAGCCGGATGACACAAAGGTCACATTGAACTTCGTTGCATACGCAAAGGCGCGAGCCCAATCGAAGTCAATGCCGGGTCAAGATCTTGCCAATTTTTCCTTGTCGGAATTTTGGCAGCTTCGCTGAGCGAAAGATCTTTTATTTTGGCAAAGACTTGGTCTCGACTCTTACGCATTCGTGCGGGTCAAGGTCAATAGTCAATGCTGGAGTCAAGATCCCACCGATTTTTCCTTGTCGGAATTTCGGCGTAATTTCGCTTGAGCGAAAATCGTGGCTTCCGTTATGAGCTAAGGCTTGACCTTTACGAGGGTACGCAACCGGGCTATATGACACGGACTAGACCAAAAACCAACCAAAAGTCACGGATTTTTGAAACGTGTGACACCTGACCGTGCATTGGTCGACACCGGCCGCCATGGGGAGGTTGGGATGATTCCGTGCGCGCCCGGAGCATCGTAAGGCCGTCCGTGATCGCACTGAACCACCCTCGGGTTTGAGGGACGTGCGTGCAAAAGTGTACAGATATATCAAAGTGCGCGTAGTGTGCGGTCTCCTAAAATTGTTCCTTTTTGAGTTAAAACAGAGATTTTCATAAATGTGTTTTAAAGGAATGATTTTCGGGACGGGGAAAATGCAACACATAAGCACGTAAATTTTCTCGGGAGCCCCGCCGCCATGGAGCCGAGTAGCCCCAAGCCGCTAGGACCGCAGATTAACCCTGATTTTTCCTCGGTGGAATTGCCACCGAGGTCGTATGGTCGAATCCTATGAGGATTAGCCGCACGACCGCATGGATCAATTTTCCAGGTTCACTCCTTTTGCTTTTTTCTCGGGTTATTTCCCGTTCAAAGTATGCACAGATTCCAAGATGCAAATGATGCAATGCATGGTAAAGAAAGCAAGCACGATTAATGAAATCGGCGATGGGAGTCTAACCCGCTCAAAGGGAAAAGCTTTTTTGTATTTTTTTTTTTTTTTTTTCAAAGTTGTTTTTTTCAAAAAGGGATACTCGGTACGTGGGATTGTTAAAACCACCTTGTTATCCCAAGCCCCGGTTAGGGAGCGATACAGAAGGGTAAGTGGGGTCCACCTATATACCAAGTATCGACTTTTGTTTTGAAAATAAAGTTTTTCTCCTTTGGGATGATCCCCAAAGAGAAGTCGCCAAACTGTCAATGTGTGCCCAAAATTTTTGTTTATTGGAATTCACGCGAGTTTGAAGACATCCGAGTTATTTGAAAAACGGAGTCGCCACGCCATTTTGATTACCTCAAAACTTTGAAAAAAAGGTTTTACGGGTTCGGAGGTTAAGTTACTCCTTGGGAAGAACGTTTGGCGTTCACCCAAAGTGCCTTGCCGGAGCAAGTCTCCCTAGATTTCATTAATCGTGTTTGCTTGCGTGCTTTCTTTGTGTGCATGTGTTTGAAAATAAGGGGGAATGTCCCAAGTTGTCTTCCTGGACGTACAAACCATTTGTTGGTTGTCGCTCGATTTCTTGGAATTTATGTATTTGGGATTATGATCCCGTCCTCATCTTATGACTTATGATCATCGCATTTTAAACCTCGGGACCCTCGGGACTTGCGTGATCGAGAGAATGACTCTCTTTTGGGTCAAAGATGAGGTTCTTTAGGAAGGAATGTCCTTAGCCCATCAATCCTACGCTTTAAGACTACGAGCTCGTATAGAGGCTTCATACTCATTCTTAAGCGATAATCGGAGATATAGGGTTCAAGGTTATCCTTTTCCTAAAGAAATCATGAACCTTTAATGGAAGGAACGATGCAAAGATGAGAACTTTTACACCGGTCCGTTCCAAGGTTGGAGGAAAGGGGAAATGCATGATAAAAAAATGACTCTTTAATGAAAAGATGACATTTTGGTTTTAGCAAATGATGCTTTTTGATTTAAAGAAATGATCTTTATGCAAATGATGCATAAAGATTTGATTTTTATGCAAATGATGCATTGAAAAAGGGGTTTTGATGCATAGGATGCGTTTTCATTGAAAAAGATTTGATCTTTATATGCAAATGATGCATAAAGATGACATTTTTATTGGAAAATAGGGATTTTAGGTGCAAAGGATGCACCTTTATGAAAAAGACTACATTTTTATGACAAATGAGGTCTTAATGCATGCAAAGGGGAAAGGGGGTGATAAAGATATGATCTTTATGAATAAATGCCAAGTCCCAAGCAAGATATATGAATGCAATGAGCTAGTATATCAATTAAAATGCAAGGTTAGGGCGTGCGAGGTTACCAATCGTTTCCTTCGCTTCTTCGGACGGAGCTAGGAGGAGAGGTTCTTCTTGGGTCTTCAAGGAGGAGGGAGATGGCTTCTTGAGCTTCTTCTTCGCCTTCTTGGACTTCCAGCAGCTCCTTGGGGGATCTTCTTCGTATTATGAGAGTATTATGCTTTGTGTTGATGATCTAAATGGGTAGAGGAGGGCTCTATTTATGTGATCCTGGATAAGGCTAATGAAGCCGTGCGGCTGCATGCTCTTTGCAAATGAGGCCGTGCGGGCTTATCCACAATGACTCAGCATTCTAGAACCATGCAAGGTGGCATCATTCTAGAAGCTTCTCCCTAATTAAGAAAAACGTGTTTCTTAATTAGGAAGGCTCCCTTCAGCCCTTAATTTTAAATTTGGACTGTTCCAGGACATTTCCGGAACACTAGGAAGGTCCGGGGAATTACCGGAAAACTTACCGAAATTGCCGGGAAATTTAACCGGAAGGCATGAGCCAGATTTGGGTACTTACAGTTTCCACCCCGTATTCAGCTCTGTGCACCGATGTCGAGGTCCCTCGCCACGGTCAGTCGGGCCAATCAAGCATACAATTTGGGCCCCTAATCCCAATGTCCAATTCAATGGTTACGACATGTACGGAACAAGATCCTCAGCCCAGTTGGCTTAGTGGACAGCAGTGTTAGCATACCCAGCACTCTTGGTCTTCCTCCGGCTGCCTTGCCAATCAGGTCCACGCCAGAGTTTCCAGTGCCATCCTCAACAGTAGCTCCAACTATGGGACGACCCCCATCCTCCGAGGTTTCAAGTCTGAAAGAAGAACTAAAGTATGTGAAAGAACAGCTGCACAAGATGACTTTTGGGTCCAGCATGGTCAGCTCCGTAGAGCTCAAAGACTCCAAGGCTCTCCCAAAGAACTTCAAAATGCCCCCCATAACCATGTTTGAAGGCTCTACGTGCCCTAAAACTCACATGAACAGCTACATCATGTCAATGGGTGCCAAAGGGGCCACCGAAGAGATGCTAGCCCTTTACTTTCACTTATCCCTCGATGACTCTCCTTTGAGATGGTTCCTAGGCCTTAAACCGGAGGCAAGGACTACGTGGTCCCAGATCAGTGATGCTTTTTTGGACAAATACAAAGGAAGTGTCGAGTGGTACACCACTCGTAGTGACTTGATTGGCACCATTCAGAGGCACGATGAGTCTGTAACATACTTTTATAAGAGGTGGAACAAGAAGCTTAACGAGTTGGTCCACCCCATCCCCCTCTCTGACGAAAATTCCATCTTCCTTTCATGTGTCAAACCATCTGTCAGGGAAGCTATTGGCCGGGGATACTACCCAAATCTGCGAGAAATGGTGAGCGCAGGGGCCGAAAGTGAAAATGCTACCTACTCCATCGTCCCAACTCCTGCTCCCGGTAATACTCCAGCTCCCCGCTATCGAGTTCCAAGCTCTGCCCCTGTTGCTTCGAAAGGCAAGGAAACCAAGGTCTCTAACACCGTCAACTACATTCAAGGGGAGAATAGTCAGCCACCCGGCCGCAGTGGAGGACGGCCTCAGAAATTGAAATATGATGATTTGGGGATGCCACTCGAAGAGGTATTTGATGGTTTGATGAGGATAGGAATGATCAAACCTTTGGAGAACTACCCTACTCCTAACACCCCGGGACTGGATCGCAGCCTGAAGTGCCGATACCACCAGAATTCGGGACATACTACCAACAGTTGCTTCACACTGAGGAGAATCGTTCAGAGTCTGATTGACCAGCGCAAGATTGAGAAGCCGAACATCGTCACCAATCCTCTCCCCAACAACAACAACAGGGTCAACATGATCGAGTTTGTCAATGTCATAGAGTTTGGTGAGGCTAGTCCCAACGAGGGTGTGAGTAAATTTGAGGCTATCGTGCCCACGAACAATGATGTAATCAATGTTGATGATGAATTGAATACTCATTTCTGCTATATGTTGTCTTGGGATGATATTCGAACTGCAGCAAAACTAGCAAATGATGTCCAGCATAATGACATTTCCCCCAATTCTCAATCTACTCCCCTCACTTGGGAAGAGATTAAGCGCGCCGCAAGTTCAAGCTCGGCAATCACTGTTAATCAATTGCGACAAGCAGCTTGGCCGTATGCTACACAAGGGCCTCCGATGAGTTGGTCAGAATTAAAAGCAACTGATGCAGATCACGACAAGGACCGGGAAGCTGAGGTAAATTTGCTCACCAGGTCAGGAAAAATGTTGGGAACCGATGTTGCCGGATCAGCAGGAAAGGACAAAGAAGCAGTTGTTCCAGGAGACGGGGCTGGTAAGAATCCATACGCCAAAGGGGTAGTCGAAGAGGATTTAACGGAGAACGACCCAATCCTTGCACAATTGAAACGAACCCAGGCCAACATTTCCCTCTGGTCCAGCTTGACTTCTTCTTATCCTCACAAGTTGAAGTTGGAGGAAGCCTTATCTAAGACAATGGTGTCCGTAAATTCCACCCCTGACGAAGCATGCCAATTGATAGGTACCGCCCAGTACGGAAATATCATCACCTTTACGGAATTGGATTTTGCCAAAGTATGGAACCAATCACAACGAGTCCCTGCACATCACTGTTCAGTTAGATGGATGTCGGCTTCCCCACGTAATGGTGGACAACGGCTCGGCTATGAACGTATTGCCTGCCAGAATGATGAGCCTATTGAACATTAAGGCCACTGATTTGAAGCCATCCGACCAAACCATAAAGGCGTATGACTCCACATCTAGGAAGGTTTTGGGTGTGATACCGTTAACCATGTGGTTTGGCAAGAAACCTCTGGTAGTTGAGTTTCAGGTGATAGACATTCCGGTCAGTTTCTCCGCCTTGCTAGGAAGGCCGTGGCTACACCAAATCAATGGGGTCTCTTCAACCCTGCATCAATGCGTCAAGTTCGTCCAAGACGGCGAACTGACTATCATCTATGGAGATAGTGTTACCATCGAGGGCACCGATGATGAGGGAAGGCCGATAATAGAAATTAAGCACGACGAAGCCAACTTGATGTTGAGCGGTTTCAGGATCGAGAGCCCAAAAGCCCAGATCTGCGCGATTGACCTGAAAACTTCTTTTGATAAAATTCTTCCAGTTATGGTGATGATGAGACGTATGAACTGCATTCCGGGGCTTGGCCTTGGAAGACGCCAGCAGGGCACTCACAAGCTTGAGAAATTAAAACTTAAAAAGGACAAGGAAGGTCTGGGATATGTTGGGAAGACCCCCAAGGACAGAGAGGCCGACATGATTGAAGCCGCAGAAAAGAGGAAGGCTAGTGCTGCTGGAAAGCCCTATGTCAAACCTAATCTCCGTCCTTATCACCCTTCCTTGGAAAAATACTTCATCAAAGAAAGAGGTGATGATTTTGTGTGCCCCAAGGGACAGCTCGAGAAGATGAAAGGTCTCACTCTGAAAAGCAAACCTATCAAGGAGTTTATCATTGGCAAACCTAACAATCAAGGGGCTGTGACTACTTGCGAAAGCCAATACCACTTCTGGAGAAGTCCTCATTTCACTGACCAGTTCAGGAGGTTGTCCATGGTCGAGCCTATAATTGGGGAAGTCGGCGAATCCACCGAGCTCGATATGGGCGAAGATGTTGCATTGTTCGAAGAAGCAGATTTATCAGAAATAGCCGGGGCTGATCCACTGATGGAAGCACCGTTGATTGATTTGTGTGAAGAGACACCGCCAATGGCCGGGGCTGTTACTAAAGATCCTTTCAGTATGGTTGACCTTCAGACCGGGGATGATTATGCACCTGTGACTGATCTTCCGACTGGGAAAGATTACGTATCAATGATCTAGTTTGCTGGGGACAAAGAGATTGACCCGCGCACCTTCGTCAGCACTTCAGAGATGCCGCTCCGGAATTGGGCTTCCTTCAAGAGACCGATCGCCAGCAGGGAAGTTATGATGGAAAAGCTTAGGCTGACCCCTCGTCCCGGTGTGTCTGAGTCTAAGTCTGCCCCTGTAATCCTGAGTCAGTCCTCAGAGTCTTTCGTTATCGATTTTGAGTCTCTAGATAGGTCTGATACTCTCACGACTGACGATCATCGCCCTGTCTTTAACTCTGTCTTCCCTTTTGCATTGAATGAAATGGTTGACCTTTCTGCGTATCCCTTAATTGCCACCTTAACAAATGATAAGTTAACTAAGACAAATCTTAATGACTTAAAAGTGGTTAATAATGATTCATTTGAAGAGGACACAGCTTTTTAGATGAAAACTTTTTAAATGATAATATAAGGCAGGTTTTTTACCGAGACGACAATCGGGCCCAAGCTGCCGATGAGGTATTAACTACGGTGAATTTGGGAACTACTGAAGAGCCCAAAGAGACACAAATTGGCAGTTTCTTCACCGGGGAAGAACGGGAAGCCCACATTGATTTGCTCAAAGAATATGTGGACTTATTTGCCTGGTCCTACAAAGACATGCCCGGGTTGGATACTTCAACTGTTGAACATCGAATCCCCCTGGACCCGAAGCCGTGCCGCTAAGCGTGCTTCACCGGATCAAGCCAGAATGGTCCCTCCAGGTCAAAGAAGAAATAGAAAAACTACTCATAGTGGGTTTCATCAGAGTTGTCGAATACCCCAAGTGGTTGGCCAACATATTAACGGTAACCAAGTCGAATGGCAAAGTCAGGGTTTGTGTGGACTTCAGAGACCTAAAAAAAGCTAGCCCGAAGGACGACTTTCCCTTGCCCAATATCGATCTATTGGTGGACACTACCGCTAGCTACGAAGTCAAATCATTCATGGATGGTTTTGCGGGTTACAATCAGATTAAAGTTGCCAAAGAAGATCAGGAAAAGATCGCCTTCACGGCCCGTGGGGAACCTTCGTTACGCTTATGCCCTTCGGTCTGAAGAATGCCGGCGCCACTTACCAGCGAGCAGTCACTGCACTTTTCCATGGCATGATCCACAAGGAGATCGAGGTCTATGTTGATGATATGATTATTCACTCCAAAGGATCAGATGGTCAACACTTGATCGACCTGAGGAAGTTCTTCAACCGGCTGCGGGAGCATGAGATGAGGTTGAACCCAGCAAAGTGCACTTTTGGCGTAGTTCGAGGAAAGGTTCTGGGATACATGGTCACAGAACGGGGAATTGAAGCCGATCCAAGAAAGATCAAAGCCATCATGGAGATGAAGCCACTGACAACAGTCATAGAGGTGAAGGCTTTTATGGGCCGTCTCCAATATATCAGCCGATTCATCCATCAGCTAACCTCTCTCTGTCAGCTGATCTTCAAGCTGCTCCGAAAGAATCAGGAGGTTGAATGGAACGAACAGTGTCAAACCGCCTTCGAGACGATCAAGGCCTACTTGGTCCGTCCCCCAATCTTGTATCCTCCGCATAAGGACAAGCCCTTGTTGCTATATTTGACAGTTACAGATACGGCTGTCGGAGCCATGCTCGCACAAGAAAAGCCAGATTCAAAAGTGGAAAATGCCATATACTTCGTCAGCCGGAAGCTTCAGGGCAGCGAATTGAACTACTCATCTTTAGAGAAAACCTGTGCAGCTTTGGTATGGGTGGTCAGCAAATTGAGACACTACCTCTTGGCACATGCAGTGCACCTGGTGTCAAAGATGGATCCCATCAAATGCCTGTTCGGTAAGTCTTCTTTGTCATCAAGGCTTGCGAAATGGTCATTCTTCCTTGCTGAATTCGATATCAAGTTCGTAACCCGCAAGGCAATCAAAGGCCAAGCTCTGTCGGATCATTTGGCAGATGTCCCAAGCTCAGAAGCGCCCGAGTTCGAACCCCAATTTCCAGACGACGGAATTTTTATGATAGAGAGTACAGACCGTTGGCAGTTATTCTTTGATGGTGCCGCCAATAAAAGGGGCAATGGTATCAGCATGGTGTTGGTTAATCCAAAGGATGTGCACACCCCCATCGCTATCAAGTTGAATTTCCCGGCTACTAACAATGCTGCGGAATACGAAGCTTGTATAGCCGGCCTCGAGGCAGCTTTGGAGTGAAACGTCAAAAAGTTGGAGGTGTACGGAGACTCTCAGCTAATCATCAATCAGGTATCCAATAAGTGGAGAACCATGGACCAGTACTTGCAAATGTACTATGCTTACATGGAGGACCTGATCGACCAATTCAAGGAGGTCACGTTCCACTACCTACCCCGGGACAAGAACAGGTTCGCGGATGCCCTGGCCACTTTAGCCTCTTTGGTGGAAATTCCAGAAGGAAAATCAGTAAAACCATTCAGGGTTGGGAGGCGCGAGAACCCTGCCTACTGTTGTCAGATCGAACTAGAAAAGGTCGATGACTTGTGGTACAGCTAGATCTTTCAGTACCTTAAGCATGGCGAAGCCTCGTTCCCGACAGAAGAGGATGGTAGGCCGAAAGAAGGTCTCCGTGCCAAAAGTTTACAAGCTTTGAAAAGGTTGTCTGCCCAGTACGTTATTCTGGGAAATGACCTATGGAAGAAAAGGCACCGAGGCCCGCTTCTACTCTGCATCAGCAAGTCTAAAGCCAGAAAGGTCATGGAAGAAGTCCATGGTGGCGCATGTGGACCACATATGAATGCCCGAGCCTTGATGTTCAGTATACTCAGGATGGGTTATTATTGGATCTCCATGGAGACTGATTGTATTCAGTTTGTGCGAACTTGCGACAAGTGTCAGCGGTTCTCCAATCTCAACCATATACCTCCCCATGATCTCTACTGTATGAGAACTCCTTGGCCATTCGCAACTTGGGGGATCGACGTTATTGGAAAGATAACTCCTGTCGGCAGTAACGGGCACGAGTTCGTGTTAGTCGCTGTGGATTACTTCACCAAGTGGGTTGAAGCGGCGTCCTACAAAGTCCTCAACTCCAAAAAGGTGGCCCGTTTTATAAAAGAAAACATTCTGTGCCGATACGGGGTTCCAAATGAGATTATCTCAGACAACGGGTCACACTTCAAGGGACACACCGACGAACTGCTTGCGGAATTCAGGATCAAGTGACACAAGTCCTCCCCTTATCGCCCTCAAACCAATGGTGCTGTCGAGGCCGCGAACAAGAATCTAGAAAGGATCATCCGGAAGATGGCTAAAAAGAGCCGGGATTGGCCTGAGAAGCTTCACTTAGCGCTTTGGGGCTATCGTACTTCAGTAAGAACGCCTACCGGTGAAACCTCGTTCGCTTTGACATATGGGATGGATGCCATTTTGCCCATCGAATTAGAAATACCCTCTCTTCGGGTTCTGCTTGAAAACGAGGTCAACGAGATAGACTGGCTCCAGAGTCGACATGACGAGTTAGCTCTCCTGGACGAACGAAGGCTTAAGGAGATGGAGCACATTCGGGTTTATCAGAAGCGCATGGCTAGGGCCTTTGACAAGAAGGTACATCCCCATGACATTAAAGTGGGTGACTTGGTCCTAAAAGAAAAGCCGTCGAATCAGTTCAGTCCTTTGGGCAAGTGGGCTCCAATCTGGGTAGGCCCGTATTTGGTAAAGGAGATCTTCTCTGGCGGGGCAATGAAGTTGATAGATTTGAATGGTAATCCCTTCATGCACCCGGTGAACGGCGACAAACTGCGCCGCTATTACGTCTGAATCGAGTCTTCCCCTCTATAAAAAAAAGAGAAAGAAAATAAAAAACAAAAAAAACAAAAGCGCGAAAATAATGTACCCAGACGAGACTGAAAACCTCTCAAAAGGCAGTCTGTGCAAAACAAAGGGCGCGCTCGGTGCTAAAAGAATATACCCAGCTAGGCTGAAAACCCTAAAAACGGGCGGTCTAGGTAAAAAACAGGGTTGCACCATTTATCCCCCTTCTATCTATCCCTTTCTTAAACACAAAGTTAATTGGGTCGAACTACGGAAACCTGAGCCCCTTATTCCATTCTGTAAAAGGGGAACGTAGGCAGCCGTTCGCGGTGCGGTCTAAAAACTCATAAGAATCACCAAATCCTGTCAACAGTTGTATTTGTGATTACCAAATTGTGTCTTGATTAAGTTCTGAAGTAATTTCAACTTTCATCACATTAATACATTCATTGATGAGTTCAAGCACGGTTTACTCTCGACTCATTAACATTAGCAAAAATAATATCTTTTAAAAAGAACATCTAAAATTGTCTGTGTCGACAATAAGGGATACAATGATAGGTCACCTAATCCTAGTCACTCGTTCCCACTCCCGAACTAGCACTCTTCTTCTTCCTCTTCCTCGGTCCTCGAGAGGTCTTTGGCTTAGCTATCCCAAACAGTTCTGTCTCTCATCGTCCCGGCTCGGGAATAATACGAGTCAGTGAGTCAACCAATCCGGCAGCTCTCAGCGCCGCCTGGGCAACCCTCTCCTCTCTCAGAGCTGTCCTCCGAGCCATAACTTCAGGGTCATCCCTCATCTTGGCTCTCCTCTCTACGAGTCTCTCAAAGTCCGCTGCTGGATCATCGGTCACATTGTTAGGGTCAGCCTGTGCCTCAGCATCGCGTAGCTCCCGGCTAGTTCTGTCTCATCCTCAGATCCCTTGGCAATATGCTTCGATGGCGTGCTGAACTGGTCCCATCTGCTCCCCGTACCAAATGAGATACATGGTGGACAGATATGTGATTCCTCGGGTCTTCCGTATCAGTGTGTGAGTGGGAAAAGCTGCTCCTGAAAAGGCCCTGGCAAAGAACTTGAGGGTCCGGACATCAGTCATGTCAAGAAGAACGGTATCCCGGGCCATCTGCTCTCTGAACCCATCAATGGCCTGCTGTGGATATCCATACTGCCTCTGAACAAGCAAGGGGATGCTGAATGATGAGAAGTGTAACCCCGGCAGCCTCACTACAGCAGAGTCATCCTGCCTGCTGCTCATAGTCTCAAGCCTCCATCCAGGAACCCAGTATTGGATGTCAGTGGTAGTATACTTGGCCAATCGCCTCTGCTAGCTCTCCTGTGAAGCCTCCGGAGCCACTCGCCTCTGCTGCGTGTCCCAAGGTGCTGCAGTCTGCCCTGCGGGTAATGGAGAGATGAGTCTCAATCGCTCAAAGAGCCACAATGATAAGAGACTGGGGCTACCGCGTCCCATGTGCAATGACCCTCCGGCCAGTCGGTCCATCCCATGATAAGTCTCTGCCAGCAAAAGGGGAACTACATCTCTCTCTCCCTGCCCGGGTCGGATATCAACCAATGTGGTGCCTCGAGAACCCCGCATCTGTCTAACAACTCCCAGCAGTAAACCAGAGCATACCCCGTCATACTCACAAAAGCAGTATAGGGAGATCATAATCAGCATGAAAATATCCATGGCCGTGGATGGGTCAAACAGCTCCGGATGCGAAACAGCCAATCGGGCTATCTGGGCCAGGTCAACAAAGGACAGGTCGAGAATCAGATCAGTTACCTGCTCAATGTGAAATCCCAAGAAATTGGCCAACTTCTCAGTCAAGGGTCGTCGATCTCGTGGGAAAACAGCATCTCTGAACTCAGCTGCCCCAGTCAGTGCTCGGAACTCCTCAATAGTGGGCATAAGATCATTATATGAGAGGGTAAAGACATGCCTCTCGCAATCCCAGTACATGGATACAGCCCGGAGAAGGTTCCAATCTACCGCCCACTCCTTTAATGCCCAGATGCATTTCAACCCATATCGTTGGTCGATAACCTTCCTATTGTTGCTACAATGATGGTGGGTTAGATTTATGAGATAGGAATGAAATTGACATTCTTTGATCTTAGATCTGCATTATAATGCTCCATTTTGGGCCAAAGATTGAATCTTGGGGCTAATTTTGAGGTGGAAGGCAAGTTTGAAGCCAGCTGTGACAGCTGGAATGAGTTGTTTACGAGTCTGCCTTTTATAAAGTGCTGGGGCCTGCTGATCAAGAAAGCTGTCCCCCAGATTCTCCATGTCGGACGACATGGAGGCTCCATGAAGTCCTGTGTCGGACGACATGGAGAGTTCCATCAGGAACACCAGCGGCTGCATCTGCAGCAATCCCTAGCAGCCCAATGCTTGCTCAAAAACCTACCCAAACCTGTCTAAAACACCAGAAAATCATACATAAACACTCCCCCTCGCTCATCAAGCCCACGGGAGAGGATCCGGCACATCCAGCACACCCGCAGACGCATAAACATCACCCAATGCATACAAAAACTGCAAAAATACCCAATCACATCAAAAGCCACCATTTTGTGCCTTTCTTGGGACGAATTCGTGCATATGAGCTACCAAATACATAAATAAGCAAATGTTTCAGTTATCAAAATACAAAATGGAATAAAATACTTATTTTACAATCCAAAAGAACAAAAACAGTGCATGCATCTCTTCTCTCTCCCTAAAAGAGTCCAAAGCATGACAAAAGGGGATCGCCGTGATCACTCTGACTCGGAATCATCCTCCTCATCATCCTCGGAGCTGCTGTCATCCTGAACACTGCCCACCTCCTCCTCGGAGCCACTCTGCTCCTGGCCGTCGCCGCCACCCTCCGGCGCCTCATGGATCTCGCCGTCTGAATCATCATCATCCTCATACTGGGCCCAAGGCCGGGGCTCGCCATAATACCCATGACACTCAGGCACGGTGGAAAAAGGGGGCTGATAGGGGTCGTCCTCGCCATCATCAACATCGGGCTGGGGCTGCTGACTCGAACCGCCCGCCTGTGAACCAGAAGGAGCCAAAGTCGGCCGAGGCCTCTTCTTCGGAGGCACGACGTCACCAGGCTGGGAGCTGCATCTCCCCTTCCAATGCTCTGCGCTCCTCTGAAACTGGCGCAGCATCTTCACGGCCTCGATAAACGCCTTGGCCACCGCCCTGAACGTCTTGGCTGGAACCTGTTCAATGGAAACAAAAGAGGCAGTCAGAAGCAATCAATACAGATAGTAAAGCAGTTAAAAGCTTGAACGAAAAAAAAAAAGAAAAGATTGCTCACAGAAGTGGTCCCGCGAGGAAGCCGTAAATGCGGATGAGTCTTAGACATGTCAAAAGAGGAGCGGCGAATGACACCCCCAGCCTCATACTCAAAAAATCGGGGAGGCGCCGGTATCTGCATCCCCGCTGCCCTCCTGGCAGCCATAACCTGAGGAGTCACCAATCGGGTGAAGACAAACTGGGCATAATCCCCATCATCAGACAGCTCTGCGGCGTCAATACCAGTCCGCAACCGCTCCAAGTCAGGCAAGGCCCGAATGTGCCAAATCCCCACAGGAGGATCATGAGGGACGCGAGCGGCAGCGCCATAACCATGCTGCCTGCAGACTCTCTCCCCAAAATATAGGGCATCTCCCTCCAGGCAAATCAAAAGCCTCCTCGTCCTGGTCACCAGGGCAGCATCACCAACCACATCCTCGCCATATCTATCATGCCAAGGGAACAACCTCAAGCCAGCAGGGGTGCCCCTCAGAGCAATCATCGTGTCATGATAGCAGGCCGTCTTACGGGGCTTCACCCCGTCCACTCTCCGGCTCTCCCTTGCTCCAAAAGTCCAACGGCGAATAGCAGGGAACAAATCTGCCGCAATCCTCTCAGGCATAGTCCAGGCATAACAACCAAACACCTTGTAAGCCCACACCTGAAATAAAAAGACAGAAGCTTTCAGTGTGCAGCAACAGTAAAAGAATGATGACAGAAAAGTCAATGCGGTAATCAAGTTGCGAAAAGCAAAGGGCATACCTCCAGCACAGTCTGATAAAAATCCAAAGAGGTCACACTGCCTATACTCACCTCATCCAGGCCTCTATACACCTGGGCCAAACCAGCCTCTCCCCATGAAAAAGTGGACAACTGGCTCCAATCTCTAAGAGGCTCCAGCAAAAGAGTCAATGTCGTCGTAGAGGCATTACAGAACAGGGTGTCAGAAAATCTGGCCCAGACAAAGGCTCTCGCCAATCGCTGCCAGAATGCTGGCAGCCTCACCCTCATCAAAGAGACGGCACTGATGCGTCAAAGTCGAGTGCAAATCTGCCAATGGAACCCCATTACCCTTTGGACGAAGGGTCATGCCAGTCAATGCCTGGATAGCGTCCGTGCTCAGCACACCAGGGTCCTCAGAAAAGATGGGCCTGTCCGTAAACTGCAGACCAGTGATAGCAGTGAAGTCATAAGGAGTGATGGTCGACTCACCCCAAGATAGATGGAAAGTGTGGGTAGAGTCCCACCAATACTGCCTGAAAGCCCGCACCAGCTCCACGCTCCTCGGCGTGTCCCCAAAAGCTCCAACGGCAGTAAAAAATGGTCCAAGACCAGCAGCAAAGACTAGGCCCTTGGGACTACCCGGCAAATCAGAAGAGCCAGAAAGAAGGCCCCAAATAGTCGCAATCGCCTTAGGGGACCCCTTGGTCCGCAAAGTCTACAGGTAAGCACAGCACAGGTATCAAAAACATACTCATAACGATATGTGCATTCATTCATGTGCATTTCAACAAAAATAAAAAATAAAAAAAAATCACCCAATTCTTTCAAAAAAAGAAAAACAGAAAAAGAAAAACCTTTTCAAAATAATGCACTCCATGCCAAGCATGCAACATTCCTTTGGGAGCGATTTCCCCAAAATTTTATCTCAAGCCCTAGAAATCAAATTTCGAAAGGGTTAATGATTTAAAATACTTACCCCCTTCTGCTCCATGGTGGAAGTATGAAAATCGAGGCCCGGATAAAGCCCATGTCCCTCAGAATCTCTTCCGTTTGTTCCGATCGACGAGTCTCCTCCTCTCGGACAAGACTTGTTGCACATTCCTTCTCGATTCGGCTCGCGGAGACATTACCAAATTCTTGATTTAAATCAAAATTGGAGGAAGAATTTTTCAAAAATTTTCTCTCTTTCTCTTCCTGAGCTCGGCGGCACACCAATTTTATGGGTCTGTCTTACGACCTACTGTTTTAATTAAAACACCTTGGGAAACTCCCCATGTCGGACGACATCCATACTCCAGAAGGGGTAATTTCCTCTTTTGCCCCTGGTCAATTTGGTCAAGTCCTGTTGACTGCCTATCATCAGAATTCACCACTTTATCTGGGTTCAAATGCCCATCTCCCTCAATCTTTCCCAAGGTCAATAGCCCGAAATGGCTATAAACTATCCGGTCCGGAAAACCGTACAGTTTTCAACACAGAAAATAGCCCGGAATGACTATAAACTACCTAGTTCGGAAAATCGTACAGTTTCCAACACAGAAAATAGCCCGGAATGGCTATAAACTACCCGGTCCGGAAAACTGCACAGTTTCCACAACAGAAAATAGCCCGGAATGGCTATAAACTACCCGGTCCGGAAAACCGTACAGTTTCCAACACAGAAAATAGCCCGGAATGGCTATAAACTACCCGGTCCAGAAAACCGCACAGTTTTCCACAACAGACAATAGCCCAGAATGGCTATAAACTACCCGGTCCGGAAAACCGTACAGTTTCCCATACAACAAATTCGCGGGTGACTCCCAAAGAAAAAGTCAAAATCGCGGGTGACTCCCAAAGAAAAAGTCAAAATTGGGGTGACTCCCCATCGAAATAGTCAAATCCGCGGGGTGACTTCCGAAAGAAAAACAGTCAAATTCCCGGGGTGACTTCCCAAAGAAAAAACAGTCAAATTCGTGGGTGACTCCCAAAAACAGTCAAATCCGCGGGGTGACTTCCCAAAGAAAAACAATCAAATTCGCGGGGTGACTTCCCAAAGAAAAACAGTCAAATTCGTGGGTGATTCCCAAAAATAGTCAAATCCGCGGGGTGACTTCCCAAAGAAAAACAGTCAAACTCGCGGGGTGACTTCCCAAAGAAAAAACAGTCAAATTCGTGGGTGACTCCCAAAAACAATCAAACCCGCGGGGTGACTTTCCAAAGAAAAGCATTCAAATCCGCGGGGTGACTTTCCAAAGAAAAACAGTCAAATTCGTGGGTGACTCCCAAAAATAGTCAAACTCGTGGGGTGACTTCGCAAAGAAAAAACAGTCAAATTCGTGGGTGACTCCCAAAAACAGTCAAACCCGCGGGGTGACTTCCCAAAGAAAAGCAGTCAAATCCGCGGGGTGACTTCCCAAAGAAAAACAGTCAAATTCGTGGGTGACTCCCAAAAACAGTCAAATCCGCGGGGTGACTTCCCAAAGAAAAACAGTCAAATTCGCGGGGTGACTTCCCAAAGAAAAAACAGTCAAATTCGGGGTGACTCCCCATCAAAACAGTCAAATTTGCGGGTGACTCCCAAAGGAAAAAGTCAAAATCATCGGGGTGACTCCCCATCAAAACAGTCAAATTTGCGGGTGACTCCCAAAGAAAAAAGTCAAATCATCGGGGTGACTCCCCATCAAAAAAGTCAAAATCGTGGGTGACTCCCAAAGAAAAAGTCAAAATTGCGGGTGACTCCCCATCGAAACAGTCGAATTCGCGGGTGACTCCCAAAGGAAAAAGTCAAAATCATCGGGGTGACTCTCCATCAGAACAGTCAAATTTGCGGGTAACTCCCAAAGAAAAAAGTCAAATCATCGGGGTGACTCCCCATCAAAACAGTCAAAATCGCGGGTGACTCCCAAAGAGAAAGTCAAATCGCGGGTGACTCCCAAAGAAAAAGTCAAATCGCGGGTGACTCCCCAAAGAAAAAAGTCAAATCTCCGGGGTGACTCCCTTGAACGATCGATCTCGGGTACAAACGCCCATCTTCGGGGTGACTCCCCTTGGAACAGTCACTTTCGGGTACAAAACTCGTAGCCTTTCATTGGCACCCCATCCTTGTCGAACTACGATGTTGGCTTGATTCCCCCACGGGATACGTAGGAATCCTCTTCATAAGAGGTCCAGCCACTTGACCATCTTGGTCATCTCTTTCCCTGCCATTCGTGTCCGGCTCGGGATTCTCATTTTTATCGACGACCCTACTTCCCGTGGAAGTGACGTCGCCGAGGGGCTCTGTGAGTACCCCGACCCGAACTCATGTTTTGGGTCCACTTTAATTGATTTTGGGCTCATATAATTGCTAAAGAAGCAAATTAAGTCCAATCACCCAACAGCCCATTCAACCCATTGGTCCTGCCATCCATTCGGACCAACTGTGCCAAAATGATGTACGCTATCTGTAAGTACCCAAATCTGGCTCATGCCTTCCGGTTAAGTTTCCCGGCAATTCCCAAACTTTCATAAAGTTCGAGGGCGATTCGGGAACTTTTCCAAACTTTCCAACGGAGGAAGGACCGGCCAAGAATATTGAATTTGAGCAGAATCTAGCTGAAAAGGGCCTTTTAGAATGCCACCTTGCATGTTTCTAGAAAACTGGGTCGACAAAGAAATGTAGCCACGCGGCCTCTTTTGCCGCAAATGAAGCCATGCGGCCTCTTTCGCCGACCTTCTAGAATGCCACCTTGCATGTTTACGGAAAAACTGGATCAGCAAAGAAATGTAGCCACGCGCGCCTCTTTTGCCGCAAATGAAGCCACGCGGCCTCTTTCGCCTTTTTCCAAATTTCGCCTATAAATAGAGGCCTCCTCTACCCATTTTACACACACAAAAATCATCCACCATCACACATAATACGTAAAATACACTCCCAAGAGTCCGCCGGAAGTCCAAGAAGGTGAAGAAGAAGGCCAAGAAGCCACCTCCCTCCTCCTTGAAGATCCAAGATCAAGTCCTCCTCCTAGCTCCGTCCAAAGAAGAAGAGGAAGCCATTGGTAACCTCGCACGCTCTAACCTTGCATCTTAAATTGCTATATGTGATTATATTTGTTCATTGCATTCATACATTGCATTTATCTTGCTTGGGACTTGGTAGCTTAAAGATCACATCTTTATCATCCCCTTCCCCCTTTGCATGCATTAGGCATCCTTTGCCATTAAAAATGTAATCTTTGAATCAAAGGTGCATCCTTTCGCACCTAAAAATGTATCTTTTCATTAAAAATGTCATTTTTGCATGCATTCTCCCATGTCCCCATTAGCAACCTCGGAACGGACCGGTGTAAAAGATCCTATCTTTACATCGTTCCTTCCATAAAGGTTTCATAATTTCTTTAGAAAGGGACAACCTTGAACCCTATATCTCCGATTATCACTTAAGATGAGTATGAAGCATCTATACAAGCTCGACCATCTTAAAGTGTAGGATTGATGGGCTAAGGACCCTCCTTTTTCTAAAGAACCTCATCTTTGACCAAAAGAGAGTCATTCTCTCGATCACGCAAGTCCCGAGGGTCCCGAGGTTTAAAATGCGATGATCACAAGTCATAAGATGAGGACGGGATCATAATCCCAAATACATAAAATTCCAAGGAATCCCGAGCGACAACCAATAAATGGTTTGTACGTCCGGAAGACAATTTGGGACATTTCCCCCCCTTATTTTCAAACACATGCACACAAGAAAGCACGCAAGTAAGCACGATTAATGAAATCTCGGGAGACTTGCTCCGGCAAGGCACTTTGGGTGAACGCCAAACGTTCTTCCCAAGGGGTAACTTAACCTCCGAACCCATAAAACCTTTTTTTCAAAGTTTTGAGGTAATCAAAATGGCGTGGCGACTCCGTTTTTCAAATAACTCGGATGTCTTCAAACTCGCGTGAATTCCAATAAACAAAATTTGGGGCACACATTCACAGTTTGGCGACTCCGCTGGGGAAACCCAAAGGAGAAAAGCTTTATTTTCAAAACAAAAGTCGATACTTGGTATATAGGTGGACCCCACTTACCCTTCCTGTATCGCTCCCTAACCCGGGGCTTGGGATAACAAGGTGGTTTAACAATCCCACGTACCAGTACCCCCTTTTCAAAAAAAAAAATAAATAAATAATTTTGAAAAAAATAGAAGAAAGCTTTTCCCTTTGAGCGGGTCAGACTCCCATCGCCGATTTCATTAATCGTGCTTGCTTTCTTTACCATGCATTGCATCATTTGCATCTTGGAATCTGTGCATACTTTGAACGGGAAACAACCCGAAAAATAGCAAAAGGAGTGGAACCTGGAAAATTGATCCATGCAGTCGTACGGCTAATCCTCATAGGATTCTGACCATACGACCTCAGTGGCAATTCCACCAGGAAAAATCATGGTTAACTGGGTCCTAGCGGCTTGGGGCTACTCGGCTCCATGACGACCGGGGCTCCCAAAATTTACGTGCTTATGTGTTGCATTTTCCCCGTCCCGAAAATCATTCCTTTAAAACACATTTTGAAAATCTCTGTTTTAACTCGTAAAGGAACATTTTTAGGAGACCGCACACTACGCGCACTGATATATCACGTACACTTTTGCACGCACGTCCCTCAAACCCCGAGGGTGGTTCCAGTGCGATCACGGACAGCCTTACGATGCTCCCGGGCGCGCACGGAATCATCCCAACCTCCCCATGGCAGCCAGTGTCGACCAATGCACAGTCCGTGTCACACGTTTCAAAAAACCATGACTTTTTGGTTGGTTTTTGGTCTAGTCCATGTCATATAGCCTAGTTGCATACCCTCGTAAAGGTCAAGCCTTAGTTCATAACGGAAGAAGAACTTTGCCAAAATTCCGACAAGGAAAAATTGGCGAGATCTCAACTCCGACATTGACTATTGACCTTGACCCGCACGGAATGCGTAAGAGTCAAGACCGAGTCTTTGCCAAAAATCAAAAGATCTTTCGCTCAAGCGAAGCTCTGCCAAAATTCCGACAAGGAAAAATTGGCAAGATCTTGACCGGCATTGACTTCGATTCCGACCCACGCACCGTGTATGCAACGAAGTTCAATGTGACACCGTGTCATCCGGCTTTTTACCGCCCGACCCATGCCTATTATTCTCTCGGACATTACCGAAAGTCAGAAACCGTCATTCGCTCAAGCGAAACTCTGCCAAAGATCCGTCAAGGCAGAGAGACGAGACTTTCCCGGTATTGCCTTGACTATAATCCGCATTACTCGTGCGTTGAAAGGTCCTATGACCCGCTAGACCCGATAGGAGCGTTCTTTACTCTCGGTCGGTGGGATCCGCGTGCCCTATAGGACCCTCGCCCGGGGCTGTCCACCCTGGGAGGTCGAAATACAGGTGGAATACGAGGGGCTTATAGACGTAGTGACGGAACCCACTGATCCAGGATCTAGAGTAGTTGCGAAAAAGAAGGGCAAACCCCCTTTTCCAACCAAATAGAAATTAATAAAAGACATTGTTTTAAGTAAATTTGAACAATTAATGTAATCATAATTGCATTTTCCTATCTCTGATAACCCTAATCGAGATCTCCTCGGTCCGATTTCCGATTTTTTGTTCCGAACTTTCACGGTCAAACCCTAATCGAGACCTCCTCGGTCCGATTTCAGATTTTCTTGTCCCGACCTTTCATGGTCAAATCCCTAATCGAGACCTCCTCGGTTCGATTTTCGATTTTCCTATCTCGACCTTTCACGGTCAAACCCTAATCGAGACCTCCTCGGTCCGATTTCAGATTTTCTTGTCCCGACCTTTCATGGTCAAACCCCTAATCGAGACCTCCTCGGTCCGATTTCCGATTTTCCTGTCCCGACCTTTCATGGTCAAATCCCTAATCGAGACCTCCTCGGTCCGATTTCCGATTTTCCTATCTCGACCTTTCATGGTCAAACCCCTAATCTTTCCAATTTTCTATTCCGACCTTTCACGGTCAAACCCTAATCGAGACCTCCTCGGTCCGATTTCCGATTTTCCCATCTCGACCTTTCGCGATCAAAACCCTAATCGAGACCTTTTCGGTCCGATCTCCGTTTTCCTCATCCCGACCTTTCATGGTCAAATCCCTAATCGAGATCTTTTCGGTCCGATCTCCGTTTTCCTTATCCCTACCTTTCATGGTCAAACCCTAATCGAGACCTCTTCGGTCCGATTTTTGATTTTCTTGTCCCGACCTTTCATGGTCAATCTCTAATCGAGACCTCCTCGGTCCAATCTCCGATTTCCCGACTCGACCTTTCATGGTCAAATCCTTAATCGTGACCCCCTTCGGTCCGATCTCTACTTCCAATCTTGACCTTTCAAGGTCTCATCTTTTCCGATCAATTAGGATTAGGAGAAAATGCGTTTCGAGCAAAAGTTAAAGCGATAAGGGAATGTTACTTGAGCCTTCAGCCTAAACACTTACCTTCGAGTCTAAACCTTACCTATCCCCGAGTCTAAACCTTACCTATCCTAAACCTTGCCTATCCCTTTCCCGCAGCGAAAAAGAAGTGAGCGAGAGTACCGGGTCCGCGGCTTTTTAGTTCGGACAGGTTCATCGGCTCGTAGAGTCGAATGGCGATTGTGACAGAAACGGTGAGGGTATGGGAAATCGGATGATTAGGAAGGAAGAGTTAGTCCTGGCTTTGGAAAATGCCCGGAGAAGGATCATGAAGAAGCACTGTCATTGCTCATCGGTGCTCTTCGCCGCAATGGAATCCAAGTAACAATTGAGTCCAACGGTTCTGCGGTAGTGGTCGAAGATGAGACTCCGAGTAGCCATCTCAGTTCCCCGGCCTATAACCAATACCTTCCTCCATCCACATATGATCCCTTGCCAAGGACCACTTCTCCTCGGTCCTTTCCAACATCCCCGGCTCATCGGGCCCCATTGCCCTCGGCTTCTCGTAACGGATTGGATTTCACCCCACTTATCCCTCGGTCTCGGCAATACACCGGGTTTATGCTCCAACCTCACATAATCAGTTTGAGATATGTGGCTATGTTAAAGCCCTATACCCGCTGAATGCGATCATGAGTTGCCGAAGGATGAACCGAGTTTTTCATTTGTTACCTGGGACTTAATGAATTCGGCCGTCGGTTTGCTACTACAAGTCCTGTTGCCGATTCCGTAGCCCAAGAGTCCCCGTTGACCCCTATGTGGCAATGTTGATGGAGCAAGTGAAACAGATGCAAGAGAAGCTGGACCTCATGATGAGTATCAATACTCCCTTGACCCAAGATGTCGGACCAGGCAAGGAAATGACTCCACCGAGCATAACCCAATGCCAAGCGACAGGTGCACGGCTCGGCACCGGTACCTCACAAAGGAAAGAATGTCACAGCTTCCTTCGGCCAAATCCAACAGTGGAACCAATTGGACAATGGGAATGCGAGTCTTGAGAATAACAAGGTCCCAGAAAACCTCGCTCCTTTCACTTTAACAATACAGAGATGCCTTTAAGCAAGATTCTGGAAGAGCTAGTGAAAGAAAAACTGATAAAGCCACTGGAAAATTGGAAGCCCAGGAACCCCAGTATTCGGTTGGATGAGTCCAAGCATTGCCTTTTCCATCAATACCATGGGCACGACACTGATGATTGCACCTATTTGAGGCATGAGATCCAAAAGTTGATAGAAGATGGGAAGCTTGAGAACCTCCATGGGCCAAAGACAGAAAGTTATGACAAGAGGTCAATTCAAGAAGTGCAAGGTCAGAAACGTCAGCCTGATGATTTTGGGATGCCCATGAGCAAAGTTTTCAACGATTTGGTGAAACGAAGCCTTCTCACACCTCTCGAGAATCATAAGCTAAGAAACCCAAGTAGAGTTGACAGGGCCAAGTTCTGTGAGTACCACAAGCATTATGGTCATGTGACAGACAAGTGTGTGGAGCTGAAGAAAGAAATTCAGTGGCTGATCTACGAAGGAAAGCTCAAGCTCCCTGGCAGTCCAACCCGCGAAGAGTAACTAGACTAGGGTTTACCTATCCTTAAAAAAAGAAAAAAGGAAGAAAAAGAAAAATAGTCTCTCAGTCAACCTTCATAGGTCCTAGTATTTTTTCCTTTCAATTAAGTCCTCTACGGACATTGTATTAAATCTTCAATTTTCTATAAAAGAGTCTTCTTCTTTTCTTGCTAGACTTAAGACATTATTTGCACACCTACATTACATTTAATGAAATGGTTTTATTTTATATGATCACTTGCATTGCTCAACGAACAATCTCTCGAAATAATTAACATTCTGATTAATCGGTGTGAGAAAGTCAACTAATGCCATCAAGCCATACACTTTCCTTACCCCACAAAAGGCCTTCATCAAAGCCATACATTTTCCCAACCATGTCCTCACCATCACCTTGACCAAGTCAACGACGGCATCATCAAGGGATAGCAAAAGGCCATTTAGCTTCAAGAGATTGACCCCGTGTCGATAACAACTTAGGGGCTTGGTTTAGATCTCAAGGGTATCAAGAATGTTCAAGCAGGGGCTCGCCTTGGTCCTCATGTGCTCCAGAAAATAAAAAAAAAAAAAGAGAAAAAATGTAGTGCAAAAAGAGTAATACCCAGCTAGACTGAAAATCCCAGAAAAGGGCAGTCTAGGCAAAAAACAGGGTTGCACATATATAAAAAAAAAGAAGAAATCTTGGTGCAAAAAGAGTAATGCCCAGATAGGCTGAAAATCCCAAAAAAGGGCAGTCTAGGCAAAAAAAAAACAGGGTTGCACATAAAAAATAAAAGAAAAAAAAATGAGGCCAAGTACTCAGCGTCACCAATCAAAAGCTTGACGGACAGGTAAGATCAAAGCTCGGAGAATGAAAGTTGTCGATAACAATGGGGTGGTCGAAGCAAAGCCAGAAGTATTTCATAAGCCTGTAGGCACGTAAAAGAGGAAGCAATTGAAGCAGCCGTCCAAAAATGACTTGGTCAAGGAATCATCCCGAGGCCCAAGCCTCACCATCCAATCTTTTCATCCGAGCCTTTTCACTAAAAGGAACCACAAATCCCATTTCCCAAAGCCAAACACAGTCCGGTCAAGGCCGAACTACGGCGACCTGAGCTCCTCACAATGAGGGGAACGTAGGCAACCAGCAATGGTCCGGTCATAAGCATATTCAAATTCCCGAAAACCCGGTCTCATCAAATGACCTCTCCCATAAGCATATTAAAATTCCCGAAAACCCGGTCTCATCAATGACCCTCCCTATACACAAACCTTTCTTTCACACCCAGCCAACCTTGATCCGCGACATTGGTTGACTTTCTCCTCATGATTAATAAGAATGTTTGTTCATATCGAGATTAGTGGTTGAATAACCCGAACATTAATAAAGGGTTTTAAGCAATCTTGTGATCATTGTAAATAAAACAAGTTTTCAGATGTCTTGACAAGTCTTCCTTTTCTACATCTTAGGAAAGATAACGCTAAACACTGATTTTCTGTCAGCAGGGGCTTCCATACACTTTTACCAACCTTTCTACGCTTATACTCTCTCAAAAGAGTCAAACCCAAAGCGAGTTTTGTGCCTACATCGAATAAGGCCATCAAAATAACACAAAATCGGGATTATTCCCACCTTTTGAAAAATATGCCCCTGCATGTACATATCTTCCTAAAATTCTTCTCTTTGTCTGCGTCTCCTTAAGGTTGACTGGTTGACTAAAAAAATAGAAATAAAAAAAAAAAGAAAAAGGATAGGTTTTCCCTCTTCTGCTACAATTCGCATTAGACCGCCTCGAAACTCTTTCGATGCAGGGGCTTTGCCAAGTCATTCCTTTAAACTGGGGCTTCTTTAGCCATGTTTAGGGTTCATATCGGGTTCTTCACTAGGTCCCTAGATGGATTCAGTCTTGGTCAGATCAATTTCAGAATCACGTTCGCAATACCAATCAGATTGGGATTTTTTAGGTCACCAGACTGGGGCTTCGCCAAGTCACTTCGCCTGCTCAGTTCATTCAACCGGGGCTTTGCCAAATGAAAGGATCTTTCCTTGCTTTAGTAAGACATGGGGTTTTGCAGAAAGTTTTTCCTCCGACCGGGGCTCCGATAAGTCACATCCATCCCTAGAAGAAAGGTTTGGTCACTCCAACATCTGCTTGGTTGTAAAAGCCTGTCAGCATCAGCTTCAAGCGCCATAGTTTAAGAAAAGGACCTTAATCAGGACCCGAGGTTTAAACCCAGTCTCAGCCCAAGAAAGGAATTCTAGTCCACGTTGACAACATCTCAGCAACAACAGCAGTTCAGTCCGCACCCAAGGGATACAACCCCACCTGCTTGAAACCCGTCTTAAACACATTCCATATGTACATCCAGACCCAGTCTCTACCATTGTTTCCAAGAAAAAAAAATCACCCCCAGGCTCAAGTAATGTGCCAATTGCTAAAAATAACATTTTCTCCCAAAAACGCCTCCGTTACTTCCGTTATAACGAGATAACGCTAGGCGACAGTTTCCTAATTGTCAAAAATCCAACTTTGGCTACCTCTATCACAGATTGAGAAGTATGCTCAAGTTTTCCGATTATAGCCTCTATCTACTCGATAGTGACGTAAGCTTTAGCTTCCTCAGGTGATGACCTCCACTAATCGTCAAAACCTCAAGAATCCTAGACATCGTTCCTAAACTGTCTAGGTAAAGCTTGAACTACGATCAAGGCTTGATTCCTCCGGGATACGTAGGTAGCCTTTCATAAAAGGTTCAGCCATCCGACCACATTGGTCACCTTTTTTCTTTCCCCATTCCTCAATGGTGCGTAAGCTTTTCATAAAAGTCCAACTATCTGACCACATTGGTCACCCCCCCTTTTATTTGGCACATTCCTAATAGGATCGGCCGTTTGACCTCCTAGGTCACCCCGTTTCCATCCTTATAGGAAGGGACCAAATATCTCTTTGTCATTGTCCCAAGAAGGCCAGGTAAGTAATCTCTTTTGGTCACCCAATTCCAACATTAATGCAATTCCATTCAGTTCAAAGGCATTAAAAAGCACGGTTCGGGCTTACTAAGTCGCGCGACATACTAAGCCTACGTGGCTGTTTTTACCATTTTGCCCCGAAGGCTCCATTTTACAATTTTGTCCCCGTAGGCTTCTTTTACCCTTTTATTGCCCCTGGCATTTTCAATCACTTTCAATTCGGTTTTCCCTCTAGTGCCCCAGAGGCCTATTTTACAAATTTACCTCGTGATTCAGTTTATTTGCCCTTGGCATTTTCAATTTTATTTTTCAAATAATCAGGATACATCCCAGTTTTCTTTACAAAAAATTATTCGGGTGCGTCCCACTTTTCTTTACAAAAACTATTGATTCCTTCCAACTTCTCTACAAAATCCAACCTTTTTCGCAATCTCCGTTATTCCGTTATAACGGGATAACGTTAGGTGACAACCTCCGAATTGTCAAAACTCTAAACTTGTGCTACCTCTATCCGCGAATAGTGACGTATGCCCAAGTCATTCCAACTTGTGCTACCTCTATCCGCGAATAGTGATGTATGCCCAAGTCATTCCAACTTGTGCTACCTCTATCCGCGAATAGTGATGTATGCCCAAGTCATTCCAACTTGTGCTACCTCTATCCGCGAATAGTGATGTATGCCCAAGTCATTCCAACTTGTGCTCCAACTTGTGCTACCTCTATCCGCAAATAGTGATGTATGCCCAAGTCATTCCAACTTGTGCTACCTCTATCCGCGAATAGTGATGTATGCCCAAGTCATTCCAACTTGTGCTACCTCTATCCGCGAATAGTGATGTATGCCCAAGTCATTCCAACTTGTGCTACCTCTATCCGCGAATAGTAATGTATGCCCAAGTCATTCCAACTTGTGCTACCTCTATCCGCGAATAGTGATGTATGCCCAAGTCATTCCAACTTGTGCTACCTCTATCCGCGAATAGTGATGTATGCCCAAGTCATTCCAACTTGTGCTACCTCTATCCGCGAATAGTGATGTATGCCCAAGTCATTCCAACTTGTGCTCCAACTTGTGCTACCACTATCCGCGAATAGTGACGTATGCCCAAGTCATTCCAACTTGTGCTACCACTATCCGCGAATAGTGACGTATGCCCAAGTCATTCCAACTTGTGCTACCACTATCCGTGAATAGTGACGTATGCCCAAGTTATTCCAACTTGTGCTACCACTATCCGCGAATAGTGACGTATGCCCAAGTCATTCCAACTTGTGCTACCACTATCCGCGAATAGTGACGTATGCCCAAGTCATTCCAACTTGTGCTACCACTATCCGCGAATAGTGACGTATGCCCAAGTCATTCCAACCTGTGCTACCTCTATCCGCGAATAGTGACGTACGCTCAAGTTTCCCAACTTAAGTTACCTCTATCTCCGTCATAAAGAGATAGCGCCATAAGCTCTAGCTTCTTCGTGACGCCCAAATTGTCAAAATCTCAAGGATCCTAGACATCGTTCCTAACTATCTAGTGATGCTTGAACTACGATCAAGGCTTGATTCCTCCGGGATACGTAGGTAGCCTTTCATAAAAGGTCCAGCCATTCGACCACTTTGGTCACCCTGTTTCTTTGTCACTCCTCAGTGATAAAGCGCCCCCTCATAGAAGTTCAGATATCCGACCACCTGGGTCACTCCTAGCATATCCCCAGTAGGATCATTTGCTTGACCTCCTAGGTCATTTACTCTTCTTTTTCCCAGCAAGAGACCAGTTTCTCTTCTTCCTTCCCCAGCGGATCCTAATTCCGAACTACGGCCTGGCTTGATTCCTCCGGGATACGTAGGTAGCCTTCCAAAAGGTTCAGCCACTCGACCACCTTGGTCACCCAATCCGTCTCGGCATTCGCCAGATCAGATCCTTTTCTATCGACAACCCCACTCGCCCTGCAAGTGACGTTGCCGAGGGGCTTCTGTAAGTACCCAAATCTGGCTCATGCCTTCCGGTTAAGTTTCCCGGCAATTCCCAAACTTTCATAAAGTTCGAGGGCGATTCGGGAACTTTTCCAAACTTTCCAAGGGAGGAAGGACCTGCCAAGAATATTGAATTTGAGCAGAATCTAGCTGAAAAGGGCCTTTTAGAATGCCACCTTGCATGTTTCTAGAAAAATCTGGGTCGACAGCAAATGTAGCCACGCGGCCTCTTTTGCCGCAAATGAAGCCATGCGGCCTCTTTCGCTGACCTTCTAGAATGCCACCTTGCATGTTTCTGGAAAAATCTGGATCAGCAGCAAATGTAGCCACGCGGCCTCTTTTGCCGCAAATGAAGCCACGCGGCCTCTTTCGCCTTTTTCCAGCTGCCTATAAATAGAGGCCTCCTCTACCCATTTTACACACACAAAAATCATCCACCATCACACATAATACGTAAAATACACTCCCAAGAGCTGCTGGAAGTCCAAGAAGGTGAAGAAGAAGGCCAAGAAGCCACCTCCCTCCTCCTTGAAGATCCAAGATCAAGTCCTCCTCCTAGCTCCGTCCAAAGAAGAAGAGGAAGCCATTGGTAACCTCGCACGCTCTAACCTTGCATCTTAAATTGCTATATGTGATTATATTTGTTCATTGCATTCATACATTGCATTTATCTTGCTTGGGACTTGGTAGTTTATCATAAAGATCATATCTTTATCCCCCTTTTCCCCTTTGCATGCATTAGGCATCCTTTGCCATTAAAAATGTAATCTTTGAATCAAAGGTGCATCCTTTGCACCTAAAAATGTATCTTTTCATTAAAAATGTCATTTTTGCATGCATTCTCCCATGTCCCCATTAGCAACCTCGGAACGGACCGGTGTAAAAGATCCTATCTTTACATCGTTCCTTCCATAAAGGTTTCATAATTTCTTTAGAAAGGGACAACCTTGAACCCTATATCTCCGATTATCACTTAAGATGAGTATGAAGCATCTATACAAGCTCGACCATCTTAAAGTGTAGGATTGATGGGCTAAGGACCCTCCTTTTCTAAAGAACCTCATCTTTGACCAAAAGAGAGTCATTCTCTCGATCACGCAAGTCCCGAGGGTCCCGAGGTTTAAAATGCGATGATCACAAGTCATAAGATGAGGACGGGATCATAATCCCAAATACATAAAATTCCAAGGAATCCCGAGCGACAACCAATAAATGGTTTGTACGTCCGGAAGACAATTTGGGACATTTCCCCCCCTTATTTTCAAACACATGCACACAAGAAAGCACGCAAGTAAGCACGATTAATGAAATCTCGGGAGACTTGCTCCGGCAAGGCACTTTGGGTGAACGCCAAACGTTCTTCCCAAGGGGTAACTTAACCTCCGAACCCATAAAACCTTTTTTTCAAAGTTTTGAGGTAATCAAAATGGCGTGGCGACTCCGTTTTTCAAATAACTCGGATGTCTTCAAACTCGCGTGAATTCCAATAAACAAAATTTGGGGCACACATTCACACTATCGTCCGACACAGGACGACACTAAGGCGGTTTTACTGCCTCTGTAGGACGACAGAGATCTTCCCATCAGCCTGCCTATAAATACAAGGCATGGCTGATCATTTTAGGAGGACTTGGAGAGAGGATTGGGAGGATATCAGTATAATAGGGGAAACTCTACACAAATAGAGTCTCTCTCTCTCTCTCATACACACACACACTCACCTCCCTCCTCACACACACACATACACCAAGGCCAAGATCCAAAGAAACCCTCCTTGTTGGTGTGTTGAAGGGGTAGACACCATACTATTGGTGATCTTACCTTGTGGACTACAATAGGTAGCCACTAAACCCTTTTTTCTCTTTAAATAACTCTTCCATACACTCATATTACCTTGCATGCTTACTTGCTTTAATATTATGTAAAAAATTGGGATTTTTGCATGATAAAGGTGGTGGAGAAGTGAATCTCCAATATTCACTTCTCCCCAACTCAGATCTGAAAATTTGGTGGCATAAACACCATTAAAGTTTGAATCTTTACTCATTTCCTTTGAGTTAGGAGGTGATGGCTACATAAAAGTGGCCATAAACATGTGATTTATCACATTTGGCCACTAAAGCCATGTGATCCTCTCATAATACTCACATAATACTGTTATATTACTGTTTACAGTTAATAAAAATACTTGATTTGCTTTGAGAACAAAGGGGGAATCAAACAGACTGAAGGGCACTGAAATAGGCCACTCTTGTCGGACGACACAGGACTCTCTGGAGATCCTGTGTCCGACATAGAGCTCCCAGAAGGCTATAAAGCCATTCTTGGACTTCAGATCTATCAGATTTAACCCCTTTCATAACTCAAAGCTTACCTAAGTGTTTTTTGGCTCATGAGCCACTATTTAGAGTGCCTAAGGTCTGTTTGGGTGCGATCTAGTTGATGGAGGCGATTTGCCATATGACATAGACGACTTCGGATGTTCTATGTCATATGACATCCGTATCATTAAAAGTCAATCATGACTTTGCTCACTCCTATCAACCCCCAAACTTAACTTAGACCTCCAAATAGTGTCTTCAATGGGTGAAATAAATATTATTCCAGTTCCAGAATAGCTTGGTCATTGTAAAAAACAATCTGACCATGAGGCCTTATGTCGTCTGACATCCCCTTCCTGGGAAGTCCTGTGTTGGACGACATCAGAGCTTCCTGAGCAGATTGTCTTAACCTTCTGCCTTGTCATGAAAATCATGATATGTAAAGGGTGTGGCCCCTTGTCATGGCTCACAAGTTGTATCCAGTCTTTACGTCATCAATGAAATGCCAAATTTGCATGCCTTGCTCATCGACACATATTGCACACACACCTTGAATGTATATAATTGTCCAATGTTGATTGAAAGTCTCGAAAGAGGCGTGTTGGGTGAACTCTCTAGTTCTTCCCAAACACGTAACCAGACTCCCGAACCCAAAATTCTCTTAAAATAGGTTTTTCAATGTTTTCCTTTAAAAACGGCTTGGCGACTCCCAAAACCGAAATTTTCAAAACTTACCATTACAACACCAACACAAATTTTTCGGGCGAGCATTCATTCACTTAGCACCAGTACTGTTTCTGTGTTTGAATAATTACAACTTTTTAGGTAGCAAGCACATTCATACCAATTTCTCGTCTAAAATGGTCAAATTGACATCAAAAATTCAAATTAAGACGCTGTAATCCGATATAAAGATTACTTTTTTCAACAAAATAGACAAATTTTGCATGCTACAATTGCCTGTGAACAGAAAATGAAAACAAAACATTCCCAAATTCAACAGATATTGAAGGATGAATTAATAATAATCAAACATCACCAAAAATTTCTCTCCTCTCATGGCGGTGAAATTGTCAGCGCATAGAGAGAGAAAATGCAGAATGTGCATAGAGAGAGAGGGAGAAGAAGAATGCGTGAATTGAAGCAGAGGTACTGATGAATGCGTGAAATGAAGGCAGAAAATAGATGGACACACCTCTTCCATGAGCTTGACAATGGAGTATTGGTTGGATTGGTGAGATGTAGAAAGATGAATGAATAAGAGAGGAGGCGATATGGTTTTGATCGTTGAGTTGAATATGAGCAGACTATACACGAGGGTAATAATGACATTACAAAAAATATGTGAGGGTAAAATTGGGATAATAATAAAAATTGGCAAGCTTCCCCTTTCTTTCCTTCCATTTCCTCTCAGTTTTGGGAGGAAAATCCTAAAAAATTTCCTTCCCTTTCTTTCCACTCCTCCCTAAAAAATCTCTGAAGCACGCTATGGAAGGAAATTTTTATAAATTTTCTTCCCTTTCTTTCCCTTTCTCTCCATTTTTAAACTCGGAAGCAGGGCCTAAGTGGCCCCCGACTTTCTAGCTCGGCTTGTCGAGGAGAAAGTGAAGTCGTACAAGAACTTGATCGTCCTCAAAGTATATAAACGGTTTATTTCAATTTCAAGGCAGTTTATCATTTCAATCGTTGACTTTGAGACATTGATTGACACGTTTCCCTTGATAAAAGATTCGCTTGGGATACCGCTCTTGAATTCAATTTTTCCTATGGAGAGCTAGAGTGGTGCAACCCGAATAACTCAACCCGTATCCGTTCGGATCTGGGTATAAAATCTGGGTATAAAAGGTAACGAATCATTCCATTTCAATTTTTTACAAGTCATCATTGAGCTTAAGAGGGATAGTGCCAACTTCAAATTTCTTGAAGAATAATATCCATATCCTTTCCAAGTTAGCTCAATTTGTGGTGATTTAAGGCTATCTGCCTTAGTTCTTCATCCACCCAAACTTCTCAAGTTCTCATATAGGTATTCCCTCATTATCTCTTCATCTTTCTTGATTGCTTTTAGGGTTTTGAAGTTTTTCCCAATTTTCGCCATTGTTTTTCTTAGTGCACCCTTAGAATAGCCATGGCTAGAATCTGGAGTAGTGAGAATGGGACCATCTTTTGGTACCATAGTAAGAACTTTCGAATTCACAAGATATCCACATGACCTTGGAAGCTTGTAGATTTATTCGAAATTGGTGAGATGCTTGCTAGGTTTTAGAAGTTGCATGAGAGATCTCTATTGTCTGATTTCATAGCACATGAATATCAATAATTGTTTGGTGATTGGTTTTCCATGTATTCGGTAGTATATAGAGACATTTTGTTCCAATGCTTCAAACTTTCATAAATATTTCCTAAAATAAGGAAGAAGTGACTCTATTGACTATTGCGTTACCTTTCCTTTATTATTCCAATCCTGCCATACAAAAAAACGTTTTCCCCATTTTACTATCTTCATTTCATTCTGTTTCTTTGCGATGTGGAAACACTCATTCAAGATCCTTTTTGTGACAAAACACTACAGAATGACTTAGTGGAGTGTGTCAGTATTTAAATTCTCGGTCGTAGTCTCAAAATAATTTGAGATTGCTATCATAAAAAAGTTATGTTATGACAAATTATTAAAGTATTTAAAATGCCACATAAATCTCACTATGTATCCACTTAAAAAAGTATTGATAGAAGAATTAATATAGAAAAGGAAACTAATGTCTTTTTTAATCAAGTAATTCAATATATGAATTCCTATCTATAATACAATACAAGGCCATATAACCGCCATACATAAGTGGTGGTTCAGATTGAAAGTTGGAAAAGTGATCCAACTGCCCAAATCTTTCCTCCCTCCTTCAACCGTCCGTAACTTCCAATAACCATCCGTAACTTTCCGAAACTGTCCGTAACTTCCCATAACTTCCCAAATCCTCCCTCCCTCCTTCAATCGTCCGTAACTTCTCATAACCATCCGTAACTTTCCATAACAGTCTGTAACTTCCCATAATTTCCCAAATCCTCCCTCCTTCAACCGTCCGTAACTTCCCATAACCGTTCGTAACTTCCCATAACTTCCCAAATCCTCCCTCCCTCCTTCAACCGTCCGTAACTTCCCATAACCGTTCGTAACTTTCCAAAACCGTCTGTAACTTCCCATAACTTCCCAAATCCTCCCTCCCTCCTTCAACTGTCCGTAACTTCCCATAACCATGCGTAACTTCCCATAACTTCCCAAATCCTCCATCCCTCCTTCAACCATCCATAACTTCCCATAACGGTTCGTAACTTCCAATAACTTTCCAAATCCTCCCTCCCTCCTTTGACTGTCCGTAACTTCCCATAACCGTCCGTAACTTCCCATATTTTCCCATAACTGTCCGCCTCCCTTTTTTTTCTTTTAAACAGAAAAACCGATTATAAATAAATGATAATTTTTTTTGTTTTCTTTTAATTATTTAGTAAACTCCTTTAAAAAAGTTTAGGGTTTATATATACTCTTTCTTTCAAAAAAATATTTAAATTGGGTTTTTTTTTCTTTTTTATTTATGTGTATTCCAATTTGATTTATTTATTTTTCTCTTTTATTTTATTAGGATCATTTATTTAAGGATTGTATCTTAACATAATAATTACTATTATATATAATTAAGTTTTTGAACGATTTTAGAATCTTAAAAAAAATGATTTTAGAAAAATGTTTGTACCTAAATCAATTAAAAAATCATTCGTCATGATTACTTAAGTTTTTTGTTTTGAACCTTGGGTAAAAATAGGATAGGGGATGGATTATGAATTATAAGTTTTATTAATTATTTAAATGATTAATGGGTTGGGTTGGGGTTACGAAAAAAGAATAATGGTAAAATGGAGATTAAAAAATGTTTTTTTACTAATCCTAAATGGATAACGGTCACGTTTAATCGACTTCCTCATATTCTCTATGGCAATTACACAAACAAACCACCCTCCATCAAATGTTGATAATGGAACAAAGTAATCATCAGGGTATTAGGTAGAAATTTTTTTTTCCGGGATGGGAGGAAGGCGATTTCATCATTTTTTAAATTTATTTACTGTCACCGTGCCAGTGACACGGGCAAGAGAATACTAGTTATTTAACATTAAAAGGAAATTAATGTCTTTTTGAATCACGTAATTCAATTGAAGCCTCTATTATTATCTGAGTGTATAGCACTGAGAACCCAAATTTTTTCTCAAATAATTCTTTTTTAAAAATCTATTTTCCAAAATAACTCACTTTTCAAACTATTTTCCAAAATGACCTCTTTTTTGGAAATCGCTACACAGTGTAGTGATTTTAGTGTAATTAGGGTTTAATTAATACTGTAATTAAGTAAAGACAAAATTGCTACACCGTGTAGCTATTTCAACCGGTCATAGTCAAAATCGCTACACCGTGTAGCGATTTCCTCTTTATTCCAGTAGATAAGGTTTTTCCCAGCAGATTCATTCATTCTCTCGTATCCCTCCTCCTCCGAACTGAATTTTCAGCCTCCACCCCTCAATCTTCTTCTCAATCCAAATTCAATTAAACCCAAAAAATAGATCCATCTCTCCTCCATTATATGAACTGTCGTCCCAATTCCTCCGGCCAATCCTCCACCCCTAAATCTTCTCAATCCTCCTCTTTATCGCCTCTTAATTCTGGTCCCGCCGGTGTCGTACAGCCCGCCATGCGCCAAAAAATCCTCGACCGTCAGAGTTTATCTTCGCATGAATCCCCGATCGCAACACAAGAGTATATACGGAGAGCGATTGAAGATCCGGTGAAGGATGAAGATTTCCAAGACAATCCTTGGCTCTATGCAATGGAATTTCTCACTGAAGCCGGTACATATTATCCGTTGAGCTCCATCAAGAAGAAATGCCATAATATTGACAGGGTGGATCAGGTATAATATCAAGATTAATTATAGTTAAATGTCTGTAAAGATAATTAATTTTTTACATTTATGTATGTTCTATTAGGTTGTTGCTATTATCAAGTCCTGCACACCAAATGGTCTTGGTGATCTTATGGTTACATTAAAAGTTAGGATATGAGCTTTGTATGCTTTCTAGCAGGGGTGAAATGTGTTTTGAGTTACTAACTGGGATAAAATTATTAGGATCCTACGGATACCATGGATGCTTCCATTCATCGGAAAGTGCTAACTGAGAGTGAATTTTCAAATGATATATCTGTCGGTTCTGTTCTGATACTTCAGAAGGTATGATATATTAAATAGTGGAAGTCAGTACACTTTGAAATCATCATTAATACTTCCATCTAATTGTTTGTTTTGAAATTTTTAGGTTGTTGTTTTTGCCCCCACACAATCAGCACGTTATCTTAACATCACACTCAACAATGTCTTCAAGGTACAAATTTTCTTAATCTAGCTGAATTGTTGGAATCATATAGTAAATGATGTTAACCTCATTTGGTTTGTAGGTATTCCTAAGAATAATGAAGTTAAGTGAATGCTAAGCTCATTTGGTTTACATGAATTTCTTAAATGTTTGAATGAATTAATGTAAGATTTCCTATGTGACTGGGATGTGGTCACTAACTTGATAATATTTATTTTAATGTTATTTTAGTTTTTAAAAATTATTGGGTACAGTTTGTGTTTGATTTTGTTGCAATTTTTCCTGTCATCATTTTTTTTAACACGTGTAAAAAAAACGTTTGTAAACAAAAACATAATTCATTAACACATCAAAAAAAAGTTTGTAAACAAAAACATAATTCAGGAAGAAGAGTTGAATATATTACTACCTCCGTCCCACTTCAAGGGTCGTATCTTGTTTTATGTTAGCACGAAGGTATTTTGAGCAATAATTTGAAGTTAATTTAATTATTCAAATGAAAATTTAAAACTTGTTATTGATACACTGTGTACTACAAATAACAATTTTTAGATATTCATTAGGATAACTAAATTAACCTATATTTATTGCTCAAAATACCTTCGTGGCTAACAAAATATCTTTTTTGATGTTAACACGAAGGTATTTTGAGCAATAATTTGAAGTTAATTTAATTATCCAAATAAAAAATTAAAATTTGTTATTGATATACCATTATATGTACCACAAATAACAGTTTTTAGATATTCATTAGGATAACTAAATTAACCCATATTTATTGCTCAAAATACCTTCGTGACTAACATAAAAAAAATCAAAATAAGAACCTTGAATTGAATTAAATTGAATTGAATTAAATTGAAGTGAGACTGAAGTGAAGGACAAATTCTGACCTAAAATCGCTACACCATGTAGCGATTTCTTCTGACCTAAAATTGCTACATGGTGTAGCAATTTCACCCGGATTCTGAAAATCGCTACATGGTGTAGCGATTTTAAGCTAACATTTCCAGTAGATAAGGTTTCCACAACAGATTCAAATTCATCAGATTCATTCTCAGTCTCTCGTATCTCATACTTCTTAAAAAAATCTCAAATCTTCGTATCATTTTATTTCGTCAGAATCGTTGAAGATCAATAATCAATGTAAATTAATATCCAAAAAGATTAACCTATTCCTCCTCTAGTAGTCGGGGTGAATTTTCTCGTCGGTTGCCGCTGCCGAGACACTCTTCTAATCAACTCCGCCCGTTGAGCAGGGGTAAGTTTGTTGTGAAATTGGTGCTCCCCCGTTGCAATCAAAACAAAGAAATCAACACACCCACACGTACAAGAAAGAAACAATCACACACAAGAACACAAGAGTTGTTTACCCGGTTCATTCACCAACTCGTGAACTACGTCCGGGGGCAATTGCCAAGCCAATATGTATTAGTCTCCTCTCTAATATGTTGCTACCATGTGTTCTAGGCCGAAATTATGCTTATATAGTTATACAAGGAAGCCCTAACTCAGTTTAAGAAGAGATCTAATCAAAAATAGGAAACAAAATAAAAATCTGCTGCAGATCCGGACCGAGCGCGGCCGCCCTCAAGGCCAGCGCGGCCGCCCTCAACGGCAGAAGCTTATACACCCTCGTTGAACCTCCAGCGCGGTCGCCCTCCACCACGAGCGCGGCCGCTCTCCTTGACAGAAGATCCCGACGAGTTTTCCCTCTTGATTCACCACCTCCGACTTAGGCTCCTCCTCTTCCTTGTAGTTTAGGATCCAAACCCAACAATCTCCCACCGGAGACTAAACCAACAAACATAAAATCACCCATCAACTCCCACCACGGAGTAAAGACCTTCGAACACATTTCCCCCATCCATATTGGCTTGACACTACCTCTCCTCTCCTCAAGTAATAAGGCGAGTTGAAACCAAGCGACGTTTCAACCTCTCCGTGTTAGATGATTCTTGCCTCCCCAAATCAGCTTCTACCTTGATTTCTCCCCGCAAGTCTAACTTCGCCTTCTCCCTCCAGACCCACCTTCCTCGCAATGCCTCCCCTTGAAACTTGGACACACCTTGTTTCTTGCATCGACTGTTCTTGGTCTGAAACCGCTCTCTGTTAGGGCCCTTGGACATCCACACCACGTTGATCAACTTTGTGTCCCCCCCAACATACCGTTTCTTGATGTCTCCCCTTTTGACACCAACATGCCGGTTCTTAAGCCTCTTGCTCCCACCGGAACGAAAAGCGACATTGTAGGTAGAGTACAACGTCTTCCCCTTAACCCCACGAGCCAACACCTTAGCCCCTTTTGTGACTTCCCAAGATCCACCAATGAAAGAAACACCATACCCTTCACTGTCAAGTTGTCCCACAGAAATCACCCTTCTCCTCAAATCCGGAACATGCATCACGTTGTGTAGTTGTAAAACAGCCCCATTAGGTGTCTTCATCATCACATCCCCCTTACCTTTGATCTTCAATGGTTGACCATCACCAAGATAGAGAACCCCAAAATCTCCAGTTTTGTATCGCTTCATTGATTCTGCATCCCCACTAGCATGACAAGAAGCTCCAGAATCCAACACCCAATCTTCACCCGACTGCTCCTCTCCTAGGATTAATACATCTCCACCATCATCCACCACGTGTGCACCACCATCTTTTCCGGACGGTCATCGATATGCCCCAATTCACCACAATTGTAGCACTTGACCTTTTTCCCCTTTTCGGTCTTCCCTATTTCTCTCCACCCTAAGTGCGGCCCCATCTACGGAAGATTCTCCCCTTTTCTCTTTCCTTCGCAACTCCTCTTGAAGGATGAGATCTCTAACCTTCGTATACACCAATGCTGTTTTCGACGTACTAATCGTTGTGACAGTAACCTCCCAACTATCAGGCAATGACTTAAGTAGAAAACAAGCTAGCACTTCATCGGAGAAAGTAATATCAACACTTTTCAATTGGTCCACCATACCTTTGAAATTGCCGATATGACTTGCCGCTGTTTGCCCCTCTGACATCTTCGCATTCGCAAACCTCTTTATCAAATGCACCTTATTGATATTCGACGGCTTCTCATACATGTCCGACAGCGTTTGTAGCAACTCCACCGTTGTCTTGGCCTCCATAGCGTTCCGCGCAACGTCGTCGGTTAGGGCACTCCTTACCGCTCCTAACGCCTTCCGATCCAACGTCTCCCAATCCCCTTGTGACATGTCTTCGGGCTTCGCCTTCAAGGGTCCATGAAGATCCTTACAATAAAGGTAGTCTTCAATCCTTGTCTTCCAGAACGTGAAATTCACACCGTTGAATTTCTCGATTGAGTTCTTCATCTTGACTGCTTCACCAAAAATCCCCAAGAACGCGATTCAAAGAATCAACTAATGAAACTTTGAATCCTCCGAACCAAAGCTTTGATACCAGTTGTTATGAAATTGGTGCTCCCCCGTTGCAATCAAAACAAAGAAATCAACACACCCACACGTACAAGAAAGAAACAATCACACACAAGAACACAAGAGTTGTTTACCCGGTTCATTCACCAACTCGTGAACTACGTCCGGGGGCAATTGCCAAGCCAATATGTATTAGTCTCCTCTCTAATATGTTGCTACCATGTGTTCTAGGCCGAAATTATGCTTATATAGTTATACAAGGAAGCCCTAACTCAGTTTAAGAAGAGATCTAATCAAAAATAGGAAACAAAATAAAAATATGCTGCAGATCCGGACCGAGCGCGGCCGCCCTCAAGGCCAGCGCGGCCGCCCTCAACGGCAGAAGCTTATACACCCTCGTTGAACCTCCAGCGCGGTCGCCCTCCACCACGAGCGCGGCCGCTCTCCTTGACAGAAGATCCCGACGAGTTTTCCCTCTTGATTCACCACCTCCGACTTAGGCTCCTCCTCTTCCTTGTAGTTTAGGATCCAAACCCAACAAAGTTGTGCCCCACTAGATGAAGTCGCGCCAGAAGGAGTCGAACTCGGATCGGAGAAGGGTCGGAGCCCTGCTTGAGATGTAGATGGAGGAAGCCTAAAGGCACTTCCACTCCCCGAATATACTCCGAAACCCATAGTGGGTCCAGGGGGAGGGTCTGGCTGGGCACTCCACCCACTCCCAATCTCCTACCCACTCCCACTCCCCCGTCCACTCCCATTCCCCCACCAACTCCCACCCCCAATCCTACTACCACAAAATTGACTCTCACTCTACTGTGAAGGCCATTCAAATTGTCCATTATCCTAGGTCTGGGCTTGTGGCTCGGGCTCGGGCTCGCGCTCTGGCTCTGGCTATGGCTCGTCGTGCAAGTCCATTTGCAGTTGTGGCTGTGGCTGTGCAAGACGGTCTAACCCGACGCTGTCGAGGTTCTACCCCCTGTGCGCGATCTACCGTTGGGGGAGGTGCTGCAGCAGCCTCAAGGCGTTGTTGCTCCCTAACTCCCGTGAGCGCGTGTCTAATAATCGTCCGCATTGAAGCTTGTCTGGCATGCTCCTCCGCCTCATTGTCGACATGCAAACGCTGAAGGCTCTGCACCTGTTTTTATATCAAAAAAATATATAAGTATGAGACATAAGTTAATAAATTGAAGTTTTGTTTAAAAAAAAACTAGAAATAATAACTTGAAAAATATAAATACTTACCATAAACTCTAAGCAAGGGGAAACTGACCGGTATCCATCCTCCTCTATATGAATGGGGTTCTGGATAAACATGCACGTTATGCTCCGATACCACATCATATATGGATCGTGTAATGCATATCGTGAAAGCCTGGGACCCCCGAAATCAGAAATTGTCGCCGCTGTCCACAGAGTTCAATGTATTGTCGATGGCGGTCGCTCCAAATAACGAAATTGTTTCCACGCCTATCACATATGTGCAAGTCCGGACGAGTGTTGCACGGTTCTGGGACCCCCTGCAGCAGGCCAAACTGCCTCATAACGCGATCCGAAAAATGGCACCCTATCCTCTCAAAGCATATGAGAGGGACCCCCGCCATCCATACGGCCTGTCCCTGAGTGCAGTAGGCCGGAGCATATCTACCTAAATAAGGCTGCCACACAACCTGATCATCTGTTAGCTTGGCCAGCTGATCACGATAGCCTCGCAGGTTATGGGCAGTAACCTCCTTGAGATACAACGATGATTGGGTCCACCTGAAATTTCATAAACAGAATAATTATTAGAAAAAGTTACAAAAAAAAAAACAATAACGACGAGAAAATAGCGTATGATATATGTGTACCTGCATCCCAGTGGCATGTGCTCGTAGTCTGGATCTCTGTTTTGCCTACGAATTTGCGGTTGCACACATAGCAACCGCTCCCAAGCCCAAATCTATATCAATAAAATTTATATCAAATACTATAAATAATTAGGATAATTTGAAATCAAACTTAAAACACCAACATAATGAACATTAAAATGAGATAAACATACATGTAGAATGTTGAAAATCCTCCGCACTGTTTCGTCACAGGGTTAGTCGCATTACACAGCTCTCGATATAGGAAAGCCAGCTACGCACTTCCCCAACTGTATAGGCGGACCCTCGAAACATCCCTAAGCAGGGTGAGATAACACAACTTAACCCTGTTGTTCGTACGATCAGGCATCACCGTAGAACCCAAGGCAAGCATGATATATGCCCGTACGTACATATCAACAAGGTCCTGGGTGAAATCATCAGCTAGGTCATGGAAGTGTGGAAATTGGCTCGTGGTCTACAGTAGCTTTAGTTTACTCCCATTCATATCTTCGGGAGGTGGGACAGCCCCTAAAAGCTGCTGACATACATCCCGATAGTCTATAAGTCCTAGGGTGTCAGCATCAGTAACAACGTCCCCATCAATCGGCAACCCGAAAATCATGCCGACATCCTCTAGGGTGATCGTCATCTCACCTATCGAGAGGTGGAATGAATGGGTCTCCGGACGCCATCTCTCGATCAAGGCCTCCAGCAACCCATAATCACACTGAACTCTCCCTATGTAGTGAACTCCAGCAAAGTCGCACTCGACTAATCTATACAATATCCTTTGAGCTAATCTGTCCGGCAATGTGGCGCCACGACGAAATGACAGCGGACTAGCAACCTCCACATCGGCCCAAATAAAACGAGCGAGCTATGTGGGTCTCATGCTCGGTCAGAACAGAGTTATCGATAGGCCCGGGATCTACGAAGGAATCTATCTGTTTCAACAAAATAAATCCAATTTTAATATCAAATACTTCTAAATGAAATAACAAACATACTAACAATTGAGTTCAAAAAAGCCCACAAAATGAGTTCAAAATCCCATAATTTCAAATATACGACAATTGAGTATAAATATACCAATAATTAAGTTCAAATATACCTGTAATTGAGTTCAAAAATAATACTAATTGAGTTCAATATCAACATATATAACAACTCAAATCAAAGTATACTAACGATTGAGTTCAAAATCAACACATACAACAACTCAAATTAAAGTATACTAACAATTGAGTTCAAAATATATCAATAATTAAGTTCAAATATATCTACAATTGAGTTCAAAAACAACACTAATTGAGGCGAGTAAATTGGGATAATTTGAACATTGAATGTCACAGTGAGTGAGATGAATTTGGCACGGATATATAAAGTTTGACTCAATGTATAGTTGAGGCGAGTAAACGTATTTTTTGACTCGCACCGATTCCATATCCATGCATCACCAACGGTCTCTCACCTCACCTCACCTCACCTCACCTCAAATCTTATCTTTTATTTTAAAGATTTTTGTTCCGGTTAAGCTGCAATATAGTATTATCTTATTCTTGATATTTAGTCAAGAAGAAAGAATGTCATATTGATATAAATATAGGATAAAATCCCGAAATTACATGTAAATGGCAGGCAACAATTACATCCCAACAAAACTATCCAATTAAAATCACATCATAACACAAAGCATATATTTATGCTTATATTCATATTTAAGAAATTAACCGAGCAAAAAGCTCACGATTTCTAAGCTTCAGACCCTAAAATCCCATTCACAACCGACGAGGCTACCAGAACCCCAACCGCCTCTGCTCCCACCACCACTCCCGCCTGTACAATTCCTCCTCCGAAACTCACTTCCGCCTCTATCTCTTTCTCCGCCGCCACTATCCCCTTCTCTGCCGCTTCTATTCCCTTCTCGGCCGCCTCTATTCCCTGCTCCGCCGATTCTAACCCCTTCTCCGCTGATTCGAACCCTTCCTTCACTAGCTCCTCCGCTTCCTCCTCCACTTTCTTCAGCTTTTTTCTCAATCCGAATAGTGGAATGTCCTGTGCTCTGGACGGCAATTCCACCGCCTTCAATGCAGTTGTAGTCGTTAACAGAAACAACCATTGTCTTCGACTAGGGGCGGCCGCTAATGTTGATAATGGCACAGGTTTAGGGGATAGCTGCGCCTTGCAGGAGAATGAAGGACGGCTGCGGAGGGAGAAAGGCTGGAGTAGATTTGAGGTGGTGCAAGCCATAGCAACCAAGCTGATCCTTTCCTTTCGAAATTCCCTATGTGTGTGTGGTTGGTTAATAAGCTTGTTTGTGGTTGTGGATGAGCCAACTGATCATGCTATAGTTTCCAAGTTGACCCATGACGTGGCAAACATTAACGGTGTTAAACAAGAACTTATACTCATCCGTTTTACTAAAAAAAAAACACAAATTTCATTTTGGATTTATATTTAAATAGGCACACACATACAAAATAAAAACTTTCTAATAATTATTTATTCATGTTACCCACTTGCTATATTCACAAAAAATATACATTTAATATTCTCTACTCTAATTTTTCTCTCCTACATAATTTTTATACTCATATTTATTGTACTGAATACTCTTCTTAATTTTTGTATAAAATCAAAATTTATTCCTTTTTGAGTTGTATGGAGGGAGTAAGTATCACATCAAATGGTCTCCATTCCTCTAGAGCCACTTGGCCTAATACTAACGTTCTAAGAGGACAAATATTTTCAAAATTCTTTCAAAGCCCTTGAACAAAAATATTCACACTAGATCGTTCATGAATTTTTGGCGTACGTTCCGGTGAAATCTCTCTCTCTCTCTCTCTCTCTCTCTCTCTCTCTCTCTCTCTCTATATATATATATATATATATATATATATATATATATATATATATATATATATATTAAAATTGGTGAGAAGGCCTAAAGATTCGCCACGTAGATATTTTTAGGCAAATTCTTGCTTTTTGAGAAGGCACCTCATCACTATTCCAAAATTTAAAGACTCTTGATATTCTCTATTAGCTAATATTAATAGTTAATAATAATAGTTATTATATAGGTTAACTATTACTATTAATAGTATTAGTTAAGTATAATAGTAATTATATAAGTTAACTATTACTATTAATTATATTAGTTGACTATAATAGTTACTATATATGTTAACTATTACTATTAATAGTATTAGTTAACTATAATAGTTATGATATAAATTAACTAATACTATTACTTGTATTAGTTAACTATAATAGTTACTATATATGTTAAATATTACTAATATTATTAGTTAATCATAATAGTTAATATATGTTAACAATTACTATTAATAGTATTAGTTAATTATAATAGTTACTATATCGGTTAACATTAATATTAATAGTATTAGTTAATCATAATAGTTACTATATAGGTTAACATTACTATTAATAATATCATTTAATCATAATAATTACTATATAGGTTAACTATCACTATTACTATTATTAGTTAATTATAATAGTTATTATATAGATTAACTATAACTATTAATATTATTAATTAATTATAATAATGACTATATATGTTAACTATTATTATTAATAGTATTAATTAATCATAATAGTAATTATATAGGGTAACTATTATCATTTAGTTTAATATAAGCTAATATTATTAGTTAAATATAACAATTACTATAACTATGACGGTGAACTTAACGAATATGTCAAATAATCTTATCAAATAATAATTGATGAAAACTAAATACAAATTTAGTGATAAATGGAGATAGTCAAAGGTATTAGTAAAAAGAGTTACAAAAAAATTAAATAAAGATGATTGATGAGAAATATAAAAAGTCATCAAGTAATTATTGGTGGAAACTAAATCTCTCTCTCTCTCTCTCTCTCTATATATATATATATATATATATATATATATATATATATATATATATATATATATATATATATATATATATATATATATATATATATATATATATATATATTAAAGTTGGTGAAGAGAGCTATGGTGTTGCCACGTAGGCAAATCATGAACAAATTTTGTATTTGGTGATGCCACGTCAACAATGCCTTCATAAATATGCGACTTTTAAAAAAAAATTCTTAGCTAATAGTATTAGCTAACAATATTAGTTACTACAAAAGATAACTATTATAGTAATTAATACTTATAATAATAATAGTTAACTATTCTGGATAACTATATATGTCAACTATTACTATTAATAGTATTAGTTAAACATATATTTACTATATAAGTACACTATTAATATTAATAGTGATGCCACAGGAAATGTGCTTATCAATCTTCCTCCACGTGGCAGGACTATTCATCTGACTCCTTGACCTGAAATCAGAACCCACGACTAGCCGGATGTGTCTCTGGCTTAGACCCTCAGGCTTTGAGAGTAAGTATGTATGTTTGGAGAGCAAATAATGTATTGAACAAAGATGATCAAATAACAAAATTTTAGTTACCTTAGAACCGTTGTGGTTGTCACGTATTTATAGTTGATGTGGGTGGTATTTTTGGTGGGGCTACATGAGCTCCGAGATTTGTGGGACGGTTACATGTTGTGAGAACGTGTCCAGGGATGGCTCCTGAATTATAGGGAACCAGTTATGGAAAGAATAGTTGCACGTGCGCCTGTAATCGTTAGGTCGACGCTTGCTTGGCAGGTCGAGGTCGCCATTTGGGGTTGGGTCGACCTGACTGGCGGGTGAAACTGGATCGTACCCGAAGTAGGACTTGGATCATAGGGTCGGACTAAGTTAGGTCGGGACCTGATAGGTCGGACAATGAACTTAAGTCGACTAATCCATATGATGGGCCTTGAGCCATGTAATAATTGGGCCAAGCCCACTCAGAATGTGATGGCAATAATTGTTTGAGGACTGGGTTTTACTCGCTTGGCCCATCTTATTACTTTTGGTATGTTCAGTGGCCCCCAACTTTCTGAGTTGACTTTGTCAACTAGGAAGTTAAAGGAAATTTTGATGAAGATTGTTGTTACTCACAGGTCGCTACTCGTTCCAATGTACGTTCAGCCCAAATTTTAGACCACTCCGAGAGTCAGCTCTCAAACACCTAAAAACTCTAAGAGACAACTCTCAAATGCAAAAAACAATAATATAATACAAAATAAAATAAAAAAATTGCAATTTTTCTCTCAATTTGAAAATGTGGGATATTTCAAGGACTATATAAAAATCCACCAAATATTATCTTGTTAGAATTTTGGAGACAATTGGAAATTAAGAGAAAAAAGAAAAGAAGAAGAGTGTAACGAATATGCTATAAACTATGAGGCATCACAGAGGCGTCTCATTGAAAGCATAAAATTTTGGTCAGGAAGAAGTGAAAAACGACTGACTGACTTGGACCGTTATACGACAAAAGTTGCAAATGTTTTGTCGCTTGCTTGGAGAAAAATTCGGGCTTACGATGACTGCCAGGGAAAGAATTCTATGTACGGGCTTACAATGACTGCCGTTTTGACTTTCGTCTGCTGGGAAAAAAGGTATACGGGCTTACAATGACGTCCGAGAAAAGAGTTCAAGCTTACGATGATGGCCGAGAAAGGTGTTCGGGCTTACGATGACAGCCGAGAATACTTTGGGGACCAAAGGGCATGAAATTTGCAGGAAATGGCTTTTGGACAACCAAGGGAAAAGATTGTAGGGGCAAGAAAGTCAATTGATTGGGGCTGCAAAGTGGTCCATTCGGCTCCTGCCTGCACTTGCAAGGAGGTCCACACGGATCTGGGAGGGAGACAGACGATTTAAAGCAGTTTCAAATTGCAAATGTCGTCATTCCACCATCTTTCTTCAACATTCTGTTGGATAAAATCTTGTAAATATAAAAAGGAAAACAAATTACAACATTGAAAATACAATATACAACAATTCTGAAAAAACATAAAAAGAAAGATACAACCGTATTTGATCTCTTCATTGGGTTTGTCCATCTTTGATCTCTTATATCCGAGTCGTGTGAGAACACACTCTCCTTAAGACTAATTTGTCCTCCTCTCTACGAGTGCTTGAGGTTTCAACGGGCGTTAGTCTCCCAGGATGAAACGGATTAACCGAAACCACTCCGCACTTGAGCTTTCCGGCGAAATGAACTAATATGCTTGGACAATATCACCATTCCAATTATTCAAGGAGGGCAAAGGAAGAAGATGAACAAATTGAAAGAGGGTAGAAGAAGATTGATGGGAAAAAGCTTCTTTTTATGTGTTTTTCTCTTCTCTTTTTCTCTATTTTTTTTCTCTCTTCTCTTCAAAGAGTTGTGGGTATTTCTTTTATAGCTCAAAACTCCCCAAGGATTAACTCTCCAATTAATCCACATATTGATGATCATCTTAATTCAACAATTAACCTTGTCATCAATTTCTTTTTGGAGTTTCATTTGCCAATCATAAATGGACATTAACCTTGGAAGTTATTCTTGAAATTAATCTTGAATTAAAAGAATTATAATTCAATAAAAAATGGCCAAAACTATCAACTAGTTTTTCCATTATTTTCACATGTGAGACAAACTCACATTTCCAACTTCCATCCATTTATTTAAGTTGTAATATTTTTATCATCCAATCTTTAAATTGAACAAATAAAATATCATTTTCATGTTCTCACGGAGTAGAATATGAACCCACAATAATCTTTGTCCAACGACAAACGATTTTTTCAAGGAAATGTACACAATTTCCTTCACACACAACATACTTTTCCAACAATCCCGCACATGAAGGAAATTGAGGACGAGATTGGTGATAGAGTCCGGCAGACAAAAACTTGCATACGAAGGTGTGGGGATATTGCCCATTGAACCTCCGCTCAAACTAGCATATTTACTCTACTCGCAAGTCGATAGACGCGATGTCCTTGAATCGATATGCTTTTTGTGTAGCCTATCATATACTAGACACAAGTAATGTCCTTGCATACGAAGGTGTGGGGATATTTCACATTGAACCTCCGCTCGAACTAGCATATTTACTCTACTCGCAAGTCGATAGACGCGATGTCCTTGAATCGATATGCTTTTTGTGTAGCCTATCATATACTAGACACAAGTAATGTCCTAACATACTTCATTTCTCATAGCTATGTTCGTTCATGGCCCTGAACATAATGCCTGGTTCTGTGAGAGGGTCTAAGAATTGAGCCTCACACAATTCTCCTCGAAGCGGCCCTACTTCCTCTCACATAGGTGTTTCTTAAAAGTAACCCGTATTACCCCGCTCGAATTTTTGACGTGTAAGAATCATTAAAAGCCATAGGCTTATCCTTGTCCTTTCGGGATGTCACTAATAGGAATGGACTTGGGGTTGATTCCCCAGCGGTGGCTACAAGTCTTTTAACAGTTAGGTTGTCCCATTGAATCTAGTTCTTGGGATCTCCAGTCATCTAGATTGGGTTTTCCGCTGTGTTTAACTTTTAAGAGGCTTACGTCTCATTCCCCTTATCGAACTTTCAACTAACTCTCTATTTAACCCTTTGGTTAATGGATTCGTTTATCATTTGACTTCACATTGTCAAATTAGTTGAGAGTAGTTATTTAATGGTATTATGTCTTAGACATAAATGTCTAGACTACCATTACACACATTGCTATATGTCATGTCAATCATAAATTGACTTTAGCAATATAACATCTTGCTAACACAAGCTTTATTCATGGGATAAGTGTTAACGCAAATTCATTCTAGTGATTTTATATTGATCCTATCAAATTTATCAAGAATATCCATCTAATGATTTGTTTAACAACGAGTCTATTAGTTTTCCTTGAATTTGAAACAAATGATCAAATTTACTAGAATTTTTCTTAGTTTAACATTACTTTTGGATTTAATTAATAAAGTGACGTAGTCACTCTTGTTTAAATCCACACAATCAAACCTTTGATGTCATTATCTTTGTACTTGTCTCTAGTCATACAATGACTTTACAAATTAGCACATTTTCTTCTATGTTCCATTTCTTGAACCGTTTCAATACTTTGATCTATTTCATTCAAAGTATCATATATTCACTTCCAAGAATTTGACATCAATACTTGATTTCCATTAATTTTATTTTCTTTTGATTTTTATATATATTCAAACTTATTGAATCATATATAACAAATCAATATCCACAATTGTTATGAACGTAACTCTTGAAACATAATCCACCATTTAGTAACCAAATTCAATTTTTTTGGTAATTGGGCTTGCTACTTTGCGAAATACCCCACATTAACAAGTGTACATAGGCCTACGTTTCCATATTTCATATGGACGTCTCATTGTTTTCTTGGGGAAACCTTTCGAAAAGGTAATTATTTTCCAAAGTATACTCACCCCCACATTTTCAGGGTAGTCCTAAAATTAGCAATAATGCCAATTTTCATTATTAACACCATTTGATCATGGTGTACATTGTGGACACTTTGTTTCATTGCTCATATACAATAAACCCGACGAATTTTTCTATGTAAATTTTCTCTTCTAAATCGACATTTAGAAAGGTTATTTACATCCATTTGATGTATTTCAAAGTTTTGCTATTCGGCAATTGCAAATACAAATGTTTATTCTCGGGATGAGATAATAAGTATAAACGTAATCAAGGTCTTCATTTTTCTTGTAATCCTCAATTACAAGTCTAATCTTATACTCATTGATTGTTTCATCGGTCTTTATTTTCTTTTTGAAAATTCACTTACATGCTAGTGATTTACTACTCGGAGGTAAATCCACTAGTTTCCAAGTGTCATTTTCCAAGATGGAATCAATCTCACTTTTAATGACATATTTTCACAAAGATCTTTCCAAAGAGCTCAATGTCTTTTTAACTTTGTGATTCACTTTCTAGTATTGAGGTTAGAAAATCCGGACCATATAATTTTCTTATCCTACCTCATTTGCTATGTAGAGGTCCTACCTCTTCTTCATCATTTCCTCATGATAAGCTTCTTCTTCTTCTATTGAATCATGAAGCCATTTACATGAGTTTTCCCCATCTCTTAATTTATAAACAACAGTGGTATCAGAGCCCCATTCGTATGGTTAAGTTTAAATTGGCATGCTAGAAATAGTTTCTCAATAAAGAATTAACATGCTAAGAAAAGTGATATAAATTGTTTATATATATTCCTTGCATGTTTTGTATGTGATAGATTAATTATTTTTGAAACAATATGCCTAAATCGTGCTCTATTGATATTGAATTAAATCTGTTAAAGGTTGTTGCATGATTTAATTGCTCTGTGATTTAGAATTGATTGAATTCTGCAAATCTGCAAAACTGGCCTCATGGTGTCACGCGACATAGTAGGTCTGTGTCACGCGACAAACCATGACTGATGGCCTCTCTAGGTCGTGCGAAATATCGTGACTCTGGGAGTCTCTGTCACGTGACAAAACATGTCCAATCTGGGCAGAATCAGTTTGTTAGACAATTCTGCTAATCTGTGAATGTGTTTTACAACCTGATATGTTTATGTATTGATCTGGATGCTATAAATTAATGGAATTAAGTTTATAAGGTTATGCTAGATTAATTCAAGATTTATGCATGCTTAATTGTTTAAAATATGATTTTATTAATTGTTGCGATGCATGATCTATGTGTTCTTACATGCTAAGAATTTTAATTAGATGTTTAGTTGAAACATAATGTTGTAATTTCCTATTTGTTTAGACTTAACGTTAAAATTTTGGTTTTATGATTGTTTACGAGAAACAAGTCATTTTACGCAAGATTTAAAAGGAAATTGATCATTTATGCAAAGTGTTGATTATGTTGCAAATCAGAGCTGATTTCTGATTGTGCATGTCTAGGAAAGTTCTGTCGAAGGAGAGATTTGGTACTTAAGTAGTCCTTGTGGCTCACCTATCTTCCTGGGAACTTACCTGATGCACGATTATGATCATCTTTGCTGATACGCTTATAATCTACTTTAAAGAACCTTCATTTAACTTTTATGTTCTTTATGCCAATTCATGATTAAAACACTTGAGACCATTCGGATAGTTTTGGGTGGGTTTGCCATAGCAAGGTACTTTGATTCTATTCGTATGCGAGCAAGATGAGGAAATGGTGGTTCCTATACGTTTAAAGTGAATGAACTTAATTGGTTTATCAAAATGGTTTTGGATCCAAGGCATAAGATGAGATTAAAATATGCTTAGACATATGATGTCTTGAATAAAATTTCATAAAAGATCTAAGAGTCATATATGTGATATGATTGATGTTTCTACCTAATTAATTTAATTTTGAGCAGTTTGCCATAGCAAACTTGAAATTAAATTAAAGTTGGATCTTAGCCCATTAAATGTATATTATGCTTATTTGCATTGGAAGGTGTATAATTTAGTGTGAGCATTTATTTGTTATAAATGCATTATACTTTTCATATAATATGTGTTACTTATATGTGCTCATATTTTATGCATATCTTTTTGTAGAATAAATGGCACCAAACAATAATCATCTGTCACTGCGATCTGTCCTTGAGAAGGAAAAGTTGGAAGATAACGGTACAAACTATATGGATTGGATCCGTAGCGTGAAAATTGTTCTCAGGCAAGAGGAGAAAATGTACGTTCTCGAAGAACCTATTCCACCTAAACCTACTGCCAATGCTACTAGGGCAGTGAGGGACCAATATCTGAAGCACAAGCGTGATTCTACTGATGTTGGTTACCTCATGCTCTCTACCATGTGCAAGAGCCTTCAGAAGGATCTTGAGAACTTGGGGACAGTTGATCTCAACAATCGACTGATGGAAATGTTCCAAGTTCAAGCTAGGCAGGAAGGGTACAACACAGTTAAGGACCTAACCTTATGCAAGATGAGTGAAGGGCAAGCTGTTGGTCCTCATGCTTTAAAGATGAAGGGCCATATCGAGCATCTTGAAAGGCTCGGTTTTCCGATTAGCCAAGAGTTGGCTACTGACTTGATATTGAATTCATTACCCGAAAGTTTTAGTAATTTTATAATGAACTATAACATGGGGAACATGAATAGAAACCTTTCCGAGTTAGTTCAAATGTTGAACACTGCGGAAACCAATATTGTCAAAAGGAAAACCGCTGATCAAGTGTTGATGGTCAACAAGGGGAAGGTTTCAAGGGTAAAGGAAAGGCAAAAGTTGTCAATCCTAAGGCAAATGATGCCAAACCCAAAGAGGGTGCCAAACCCAAAGAGGCTAAGCCCAAGTCCCAAGAGGACGCAGTCTGCTTCCATTGCAATGAGATTGGTCATTGGAGGAGAAACTGCACAAAATACAAGGAAGCGCTGAAGAAGAGCAAAGGAGTTGCTTCGACTTCAGGTATCTTTGTTATAGATATATTCCTATCTACTTCTAGTTCTTGGGTATTGGATACCGGATGTGGAACTCACATTTTTCTAAATGTGCAGGGTCTAAAGAACAGAAGGATGCTTGAGGAAGGTGAAGTGGACCTACGTGTGGGGAATGGAGCAAGGATTCTTTGCGTGCATTAGCCGTAGGAACTTATGAAGTTACTTTACCTAGTGGACTAATACTTGTTTTGAACAATTGTTATTACGTTCCAGCTTTGAGTAGGAATATTATTTCGATTTCATGCTTGGATAATGAAGGTTTTAATTTTCTTATATGTGATAAGAAATTTTCTATTTACAAGAGTGATATGCATTAATGTACTGCTATTTCATTCAATGGCCTTTATATCCTTGATGTTGAAAATCGTGATAATGATATCTATAACATCAATGGACTTTATATCCTTGATGTTGAAAATCGTGATAATGATATATATAGCATTAACAAGAAATCTAAGCCCAATGATGTAAACCACACTTATGGCATTGTCGTCTTGGCCATATAAATGAGAAACACATTTCCAAACTCCACAAAGATGGATTTTTGGACTCACATGATTATGAATCATATGAGACATGTGAATCTTGTTTACTTGGAAAGATGACCAAGGACCCATTTACCAAAACCGGTGAAAGGGCGGGCGACTTATTAGGACTCATACATACCGTTGTATGTGGGCCTATGAGTAGTGATGCTAGGGGAGGATTTCGGTACTTCATAACATTCACTGATGACTATAGTAGATTTGGATATGTTTATCTAATGAAGCATAAAAGTGAATCGTTTGAGATATTTCGAATATTTCAAAATGAGGTGCAAAATCAACTTGGCAAAACTATTAAGGTACTTCGATCCGATCGAGGTGGCGAATATTTGAGCCAAGAATTTGACAGTCATCTTAAGAGTTGTGGAATCGTTTCAGAACTCTCTCTACCCGGAACACCACAATGGAATGGTGTGTCTGAGAGGAGGAATAGAACTTTGTTGGACATGGTTCGTTCTATGATGAGTCAAGTTGAGCTTCCTTTATCCTTTTGGGGACATGCACTAGAAACTGCTGCTTTCACCATAAACAAAGTTCCTACCAAATCGGTTCAAAAGACCCCATATGAGATGTGGCATGGAAGAAAACCTAGTTTGTCTTTCATGAAGATTTGGGGTTGCGATGCATATGTCAAGAAGTTAACTTCTGACAAGCTAGCACCTAAGTCTGATAAATGTGTTTTCATGGGTTATCCTAAGGAAACCAAAGGATACTATTTCTACAACCGAAACGAGAACAAAGTGTTTGTTGCTCGTAATGATACTTTCTTAGAAAAGGAGTTTCTTCGCAAAGGAACCAGTGGGAGTAAAATAGATCTCGAAGAAATTCGAGAACCCGAAAAAAACATTGAACCAATGGTAGAGACTGAACCAAATTCACAAAGAGTTGTGAAACCAGTTCAAGATGCACAAGTTCTTCGCCGAAGTGGTAGGTCACGATCCGAACCCGAGAAATATGGATTTCTCGTTACGGAAAGTGAAGAAGTGGAGTTAATCGAACACGATGAACCTACTTGCTATCAAGAAGCGATGTCCGCTCCTGATTCGGAAAAATGGCAAGAGGCCATGGAGTCCGAACTACAATCCATGGCTGATAATCAAGTTTGGAACTTGATTGATCCACCCGAAGGTGTAAAAACCATAGGGTGCAAATGGGTCTTCAAGAAGAAGACCGACATGGATGGGAAGGTGCACACCTATAAGGCTAGGCTTGTAGCTAAGGGATATAGGCAGATTCATGGCATCGACTATGATGAAACCTTCTCGCCTGTAGCAATGCTTAAGTCTATTAAAATTTTAATTGCCATAGCCGCATATTATGACTATGAGATATGGCAAATGAATGTCAAAACAACTTTCCTAAATGGGAAGTTAATTGAGGATGTATACATGATACAACCTGAAGGTTTTGTCAGTCCAGAAAATTCTAACAAGGTGTGTAAATTGCATAAATCCATTTATGGATTGAAGCAAGCTTCTAGGAGTTGGAATCTACGTTTTGATGAAGCAATCAAGGAGTTTGGCTTTATCAAGAACGAAGATGAACCTTGTGTATACAAGAAAATTAGTGGGAGCGTAGCACTATTTTTAGTGTTGTATGTCGACGATATCTTACTCATTGGAAATGACATTCCCGCACTACAGACTGTCAAGTCTTGGTTGGGAAAGTGCTTTTCAATGAAAGATAAGGGTGAAGCTGCATATATCCTTGGTATCAAGATCTATAGAGATAGATCTAAGAGGATGATTGGTTTAAGTCAAAGTACTTACATTAACAAGGTTCTTAGAAGATTCCAAATGGAAAATTTTAAAAGAGGAAATTTGCCAATGTTGCATGGTATATCTCTTAGCAAGACTCAAAGTCCTAAGACTAATGATGAGCGAAAGAGAATGAATGGTATTCCATATGCTTCGGCTATTGGGTCTATCATGTATGCTATGTTATGTACTAGACCCGATGTCTTGTGTGCTCTAAGCATGACGAGTAGGTACCAATCGGATCCCGGCAAACCACATTGGATAGCAGTCAAGAATATCCTCAAGTACTTGCGAAGAACTAAGGATGTATTCTTGTTCTTTGGAGGAATGGAAGAAGATCTTGTAGTTAAAGGCTACACGATGCTAGCTTCCAAACCGACAAGGATGATTCAGATCGCAGTCTGGAATTTTGTTTACGCTGAATGGAGGCACTGTGAGTAGAAAAGTTCCAAGCAAAGTACCGTCGCTGATTCTACAACCGAAGCTGAGTACATAGCGACATCCGATGCAGCTAAGGAAGCAGTTTGGATCAAAAAGTTCATTAGTGATTTGGAAGTCGTTCCAAGCATCAGAGATCCTATTGAACTTTACTGTGACAATAACGGTGCCATTGCTCAAGCAAAGGAATCAAGGTCACACCAGAGATCCAAACACATACTTCGGCGTTTCCACATTATCCGTGAGATATGCGAAAGGGAAGACGTAAAGATATGCAGAGTAGACACTGATGACAACGTGGCGGACCCATTAACTAAGGCTCTCCCGCAAGCTAAGCATGATGGTCATGTTAGATCCATGGATATTCGATACATGGTAGATTGGGCCTAGTGCAAGTGGAAGACTGTTGGTGTTATGCCCTAGGCCTATGGTTGATAGACTTATGTGTTGACATTATTTGTTATTAAATGAAATGTTTATCATTTGATTATTATGTGTTTTGCATATTTATTTATAATAATCTCCGTCCCTAATTATTATGTGAATAATTAGTATAAATGTTAATGGATAATCATTTGATGATTATATGCATAGAGATGCACATTAAATTTATGGGTACTTGTTAGAGAACAAGTGACTGGACTTGACCCGTATGAGATTTATGTCATGGTCAGATGTCATAATTAAATCTCATATGGTCACTTCATTTAGTCCCTAGACCTGAGATTATCATGACCTTACATATGATGAAAGTCATGTTTGATTTTAGTCAAACGGTATCTTAACACGATATCTATAAAGGCTATCTTTGGCATGATCGGATTCATGATGGGAAGGATGATAAGTCAAGATGGAATTTGTCCCTCAGAAGAGAGATGTTTTGCTTGGGCCCCTCGATGAGTGATAATGATGAAAGTGTATGGCCATACCCCAATGCGATTGGATTATCATTATACTCAAGATCGAGAAAGCATTGAACAAGGTACAAGTTGACATGGACCATGACTTGTGTTCAATATAACATCGTGAGACAAAGGGAGAAATGGAAGTGTACCATTGGAAACGTGAACTCTTACGTTATATTATTTGGGTAGACATAATGGCTTGCTAGAGTTCGCTTATGTCTTATGAAGGTCGATATGATCGAGCTCATTGCCAACATAATATAATCATATTGGGTCACACACAATTAGAATGAATTTGATAAACCAAGGGAAGAATGATTGAGAACTCCTCAGTGACCTTGTCTGGTCGTGCGACACATCAAGGCCATGTGCCCCGTGTGGTCGTGCGACACAAGAAGTCCTAAGGCGGTTTACAGAGCTGGTTTCCTAATTTGATTAGAAAACATATTTTGTACTAAAGTAGTATAAATATAACAGTCTGTCAACCCTTTAACTCTAGCCGAAATTCTCAAAAGAAAAACACTATATTCTCAATATTCTTCCAAGGTTTAGAGATTTAGCAATCTTCAAGAAAAGTTCTTGGATTCATTCAAATGTGTGGATACCGAAAGAGGGTCTTCGCTCATTCATTGATCAAGGCCTAGAGTTCAAGCAATCTGAAGAACGAAGTTTGTGATTTGAAATCACATTATTGAATCGTTCGATAGCTCAAGAACGGAAAGCGTTCAAGGTTGGTTACATCTATCTCATATGATTCAATTTAATTGTATAGAACGGATCCTAGGCTCCTTGGATTTTATGTTATTTGATGCTTTATTTCGCTGCGCATGGATCCGTAAAACCCAACAGTGGTATCAGAGCCACGTATGTTCGAATCGCATAAAATAGTCTATTAATCTAGATCTGACTTTAATTTATTGTTTGAATTAAAATGAAACAAAAGAAAATGAACAGTTCATTCTTGAACCCGGCAGTATTAAGACCATCCTTGATGAACAGTTCTTAAACATGGCAGTAAGGACTAAGACCATGAAGTGGTTTTCAAAATAGTTTTAACCATTTTAAAAACCACTTCATTTTCAATGCTATTTAGTCAATGCTATTTAGTGAATTCATAATGAATAGAAACGTAAAGGAAAGTTTAAATTAAAAAAAAAATGGTTTCATTTTGAATTTTGAGTTGAAACGTACGGACGGTTTCGTTTTTTAAAAATGGTTTCATTTTTTTTAAATGGTTTCATTTTGAAACGTACGGACGGTTTCAATTTTTAAAACGTAAAATCTATGGAGAAACGCGTTTCTCTATAAGTTATGGAGAAACGGGTTACGGATATCCAGAACCTTTTGAAAGGATATCCAGAAACTTTTTGTATTGGCCATGACCTTGTCCCATGGTTACTTCTGGATATCAGTCTCAAAGGTTCTGGATATCCAGAACCCTTTGAAAGGATATCCAGAAGCTTATGAAAGTGATATCCAGAAACCTTCAAAATGATATCCTAAACTTTCAAAATGTTTACGGATATTCATTGATGATTTACGGATATACATTTGAAGGTTTCTCGGATATCTAGAAACCTTCAAAATGAATATCCGAGAACTTTCAAAATGTTTACGGATATTCATTGATGGTTCTGGATATACATTTGAAGGTTTCGGATATCCGAAACCTTCAATAAGCAATTACGGTCTTGGCCTTGGATTTGGCTTCAAATCTATTTTTTGGATATCCGCCAAAGGCTTACGGATATCCGTTCCAACTTTCACGGATATTCAGAACCCTTTGAGACTGATATCCAGAAATTTTCTTCTGGTTATCAAACGTATAGCTTCTGACTATTAAAAACGCGTTTCTCCATAGTTATGGAGAAACGCGTTTCTCAGCAGACCTACTCTTTTTAAAATTGGTTTCATTTTTAGTTGAAACGTAAGAATGGGTTTCAAAAGCCAAAATTTAGGGAGAAACGTGTTTCTCCATCGTAGGTCTTTATACCTTCCCCCAAAACCTCGCATTTTGTGGGCATGTTGCCAACGCAACATGATTTCACGTGGGAACATGTCACTCCCGTGGCGTGTTCTAAACGAGAGATCATGCCGCATTGTCAACGTGCACCGACGAGAGGTCATGCCGAATTTTTCTTTGAAATTCCTCGAAAAGACCCGTTATGCTGCCCAAATTTCCCCAGAAATTTGGACAACCTCTCCGTCCCATAATGATGTTAGGATTTGGTTAGGTATCGTTACCTATTATATATTTCAGAGCAAGGCATTTAGTGTAATTTGAACGTTGTATCCTTAGGTTTCCCCAAGGTATATTTAGTATGAATAAAGGCTTCTCCTTTTCCAACCGTACTTAGGATTAAGACATTGATTTCTACTTGAAGATGAATAAGATTGTTAGTGCGAGTCTGTCCCTCGTTCCTTTCCCTCTCTTGAAATCTTTTTTTTTCCTTTACCTTATAAACCCATATCTACCCCTGCAGCTACGGCGAGTTGGACCCGCTCATCTGTCCCAGGAGCCCGTTTGGTCCGTATCCAAGCAGTTTCAGTCAGTGTAGAATCAGAGATGGCCGGGAATGGAGATATATTTTCTGCTCAGTCCGCTGGAGGCTCAGTGTCGGTGGGTCAGCCAAGTTTGAACGATGTGACCACGGAAGAATTGAGGGTAACGTTGGAAGCTGCTCTAGCCAGGGAGCGCGAGGCCCGCTTAGTAGCTGAGAATGCTAAGGCCCGAGAGGAAGAAGCTCATAACCGCTTTGTTGAGGCCATGAGAGCCAAAGGGATTGCAGTACTTCATCGAGAGGACGGTTCTTATAAAGAGATCACAGAAGACAACCACAATGAGATTGGATCTGCTTCACCTACCCAGCCTACTCAGCCTAGCTACAATGCGATGCCTCCTCAGTAAGCTATGCCCCGCGCCCCGATCAAATGTCATCTCCGGGAATGTTTGTGAGTGACCAAGGAAGGTTCATTCCCCCATCCTCTCAAGGGTATAACCAAGTTGTTCAGCAGGGTGTTAGCAAGAATGGAGGCCAACCATCAAACTTCCTCGATCTTACTTCCTCTCCAGCTCCCAATGCCCCAGCGTTGCAGTTTCAGTATGGATCTCAGTTTCAAGCAGGTTATCCCCAACCCCAGTTCAGAGTGTACCCCGACAGTTTTCAGGGTGGTCAGTCTAATGTGCAGCAGAATGGTCAATACCGTCTTTTAGGGAATCAGATTTGTCAAGACAATATTTCAAGGTATCGCCAGATCTCGAGACCCAATGCAGGTTTTTCTCAGCCCATGATGTGTTCCCCTCTTACCCAACATTTATATGGTTCTACTCCGCATTTGGCTCCTTGCATCAGTACAGGATTTTCTACTCTTGGTCGGTTCGGAAGTCGGGCCGCGCAGCCGGTCCCCGTAACCCCGGGATTGCGGTTTAACGGCTATGATATGTATGAGAGCAGGATCCCTAGCTCGGGTCGCTTGTTGGATAGCAACATCGTATACCCGCACCTTTGGTCTCCCATCAGCAACTTTGCCCATTAGATCCAGTCCGGAGTTCCCCGTGCCTTCATCAACAGTGTCTCCCGCGATCCCCCAGATTCCAAGATTGACGCCAGAAGTAACAGCCTTATTGAAGCAGATGCAACAGCAGATCGAAAAATTGAATGTGGGTTCTAGTGGTCTCAAGGTTGTGGACCCAGCTCAGGTAACGCCTTTGCCTCACAAGTTCAAAATGCCCAAGATGGATTTCGACGGTACTGCTTGCCCGAAAACTCATGTGGATACTTATGTTATGACAATGGGAGCAATGGGCTGCACGCCCGAGTTTATGGCATCCCACTTCCATCTGACTTTGAAAGGATCAGCGCTCACATGGTTTTTGGCCATGAAACAAGAATGCCGCTCCACCTAGAGCCAGATCACGGAGACCTTTTTGGAGAAGTACAAAGGCAATTTGGAGTGGCGTATCACTCGGGATGATTTAGTGGGGACCATCCAGAAGGCTGATGAGTCAATTACAGAATTCTACAAGCGATGGAATGCCAAGCTTAATGAGCTATCAGAGCCAATACCCCTCCAGGACCAAAAAGATATCTTCTTATCGTGTGTAAAGCCAGTACTCAGGGAAGCAATCGGAAAAGGTTGGTATCCAGATTTGCGAGAGATGGTTGGAATGGGATCTAGAAGTGAAAACAGATTGTTCAATCAAACCCCGAATACGAATGCCGGTGGTAGCAGCGGTAGTGGAGGATACCGATACCTGTGATGTACCCGATTTTTGAAATCAAACGGAGTCGCCACGCCATTTTTGTTTTAAGGGCCAAAACTTTGAAAAATGCCCGAGATTAGAAATTTGGGTTCGGAGGTCACGTTACACGCCGGGAAGGACGTTAGTGTGCACCCGGAATGCCTCGTGAAATGAGTCTTCCAAGCTTAAAAACCATTTGTGTGTGTGTGTGTGTGTGTTACTTTGGCCAAAATAAGTTGAAACTGAGGAAAGTAAAAATTGGGAATTCTTTATTAGACTTTGGACAGATCCCATGATTTTTGGTGTGATTTTTGGGTTGAGATTTGACACTCAAAAGATTTTTGGAAGTTGAAAACCATTTCTGCCAGAAGGAAAAAGGCAGTGGACACTTAATTTTGAAATGGACTTTAGGGCTTGAAAACTCCAAAATCTGGGAAAATTCCAAGAATGAAAAATGTTCAAAACACCTTAAATAAGGTTTCTGTAAAAGAACTTTTCATTTTGGAGATGATTTGAGGACCCAAAACCTTCTGGAAATCTCAGATTTGAAATCTGGACTTCCAGAGACTGATGAACTGACCTTTAAAAGAAAATTTGAAATATGGAGTTTTACTCACGCAAAAAATAAAGTAAAAATATGTCTAGAAATCTCTGGATGTTGGCTACAAAAGTGTTTTGTAGTCAACACCAAATTCCAAATTTATCTGTGTCCAAAAAATTAGACCATGGACTGGGGTCTTAGAAAATTGCTACTGGACAGCAACTTCTCAAGAAGGAAAACATGATTTTAAAGGGGGTTTTGCATCCATGCTTGTCCCCATTTCCCTAGGTTTTGATTAGTGATCACTTGAAATTTTAGTGGTGAATCAACTATATCAAACCATCCTTGGGGTACATTAGGACTAAGCACTTCATTTGCTTGGGAAGGGGAATTTTATCCTTTGAAAAAGAGATTTAATGTATGAAAATGATTTTTAGGGTTTTGAAAATGTGTTTTCTTTGCAAGTAAGTAAGAACACTTTGAAAATAATGTTGATCCTTGTAGAAGATCATCCATGGAGATGAACTTCCATGGTGATCTTCTTGGATCTAAGAAAAGAAGATGAACAAACTACATTTTGGAGTTTGAAAATGCATGCATGGATGAATGGGTAAGGAGAGGGAGGTTATACCTATCTTCCTTGTGTTTTGTGTTTGAATGGATTCAAAGGCTTGAATGTGTTTAGGGCTTGAAAGTGTTTAGGGTTGATGATTTGAGTTGGTTAAAGAGAAAACAAGTAGATAACAATGAAGTCCTCTATGTTTTCTCTCTAATCCTCCTCCTAAGGGGTGATTTGAGCTTGGATTGGTGTATGTATGAGAGTATGTATGAGAGTATTTTGAAGTGTTTGTGAGTGAGTGAGATTTGGGAAAGATTAGAGAGAAAATGGTGGCAATTCAAGTGAATTCCCACTGTTTTCTCTCTATTTTTCGCCAGTGTGCTGTTGCTGTGAGTGATTTGTGTTGTGTAAACTGAGAGAGGAGGGTTCAATTTATAGGCCTCTGGAAAATGCAATCATGTCCGCGCGGAGGGTATTGTAAACGTGCACTGTTCATTAAATGCTGCTCCAGGCTTTGAACAGGAAGAATAAAATTCAAAAATCCAGCAGTTTATGTTTTTCAACTTGCCCAATTCGGATTTTTCCAATTTCTTTTGCTTTTTGAGATTCTTTCCTTGGTTTAACTTTAAATGGCAAACCCTAATCTACCCTTGGTTGGTTAGAAATGTTAGAAATGTTAGGAATGTTAAAACTTCCGTTAATTTTCTAACGAAAATACTAACAACTCAAATTGGAGCACTTACAGTAGCCCCTCGGCGACGGTGCTTTCGAAGGAAGCGGGGTCGTCGATAAGAGTAAGGCTCCATATTTGACAGGATGATCAAGTGATCGAGTGGCTGAACCTATTTAATAGGCTACCTACGTATCCCGAATGGGAATCAAGCCGGCCGTAGTTCGAGTCTTTGACCTTGGAATGACTATTTTAGGATGTCAACCTAAGATCTGACTATTTTTGGGAAGTCACCCTATGATCTGACTATTTTTGGGAAGTCACCCTATGGTTTGACTATTTTTGGGAAGTCGCCCTATGATTTGACTATTTTTGGGAAGTCGTTTGACTATTTTTGGGAAGTCGCCCTATGGTTTGACTATTTTTGGGAAGTCGCCCTAAGACTTGACTATTTTAGGGAAGTCGCCCTAAGACTTGACTATTTTAGGGAAGTCGCCCTAAGATTTGACTATTTTTGGGAAGTCGCCCTATGATCTGACTATTTTTGGGAAGTCGCCCTATGATCTGATTATTTTTGGGAAGTCGCCCTAAGATCTGACTATTTTTAGGAAGTCGCCCTATGGTTTGACTATTTTTGGGGAGTCGCCCTATGATTTGACTATTTTTGGGAAGTCGCCCTATGATTTGACTATTTTTGGGAAGTCGCCCTAAGACTTGACTATTTTAGGGAAGTCGCCCTAAGGTTTGACTATTTTTGGGAAGTCGCCCTGGTAATGGTTTCGTTTTGTCGAATTAGGGGATGATTGCGATTTATCGCTTTCCTAGTGTTGTGTGTGATAGCATTTTAGGTGCCTCAAACCTTAATGATGGCGTCTTAGGTGCCTCGAACCTCGATGATGGCATCTTAGGTGCCTCGAACCTTGATGATGGCATCTTAGGTGCCTTGATGATGGCGTCTTAGGTGCCTAGAACCTTGGTGATGGCCTCTTAGGTGCCTCGAACCTTGATGCTGGCATCTTAGGTGCCTCGAACCTTGATGATGGCGTCTTAGGTGCCTCGAACCTTGATGATGGCGTCTTAGGTGCCTCGAACCTTGATGATGGCGTCTTAGGTGCCTCGAACCTTGGTGATGGCGTCTCAGGTGCCTCGAACCTTGATGATGGCATCTTAGGTGCCTCGAACCTTGATGATGGCGTCTTAGGTGCCTCGAACCTTGGTGATGATGGCATTTTAGGTGCCTCGAACCTTGGTGATGATGGCGTTTTAGGTGCCTTGGACCTTTGGTAATGATAGCATTTTCCCTTAATGGTTTGGGATAGATGGTCCTTCGGTGGACTTTGTCTGCTGCCGGAGGAGAGAGTGACCGTTTAGGTCGGGTGGCTGGACCTATGGTAGGCTACCTACGTATCCCTAGTGGGAATCAAGCCCTTACGTAGTTCGAAAACTGCTGGGATGGTCTTTGATGGTTTGACGGTATTTGGGAGTCACCCGAGGTTTGACTATTTTGAGAAGTCACCCTAAGATTTGACTATTTTTGGGAAGTCACCCTAAGATTTGATGATAATGTTCTTTTAGAAAAGTAGTTGACTAAGATATGCTTTCATACTGTCTTTGTGCTTACTGTAGGCTGGGAAAGGGTGAGGCTACGGCGATGTTGATGAAGAGTTGTTGGGTTGCCGTTCGTGGGACGGTTTTACTGCGACGATTTCTTTGTCTTTGGAGGCATTTTGACCTGAAGAGGGGAGTTTGGTTGAGTCTGCATCTTGCTGGTGATTGTCAACCTTGTAGAAGTTGTTGAGCTTGTCTTCATATTGGGACTTCTTGCTTTTGAGAACTTGGTGTCTCTGACCGATTTTCATTTGAGAACTTGGCATCCCTGACCGATTTGCATTTTGAGAAATTGGCGTCCCTGACCGAATTGTATTTGAGAAATTGGCGTCTCGGCCGAATTGTTTGTGAGAACTTGGCATCTACGACCGTATTATATTTGAGAACTTGGCGTCTCTAACCGATTTGCATTTGAGAACTTGGCGTCTCGGCCGTATTGTATTTGAGAGCTTGGCGTTTCTGACCGTATTGTATTTGAGAACTTGGCGTCTCTGACCGATTTGCATTTGAGAGCTTGGCGTTTCTGACCGTATTGTATTTGAGAACTTGGCGTCTCTGACCGATTTGCATTTGAGAACTTGGCGTCTACGGCCGTCTTGTATTTGAGAACTTGGCGTCACGGCCGTCTTGTATTTGAGAACTTGGCGTCTCGACCGATTTGCATTTGAGAACTTGGCGTCTCGGCCGTCTTGTATTTGAGAACTTGGCGTCTCGACCAATTTGTAGACACTTGGAGGTGATGCGCACATGTTTTGCCGGAATCATCTCTTGTCGAAAAGTGGCATTTGATTTCTTGCGATTTTGTTGAAACCATTGATTTTGGACTTTGGTAAATATCTTTCTTGTTGAGGGTAAGTCTCAATAGCGAAGGAAAATGGTCTTTCACGTTCGAATCCCTGCATTGGTTAGTAGAGAGGAAGATGTATATATGACATTCATGATGACGGATGCGTGCATAGAATCGAGAATGATTATGACAATATCCTTTGCATGTGTTCGCGAGATGATGCATTTACTTGCTTTCGAAGATGCACTTAGCCTAAGCTTTTGGCAGGGAAATTATGATTTATGATCTTCAATCACTTAGGATTTTTCCTATTGATTCAAGTTTTGTGCATGCTACATGAGCCCTTGGGATATTTTTGTGGGGATGCATGGTGATGAAAGGGATGCATTGGGATGTATGTGTCACGGAGGCCCATTTGGAGCAGATTTTGAGAGCTTGAAGTGGGGGAGGTGAGAGCCCTCGATTACGATTTAAACGGTGGTTGTTGATGAGGTTTTGTTAACGGTATCACATGGACCTCAATCTTGATGAGATTGGATTCGGATCCGGGTCTTGTTTGGAATTTTCCCTCTCAATTTTGGTCATTTAAAGGCGTCTGCGACAGGCTCTAGGGCACGTTGATATGAGTGAAACTTCTTTCATTTGGGTGGCCGTGACTTGGCGAAACCTTGTTCGGAGAATGACTTGATGGAATTGCTAATGCTGGTGAAACCCGAGATCTTAGACTCAAACCTTCTGGGGAAGAGCACTATGTACAGAGTTACGAAGAAGTGAAAACCTAGGCATTGATGTGACTAGACCTTTCTTGTGACTTGATAAAATTCGGAGTCCAGAGGACCGGCTTAGCAAAGTCAGATTTTGAAGAAGTGACTTGGCGAAGCCCCAATCTTATAACCTCGTTGTGATTTCGACACAATTAGCGAGCCCCAATCGATTGGTAATACAAAGCAATCTGAAAATAATCGATGAAGATCGAATCTATCTTGTAGTGAAGAACCCAATGTGGACCCAAAGACGACTATATAAGCCCCGGCTTGAAGAGGCGTCTGGGAGAACACAGGAGAACCGCTTAGCAAAGCCCCAACGTGAAGAAATTGAGTAGTCTAACGAGAGGAGGCACCCATCTTTTCGGACCTTAGTCGACCCGATTCTTGGACAAGACTTCGAAATGTTTACGTGCGAGGGCATATCTTTTGAAAAGGTGGGAATTTCTCCCGAATTTGTGTATGACACTCTCGCTTTTGGTTTGACTCTTTTGAGAGAGTATAAGCATCACAAGGTGTGGAAAAGTGTATGGAAGCCCCTGGCGAGAAAGACGAGTGTTTGGCTCTATTTCCCTATGATGGAGAGAGAGAAGACTTGTCGAGACACTTGAAAACTTGTTTTATTCGTGATGATCACAAGGCTACTTAAAACCCTTTGTTAATTTTCGGGTTATTCAACCCTAAATCTGATATGAACAAATATTTTGATTAATCACAAGGAGAAAATCAGCGATATCGAGAATCAAGCTCGGAAGGGCGGAAAGTGTATAGGGACAATCCTTGATGAGAACGGATTTTTTTTTTTGGAATTTGTTTGTGATTTCGTAGGACCATTTACGGTTGCCTACGTTCCCTTCATTATGAAGAGCTCGGGTCGCCGTAGTTCGGGCTTATCCCGAATGAAGAGAGAACGAATGTTGAAATTCGAGGATGCGAGGACCTTTGGGGATTTTGAGGATTTGGAGAATTGAATAACATATCCCCTTAGAGTGTCCATGAAAGACACGGATGCGAAGCTTGATGGGACATCCACGGCAAGTGTTTGTGGAGTAGAAATGAATTATGCTCACATGAATCAATTTTGAATTTGCCCAATCTTTGATTGGTAATTTTGAGCCAAAATGGATTAGATTCCCATTTAAGTAAGCAATGAAGCGTTAATTTTATTTAGATCTTAAAGGTATTATGATGAAATTGCTATCAGATAGGAATTGCATTGGGTTTCCGGGCTTCGATCGGCCATCGGGTAATTTTGGAAGTTATGACCTCTTAAAGTGAGAGGTCGGCTGGGCCTTTCTTGGCCGAACCTCTAAAAATGAGAGGTTGGCTTGTAGGGATGTGTTTGGGAAATCTATGGCGGGGAAGATTGATTGCCTCTAAGAATGAGAGGTCAAATTTTGATTTTGGCCAAAGGCGAGGATAATGGCAACGGGGATGTCCTCTAAAAGCGAGAGGATGGCTTGGGATTGGTTAAGGAAATGGTGAGAGGGAGTCCAAGCTATTTGGAACTTTTACGAATCTTCGAGAATTCAGGCTCCCCTTTTTTTTATCATTGGAGAGCTTCTTGAGGAGTCGGGGACTTTTACTGAATTGTGAGGATCGACAGTCCTTTTTTTTTTTTTTGAAGCTTCTTTTGCTTGAGCTCTTTTTTTTTTTTTGACTTGGAAAGCTTCCTGAGGAGTTGAGGATTATCTTTGTCCTTCCTTCATGGTTTGAGATATCTTGCGCATCGCCGACTCTCGAAGTTAACTTCTTGGGCCTGCTTGGACTTTTCTCAGTAAGGAGCAAAAATAATGGCTAAACCGGGTTTCAAAACACGCCGATCTTGAAATGAAAGGGTAGTGTTTAGTGAGGGTGAGGTAATGGCTTTCCTATGGGTGAAAGGCTTCAACCGCAATCCCTACTGGATGACCTAAATGAGATTAAGTCTTCATTGCTTGCTTAAGCTTTAAATGAGAAAAGATCCATGCAAATTCATCGAACAACGAGATGATGAGGCTTATGGAAGGGATGTGAGCATATGAGATGCAAGATGGGGAGTTGGTAAGCCCCAATTTGAGAGGGATATCAATTGATTTTCTCACTCCAATTAATTTAAATATTAATCATTTCAAAGAATTAGTGGTTGAAGCGGCACAAGTGATCATCTAGGATAAAACCATTTCAATTAAGTGTAACGTGGGTGTGCAAGTGATGTCTCGAGTCTAGCAAGAAAAGAAAAAAGACTTATATTAAAAGTTAGACATTTAACTACTATGCCCAAAATGGACTACAACGACAAATGTCTAGGAAGGACTTAGGTGAAAGAAAAGTACTAGAACCTACGACAGTTGACTTAAAAGATTATTTTAAAGATAGGTAGCCCCTAGTCTAGCCGCTCTTTGTTGTTGGACCATGCATCTACTCTTCGACGCTGGAGATGGGGGCTATTGCAATTCTTTCCATCATGATTTCTTTGGCAATCCCTTGCCCAATCCAGCCATTTTCATTGCTGCGATGGCCCGGTTCATCGATCACAAAAGGGCGAGTCAAATTCCATTATGCCCACGAGTCTTGAATCACCAAACTTCGACCATGTTGACGCTCATGTTGTTATTTCTATGGAACGGGTTGCTTGACGGTATTGGGCCCTTCGGGCACCTCTAACTTCCCTTGCTCAATCAAACCTTGGATTGCCTTTTTCGAGGCGCAATTGTCTCGTCAAGTGCCCGTAGTGCGATGAAAGGCACAATGCTTGGAGGTATCGAAAGGAGCATTGGGGTTTACGGGGCGATAGTTTCTCATGGGTTCGAGGAGACCTGCTTTAGCAAGCTATTGAAAACTTTGCTTAAGGGAACACCCAAATCCTTGGGATGTGATTTTTCCTTTGGGGAGAATAAACTCTTAACGCTCTTTGATTCGAGATTTGGTCATTGACTTGGTCACCATTACGAACGGGGTTCGCCGGTTTTGGTCCATTGGGGCACTCAAGCTTGCCCGCTTCGATTAACCTTTGAACCGCTCTCTTCGGGGCGTGCGGTTGTCGGTCGTGTGGCCATAATGATCATGGAAGCGCAGTGCTTACTCATGTCGAGGGTGCATTTGAGCTCCTCGGATGGTAGTCCTTGAGAGGCTCAGCAGGCCTTCCTTTACTAAACCCTTGAAAATTAAGCCCATGGGCATCCCAAAATCATCAAAATGTTCTCGTTGCCTTAGAGGACCACCATTTCTTGGTTGCTTTTGGATGCCATCATTTGTATGCAATGCCTTCTTTCCTTTGATGGATGTTGCGGCCGTGTTGGAAGGGTAAGGTTTATAGTGATGAGACATGTTCCGACCCGTAGTGCTTCCCCGTGCACGAACCCTTTTGATGTAATCATCGATGTAATCGTCGAGATTTGACCTTTGTAAACCTCATTCGTGTCGAGATACACAAGATTGGTATGGTGAGATGGCCGAGTCGAGCGATCGTCGATACTCTCGTTGCTAGGCTTTTCTTGTACCTTCTCGGTTGGTTCTTTCAATAATCCATTGGACGAGTCAATAGGAACACTAGGACGCATGACACCACCACAAGGCGGCATCGGTAAATGAAACCACGGTAGGAAGTACTTTGGTGGGAGGGATGACAATCGAGCATTAAAATCGTGGCCAGTAACCCTCCTCATAAGGCACAGCGATTGCCGAAGATGAGGATATATGGCTCGTAATGGTTGGATACCGAGGGAGCGGTGAGTGTGGATCCAAAAGGCATTGAAGATATGAGATTTGAGGCATCGTAGCAGTAGGGCGAACGTGTCTTGACCACAGGAACGTGACTACAAGGGTAATGTGCATACTGTACTTAATGACCGGGAGCGGCTTGCGTAGCAGTAGGGTGGAGAATTTGATGAGGAGCATTTGACCTTGTCGGACTTCCCAGCCGGAGGGACGAGGTAGAGCTTGGAGGATGTTGTGAATACGGTAAACGATGAAGTGGTGATAAGAGCACGGTGGCCCATGTGATCTTGCGGTATCATAGGGGCAAGTGTGCTTTGAGAATTGGAGGAAGCAAGGCGGCCCCCTACGAACCATGGAGCACGAGAAGCAAAGCCCGACCTAAAATGGCTTGCGGAGCTATGTCACCTTCTTGGGCTTGAGAAGTCGCGGCCGGCCCATTCGAGATGATGACCCAAACCGGGCCGATGTTGTGAAGTAGTAAACCGGCCCCTTCCAAGCGTGGGGCGAAAGGCAGCGATTCAATCTGGTGGTGAGACTGAGAGGCACCGGGCGGGTTGACCTAGATCGGGCTGTTGAGGAGTATCGAGTGTAGGGGCGAGATGTCTTGGCCCGGACCAATTCAGGCCCGATGGCCGGGCAGGCCCGAGGATTTGGAGTAGCGAACCGGCCCATTCCAAGGCTGCGGCGAAAACCGATCGATTGAAACCCAAAGGTGAAAACCGAGAGGTGCCGGGGGAAGTTGACCAAGATCGGATTTGTTGAGGAGTATCGATACGATGAGGCGAGAGGCGGGTGAGTGATAGGGTTTGGGGATGCTTGGCCCATTAGTAGTTCCACACGAAAGGGAACGGGGCATTTGACGGTAGTTGGCATGCAGGGAGGGTAATTAGTTCCAATCTTCGCATCAACCATAAAGGTTCCATTAGGGTTGCGAACAATTGCTAGCCCACGGTTTCGATACCTTCCCATAGCGGCGATCTGAGCCTCTTGATGTTGTCTTATCTGTTCCAACATCGATTCCACCTTTGCTCGGCATTTTGCGAATTTTCGGGGTGCGGATACGTACGTCCCCCTTTGTTCTCCTACGAGTTGGCCATTACGAAACTTTGGTGAAGAGAGGAGGAAAGCCGATGAAGTATCGACTCGGAATGGCTGAGTGAACAAACGATGACCGGGGCTTGATCCAAACTTTGCTTCTTGTGGAAGGCACGAAAGGGTGTGGTTCGGACTCGGGAAAGCGGAACGAGGTTGGTGTTTGGGCTTAGGGCTCATGCAACATGCGATTATTTGTTTAAATTTACTTAAAACATGTTTTATTAAACCTAATCGGTTGGAAAAGATTGCTCTTATTTTTCACAAACTACTGCGGATCTGGATCGGTGGGCCCCGTCACTACGTCTATAAGCCCCTCATATTCCACCTGTATTTTGACCTCCCAGGGTGGACAGCCCCGGGCGAGGGTCCTATAGGGCAAGCGGGTCCCACCGGCCGAAAGAAAAACGATCCTAAAAGTCGGCGGGTAATCGAGTCTTAACGAGCATTCGATGTAAATTACGGACAAGGCGACGTCAAAGTCAAGATCACGTCAGGAGCTCGACAAAAAGTCGACATGATTTGGGTGATAAATGTACACAATTGATCTTGACTTGTCGTCAATTAGGCCGTAATTAGGCATGGAATAATCATTAATCCTTGATGACTCGGTGTCATCTTTGGGAGTCGAGTGTATAATTTGTGCCGGTCGAGCCGAAGTCAAGGCGCCGGTCAATATCTTGGTCAATGTCTGCGGCGAAAAATTGGCATGACTTCAACTGATTAGGGTCCCCGAAAGATATTGAGTCGGTATGCCGACAAAGGCTTTGAAAGGAAAGATCTATACACAGACAGGGCATGACACAGACCAAACTAAAAACCAACCGGGTCTCGGACAAAAGTGTGTCACGGACAAGTGCATGGTCGACACGAGGCTCCATAGGATGTTTGGGTAGTCCTGTGCTTGCACCGAGAGGCGTAATAAGACCAAACGGGCCGCGACAAGGATTTCCCCGGGTTAGGGACGTAGTGTGCAGTGTACGGTCAACGTGCGCGTAGTGTGCAAGCAGTCTATCTTCCTTTTCTGAGTAAAATAGAAATTTTTCATGTGTCTTAAAAAGTATGATGCATGATTTTTTTTTTTTTGAAATTTTTTTTTTTTTTGGAAATTATTATTTTTTTTTTTTTTTGAAATTCTTTTTTTTTTGAAATTCTTTTTTTTTTAAAAGTAAATGCACACATAAGCACATAAGCACAAAAATTCCGACAGTTAGGGACATGATTCCGACAGTCAAAATTTTGACTTTTTTTTTTCGAGGCGGCCAAAACAAACACGAAAATGTGCAAAAATCAACACACACAACAAATGATTTTTAATGCCGGGACGGAAGCTTGACCCTCAATAGCTTTTCTTTTTTTTTGAAAACAATGATACCGGTACGTGGGATTGTTAAACCACAATTTATCCCCAACTCGTGTTAGGAGGCGATAACGGGAAGCTTAATGGTTTCCACCAATATACCAAATATCATTTTTTTTTAGAAAAAGCTTATTAGTCCCCAGCGGAGTCGCCACTGTGATGTACCCGATTTTTGAAATTAAACGGAGTCGCCACGCCATTTTTGTTTTAAGGGCAAAAACTTTGAAAAATGCCCGAGATTAGAAATTTGGGTTCGGAGGTCACGTTACACGCCGGGAAGGACGTTAGTGTGCACCCGGAATGCCTCGTGAAACGAGTCTTCCAAGCTTAAAAACCATTTGTGTGTGTGTGTGTTACTTTGGCCAAAATAAGTTGAAACTGAGGAAAGTAAAAATTGGGAATTCTTTATTAGACTTTGAAAAGATCCCATGATTTTTTGTGTGATTTTTGGGTTGAGATTTGACACTCAAAAGATTTTCTGAAGTTGAAAACCATTTCTGCCAGAAGGAAAAAGGCAGTGGACACTTAATTTTGAAATGGACTTTGGGGCTTGAAAACTCCAAAATCTGGGAAAAGTCCGAGAATGAAAAATGTTCAAAACACCTTAAATAAGGTTTATGTAAAATAACTTTTCATTTTGGAGATGATTTGAGGACACAAAACCTTCTGGAAATCTCAGATGTGAAATCTGGACTTCCAGAGACTGATGAACTGACCTTTAAAAGAAAATTTGAAATATGGAGTTTTACTCACGCAAAAAATAAAGTAAAAATATGTCTGGAAAGCTATGGATGTTGGCTACAAAAAGTGTTTTGTAGTCAACACCAAATTCCAAGTTTATCTGTGTCCAAAAAATTATACCATGGACTGGGGTCTTAGAAAATTGCTACTGGACAGCAACTTCTCAAGAAGGAAAACATGATTTTAAAGGGGGTTTTGAATCCATGCTTGTCCCCATTTCCCTAGGTTTTGATTAGTGATCACTTGACATTTTAGTGGTGAATCAACTATATCAAACCATCCTTGGGGTACATTAGGACTAAGCACTTCATTTGCTTGGGAAGGGGAATTTTATCCTTTGAAAAAGAGATTTAATGTATGAAAATGATTTTTAGGGTTTTGAAAATGTGTTTTCTTTGCAAGTAAGTAAGAACACTTTGAAAATAATGTTGATCCTTGTAGAAGATCATCCATGGAGATGAACTTCCATGGTGATCTTCTTGGATCTAAGAAAAGAAGATGAACAAACTACATTTTGGAGTTTGAAAATGCATGCATGGATGAATTTTAGGGTAAGGAGAGGGAGGTTATACCTATCTTCCTTGTGTTTTGTGTTTGAATGGATTCAAAGGCTTGAATGTGTTTAGGGCTTGAAAGTGTTTAGGGTTGATGATTTGAGTTGGTTAAAGAGAAAACAAGTAGATAACAATGAAGTCCTCTATGTTTTCTCTCTAATCCTCCTCATAAGGGGTGATTTGAGCTTGGATTGGTGTATGTATGAGAGTATGTATGAGAGTGTTTTGAAGTGTTTGTGAGTGAGTGAGATTTGGGAAAGATTGGAGAGAAAATGGTGGCAATTCAAGTGAATTCCCACTGTTTTCTCTCTATTTTTCGCCAGTGTGCTGTTGCTGTGAGTGAATTGTGTTGTGTAAACTGAGAGAGGAGGAGGAGGGTTCAATTTATAGGCCTCTGGAAAATGCAATCATGTCCGCGCGGAGGGTATTGTAAACGTGCACTGTTCATTAAATGCTGCTCCAGGCTTTGAACAGGAAGAATAAAATTCAAAAATCCAGCAGTTTATGTTTTTCAACTTGCCCAATTCGGATTTTTCCAATTTCTTTTGCTTTTTGAGATTCTTTCCTTGGTTTAACTTTAAATGACAAACCCTAATCTACCCTTGGTTGGTTAGAAATGTTAGAAATGTTAGAAATGTTAGGAATGTTAAAACTTCCGTTAATTTTCTAACGAAAATACTAACAACTCAAATTGGAGCACTTACAATACCGAGCACCCAACCCTGTTTCAGCGATGGCGCCAAGGGGAAGGGAAGTGGCCAAAGACAACAGTATCAACAATTTACAAAGAGGAGGTGGTAACGTGCAGAATGCAGTGAAATTTCAGCCTAAGCCGCAGCCAAGGTTTGATGATTTGGGCATGTCTACAGAGGAAGTTTTCAACGGCCTGCTTCGGACCGGTATGATCAGGCCGCTAGAGAATTACAGCCCCGCTCGTCCTAACCTTAATCTTGATGCCAGTAAGTACTGTCGATTTCACCAGTTCCAGGGACACACCACAAATTCTTGCATGACTCTTAAAAAGATTATTCAAGGGCTCGTAGATGACAAGAAGATCGAGAAATCTCCTCGCCCAAATGTTGTCAGCAACCCTCTGCCTAGCAACAACGTGAATCTCATCGACTTTGGGCAAGATCATTTTGTCAATGTAATAGAGTTTGGGGAATCCGTAGATGGAAATGTTAGCAATGATTGTAATAAGGTTGTGACTGATGTAATCCCTCGTTCTAATGGAATGAAAGATAACTTCTGCTATGTTTTGTATCTTGACGACTTACATGATTTGAATAATGCTGTTGAGTTTGATGATTATGAAGAGTGCTTGATTGTTAACACTATATCCTCTATGACTCCTAGAGAATCCCCAATCTCTTTGGAGGAGCTCAGGATGGCAGCTAACTGGGAAACGCCTTTGTCCATAAATGAGATAAGACAGGCGGCTTGGCCATACAGCACTCGCCCTGTTCCGCTCACACTAGCAGAGCTCAAGGAGGCCAGCAAGGATTTTGTGATTGATAATCATCAAGAAGTTAATCTGTTGACTCGGTCAGGGAGAATGTTGGGAATGAATAATTCAGATCCATCCGAGAAAGGTAAGGCAGTTGCGGTCTCTAATCCCCAGTCCTCTCAGAATCCCTACTGATCGGCAGGAGATGAAGAAGTCCAGGAAGACCCTATTTTGACACAGTTAAAGAGAACACAAGCCGATATCTCCTTATGGTCTATTCTCACATCCTCCTACCCTCACAAACTAAAGTTGGAAGAAGCCCTATCCAAAACCAAAGTATCTGTCAACGCCACCCCAGACGAGGCCTGTCAGCTGATTGGAATTGCGCAGTATGGGAACATCATTACTTTTACGGATCTTGACCTACCTACTTACGGTGCAAAACATAATGAGTCTCTACACATCACGGTACCCCTGGAAGGACGGCGGATTCCCCATGTGTTGGTAGACAATGGGTCGGCTATGAATGTGCTCCCTGCTAAAATGATGAGTATGTTAGACATTAATGCGCAGAACCTTAAACCATCCAACCAAACCATAAAGGCCTACGATTCGACATCTAGGGCGGTGTTGGGGATAGTCTCCCTGAATTTGATGTTTGGGGACAAGGAGATGATGGTGGAATTCCATGTTATCGACATTCCGGTCACATTCTCAGCATTATTAGGCAAACCGTGGATTCATGAAATTGGAGCGGTAGCCTCCACTCTTCACCAGTGTTTAAAGTTTGTGCAAGAGGGAGTGCTGACAACCATTTATGGTGATAGCGTCACGATCGGGGAAACCAGCACCAATACCTTACCAGTGATGGAAATCAAGCTCGACCAAGAGAACCCGGTGCTCAGTGGATTCACGATCGGGAAACCTAAAGGGCAGGTCTGCACCATAGATTTGACGATATCTTCAGACAAGATTCCCCCTGTTTTGAAAATGATGAGAGGTATGAGCTATATCCCTGGTCTGGGGCTGGGAAAACGCCAACAGGGACCGTGTAAGCTTGTGCTGCCAGAAGCCAAGAGGAACAGGCGAGGCCTGGGATATGCCGTGACGAGAGAAGACAAAGCATACGATAAGACTGAAGCTTTTAAAGAGAGGATGACCTCAGCTGCTGGTAAGAGGTACAAGAGGCCTGAGATGCGCCCGTACAGTTGGTCTTTGAACAAGCACTTTGTCAAAGAGGATGGAGATATGTTCATTTGTCTAGAACCGAGGCTGAGCCAAAAGGAAGAAAGAATGAGGACAATCCGGAGGTTTGCCAGCAGCCAAAACCCGGTGAAGGAAATGTTTGTTAGCATGCCTAGAAGGCCAGGTGTCACCGCTACTTACGAGAACAGCTACCATTTCTGGGAACCTGATTATGTGAACCAGTTCGAAAAGCTTGCCCTGTACGAGCCCACAATATGCAAGATCGGCGGTGCTGGACCCGTGGACATTGATGGAGATTTGGCAGATTTGTGCAAAGAGCAGGGGCTGTTAGAGCCTGAGGATGGTATGCATTTGGCAGAAGTACCTGCAGAAGGGGTGGTTGTTGCTAAAGAGCCGAGTGATTTGATTGACTTTTCCTCTAATAGCGAGCTAGTGGCTATGTTAGAATTTGAGAAGGAGCCAGTTGTAGAGCTAAACAGTTTGGAGACCATTGCAGAGAGACCGTTGCAGAACTGGACTTCATTCCAAGGACCTGTTGCTGACAGGGAGACTATGATTGGAAAGCTTGGGCTCAAGCCTTGTCCTTGTCCCTCTGAGTCTAAATTTGTCCCTCGTGTCTTGAGTCGGTCTCCTGAATCCCTTGTTATTGAATTTGAGTCTTCTGATCGGTCTGACGTCCTCACGACGAAAGACCGTCGTCGAGTTGTAAACACTGTTTTTCCCTTTGCTTTGAATAAAATGGCCGATCTTTCTGAGTATCCCGTGATTGCAAATATAACAATTGAACGCTTAACAAAAAATAATCATCAGGATTTAAAAATAATTAAGCCTAATTCAATTGAAGATAATGCATACTTAATAGATGAGCAAATTTTAGAAAATGATTCAAAGCAGGTTTGCGAGCAAAAGGAAAGCCGGGCCTAAGCTGCCGATGAGGTATTGACAACGGTGAACCTGGGAACAGTCGAAGAACCCAAAGAAACGCAGATTGGTAGCTTCTTCTCCGGAGATGAACGGGTTGCCCTGATTGAGTTGCTTAAAGAGTTTGTGGACGTCTTTGCCTGGTCCTATAAAGACATGCCTGGGTTGGATACATCTATCGTAGAGCACCGGATACCTATAGATCCAGAAATTAAGCCGATCAAGCAAAAACTAAGGCGGATCAAGCCCGAGTGGTCCTTAAAGGTGAAGGAAGAGATTGAAAAACTCCTACGGGTAGGCTTTATAAAAGTGATCGAATACCCGACTTGGCTGGCAAACATAGTCACGGTCACAAAAGCAAATGGGAAAGTACGGGTTTGCGTAGACTTTCGGGATCTCAACAAGGCCAGTCCCAAGGATGACTTCCCCTTGCCCAATATTGATATGCTAGTGGATGCAACTGCGAACTTCGAGGTCAAGTCCTTTGTTGATGGCTTTGCAGGCTACAATCAGATTAAAATGGCCGAGGAGGATCAGGACAAGACAGCGTTTACAACTCCATGGGGTACTTATCGTTACATAGTAATGCCGTTTGGTCTAAAGAATGCTGGGGCTACCTACCAGAGGGCCGTCACTACTCTGTTTCACGACATGATCCACAAGGAGATTGAAGTGTATGTAGATGATATGATTATTCACTCGAAAGGGTCAGATGGACAGCATTTCATTGATTTGAGGAAGTTCTTCAACAGACTTCGGGAATATTCGATGAGGCTAAATCCAGCCAAGTGCACCTTTGGGGTTATTCGCGGAAAAGTCATGGGATACATGGTCACAGAGCGAGGCATCGAGGTAGATCCCTGAAAATTCAAGGCAATTGTTGAGATGAAGCCACCCAGAACTGTCTCCGAGGTAAAGGGCTTCATGGGTCGACTACAATACATCAACAGATTTCTCAACCAACTGACCTCCATGTGTGAGCCAATCTTTAAGCTACTAAAGAGGAATCAGGAAGTGGTTTGGAACGAGGAATGCCAACTAGCATTCGAGAGGATCAAAGCTTACCTCGTCAATCCTCCCATTCTTTGTCCGCCTCACGGGAGCAAGCCTTTACTGCTATACTTGACGGTCACAGACACAGCCACTGGGCTATGCTAGCATAAGAGAAGAAGGATTCAAAGATTGAGAATGCCATTTATTTTGTCAGCCGCAAATTCCAAGGTAGCGAATTGAACTATTCTGCCCTAGAGAAGACATGCACAGCTCTGGTTTGGGTGGTCGGAAAACTAAAGCACTACATGCTATCCCACACCGTACACTTGGTCTCCAATATGGACCCGATTAGATACCTATTTCAAGGTGACAGAGGCAACATCTCCACCAGATTGGCGAAATGGACTTTCTTCCTAGCTGAGTTCGACATCAAATATGTGATCCGGAAATCAATCAAAGGACAGGCTTTGGCGGACCCGGTTAGGCGACTTCCCAGTCTGAGAAGCCCGAGGACCAGATCTCCAATTTCCAGATGAGGGGATTCTTGTTATAGAAAATGGCAACCGGTGGCAGTTATTCTTTGACGGAGCAGCGAACAAAAGAGGTAATGGCATCGGGATGGTACTAGTGGACCCGAATGACATGCATACCCCCATAGCTATCAAGCTGAACTTTTCGGTTACCAACAATGCTGCCGAGTACGAAGCTTGCATAGCTGGTCTAGAGGCTGCCCTAGAGCGACATGTGGACGAGTTAGAAGTGTTTGGTGATTCCCAGCTGATAATAAATCAAGCCGCCAACAGATGGAAAATCTCAGATCCGTGTCTCCAGAGGTATCATGCTTACATTGCAGAGCTCGTCGGCCAGTTCAAGGAAGTGTCATTCCAGTTCCTGTCGCGAGATAAGAACAGATTTGCCGATGCCCTAGCTACTCTTGCCTCGTTGGTGGAAATACCAGAGGGAAAGTCAATCAAACCGTTCAGGGTCGATAGGCAAGAAAGTCCTGCATATTGTTGTGAAATTGAGATCGAAGCCGTCAATGAGCCGTGGTACAATCAAATCTTTCAATATCTCAAGCATGGTGAAGCTTCCTTCCCTGTTGATAAAGAAGGAGACTCGAAAGGTGTTCATGCCAAAAGTTTGCAAGCTCTAAAGAGACTATCAGCCCAGTACGTCATACTTGGCAATGAGTTGTGGAAGAAAAGGGAAGGTTGCCCACTCCTGCTATGTATCAGCAAAGAAAAGGCCCAAAGAGTAATGGAAGATGTTCACAACGGTGCCTGCGGACCCTATATGAACGCTCGATCCCTTATGCATAGCATTATCAGACTGGGTTACTTCTGGATCACTATGGAGACTGATTGCATCCAGTTTGTGCGGACTTGTGATAAATGCCAGCGATTCTCCAACCTGAACCACATCCCTCCTCATGACCTATACTGTATGACAACTTCGTGGTCGTTCGCAACATGGGGGATTGATGTCATTGGGAAAATAACTCCACCCGGGAGCAATGGACACTCATTTGTATTGGTTGCAATAGATTACTTCACAAAGTGGGTAGAGGCTGCATCTTACAAAGTGCTCACAGCTAAGAAAGTGGCTCGCTTCATAAAGGAACAGATCTTCTGCCGCTACGGAGTCCCGAATGAGGTCATTTATGACAATGGAACCAATTTGGAAGGAGAAACTGATCGGTTACTCACTGAATACAAGGTCAAGCGCCATAAATCTTCACCATACAGACCGCAGACGAACGGTGCTGTTGAGGCTGCCAATAAGAACTTGGAGAGAATCATAAAGAAGATGGTCGAACGAGGACGAGATTGGCCGGAGAAGCTGCATTTAGCATTGTGGGGCTACCGCACTTCAATTCGAACTGCCATCGGCGCAACTCCATATGCTTTGACTTACCTAATGGAAGCTGTCATGCCCATTAAGCTAGAAATTCTGTTCCTCAGGGTATTGCTCGAGAATGAGGTAAATGAGATTGAATGGCTCCAAAGTCGATACAACGAATTGGCACTGTTAGATGAACGCAGATTAAAATCCATGGAGCATAACCGGGCGTACCAGAAAAGAATGGCCCGTGCTTTTGACAAGAAAGTGAAACCCAGAGACATCAAAGTTGGCGATCTGGTTCTTAAGATGAAGCCCTCGAATCAGGGCAGTGCATTGGGAAAATGGGCACCTGTTTGGGTCGGACCATTTCTAGTGAAGAAAATATTCTCCGGAGGAGCTATGCAGCTGACAGATTTGGATGGCAACCCATTTCTGCACACCGTCAATGGCGACAAGTTGCGGAGGTATTATGTGTGATCGAGTCTTTCCCCCCTCTAAAATATATATATATATATATATATATATAAAGAAGAGAAATAAAAATAAAAGCGCAATAAAATTGTCCCAGATGAGACTGAAAACCTCTCAAAAGGCAGTCCATGCAAAAATAAGGGACGCGCCCGGTGCTAAAGAATATACCCAGCTAGACCGAAAACCCTAAAAAAAGGGCGGTCTAGGTAAAAAATAGGGTTGCACCATGTCCCCTTTCTGTCTTCCCCTTTCTTAAACACAAAAGTTGATTGAGTTGAACTACGGAGACCTGAGCCCCTTAGTTCTCTTTACAAAAGGGGAACGTAGGCAACCACTTGTGGTTTGGTCTAAAATTGCTGCAAAATCTCTTTTCCTGCCAAAATGTGTTTTGATTATAGTTCCAAAGCTTTTCAAAGGTTCATTTTGAGTTAATATTCTTTTTGATGAGTTCAAGCACGGCCTACTTTTGACTCAAATAATTTGCTGCGAATAAAAAAGAAAGCATTGCTAACATCTATTCTGTCTGCATTAAGTGATCAAAGGGTACTCAGCTTCCATACAATAATTCCTACTCTCAAAACACAAAAGAAAAGAGTCTCCTATCTCTCAGAAAAGCGTCTAGAAGCTCGTTCCCGCTCCCGAATTCGATCCTCTATCTTTCCTTTTCCTCGGTCCCCGGGAGGTATTTGGCCTAGGAATGTCAAATAAGTCGGTTTGAGCCCGTCCCAACTCAGGTATAACATGCGCCGGTGGCTCGATCAGACCAGTCTCCCTCAAAGTGACCCTAGTAACCCTCTCTTGTCTCTAGGCCTCTCTGCGAGCCATCACCTCTAGATCGTCCCTCAAAGTAGCCCTACGGATCTCTTGCCTTCGATAATCCTCAGCAACATCGCCGGTAACATTATCTGGATTCCCTTGGGCCTCTATATCTCGGAAAGACCGGCTGGATGGGTAATCTGCTCCCAAATATTCTCGACGGTGACCCTCTATAGACAACTGTGCGGGACCCTGTTGCTCCTCATACCAAATCAAATACTCTATGGTCAAGAAAGTGATCCCTCTAGACTACCGAAGGAGCTTCCATGTGGGAAGAAAACCCTCCAGAAAGGACCTGCTAAAGAACTGCATAGTCTGGGGCTCGGTCATAGACATCGGAACAGCATCAGTTGTCAGCCTTTCCTTCAAAACTCGGACAATCTGCTGAGGGTACCTATACTGTCTGCTCACCAGTGATGGAATACAGAAAGAAGATACATGCAAGCCTGGCAGCCTGACTATCACTGATCCATCCTGAATGTCTCTCATGGTCTGTAACTTCCAAGCAGGAATCCAAAAGTTCAGATCAGTTGTTCTGTACTGCGTCAATCTCCTCTGCCAGTTGTCAACAGCCTCGTCCCTCAACACTCTGCGTTGCCCTGTCACCCAAGGCATAGCAATTTGACCCACTGGAAGTGGCATGATCAAGCGTAGCCTCTCAGAGAACCACAAAGACAACAAGCTGGGCTGCCTGCTCCCATGAAATCCGATCCCCCTGCTAGCCTGTCAATACTATGGTAGGTCTCAGCCAGCAATAGTGGTACGATGTCCATCTCCCCTTGACCAGACCTGATTTGATGAAGATTCACACCCCGGTCGCCACTCAGTTGCCTGACAGTCTCCAGCAACGCACTTGAACAGACTCCGACATATCCACAAAAATAGTGAGCCGATAAGCTAAACAGCATAAACATATCCAGAGACGTGGAAAGATCGAACATCTCAGGATTGGACAAGCGTAACCTAGCCATCCGAGTCAAGTCTATGGACCCATCACCCAGAATCATAGATGACACATGATCCGTTGGCAAGTGAAGAAAGTCTGACAACTGCTCCACAACCGACCGGCCGTCCCGTGGGAATGCTACAATTGCCGCTTCACCCAAGCCTGTCAATGCCCTAAAGTCTTCCATGGTTAGGGTCAAATCATTGTATGACAGAGTAAAGACATGCCATTCTGAATCCCAAAAGCAGGATGCAGCCCGGAGAAAATCCCAATCGATTCTCCAATCCTTCAACGACCAGAGACACGGCATACTGTACCTCCTGTCAATGAGCTCCCTATGATGCCTCCGGTGATAATGTGAAATTTCAAGAAAATATTGGCGAAATTGATGCTCCCGAGAAGTTATTTCCCTGTTATAGTGCTCCATTGCAGCCAAAAGTATCAGTCTTGGCCAAAAAATTCGCTTATCTGATAAGTCAGGGCAGCTGGTTTTCTTCACTGAAGAGACAGTGTTTACAAAATGAAGCCTGGGCCGATTTTAAAAAGAACCTGTTACGAGCTTCGTCTGGTCGTGCGACACAACATGCCAAGCAGACATGGCATGTCGGGCGACACATTTGGTTGACATAAGACAATATGGAAAGGCCTGCAGTGTTTACCCCAGAGCACTTCTCGAATCGCCGTCACTGTAATACACTTCTTATCCTCACATACATCCCTATGAAAAGGCACGAAAGAGGACCCCCCTTACTATATAAACTCACCCGAGACAGTTCCAACATCTCACGTCCCAACCCGACAAAGCCGACCTTTTAATACAATGATCGCATTTTCCTTCCCAGAGCAGACAGACTCATGCAAACAAGCTAACATAGGTTAATCTTTGCTAACGAGATAGCTTAGTTAGATGTAGCGCCTGGAGTGTTGTATCCCCTACAGGTACAATGATCAACTGAGCCTCACTGAACCTCGAAGACTGACCCTCAGTCGAAGCAAAAAAAAAAAAAAAAAAGAGTCCGTATCTATGTTAGCCTCCTAAGCAGAGCACACCAAGATCAGCGACCCCAAAGCACCAGAGGAACCTGCTCCAGATACAAGCAAAGTTCCCAGACAAATGGCCCCAAAGCACAAGCAAAAGCTAGCTCCTCAACAAGCAAAATCCCCGGCTTACCAAGCAAAGCTCAAGACACAAAAGGCAACAGTCAACAAAGATCGCCCAACATTTGGCAAAACCAGTAAATTACCAACAAATGGAAAGAAGTAGCGAGAGTCCCCTGGCATCTACACTTATCCCCAGTAGAGCAAAAGAAGCAGCAGTAGTGTGAGTCCCTCCGGCAGCTACCCTGCACCAACAAAAGTGGTATGAGTCCCTCCGGCATCCACGAAGAGAAGCAGCAATAGTGTGAGTCCTTCCGGCAGCTACCCTGCACCAACAAAAGTGGTATGAGTCCCTCTGGCATCCAAGAAGAGAAGCAGCAGTAGTGTGAGACCCTCCGGCAGCTACCCTGCACCAACGAAAGTGGTATGAGTCCCTCCGACATCCACGAAGAGAAGCAGCAATAGTGTGAGTCCTCCGGCAGCTACCCTGCACCAACAAAAGTGGTATGAGTCCCTCCGGCATCCACGAAGAGAAGCATCAGTAGTGTGAGACCCTTCGACAGCTACCCTGCACCAACGAAAGTGGTATGAGTCCCTCCGGCATCTACAAAGACCAATTGCAGCATGAGACCCTCCGGCAGCTACAACCTGACACAAATGGCAGCTACTAGCCACCCGCAGTAGTACCAACCCCTCAAGAAGTTACAGGTAAGCACAACAAAGGTATGAAGACACATATGTACCCCTTTCTTGCTTATGGTTAGTGTTGGTATTTCCGAACTACGATTTGGCTTGATTCCCTTTTAAAGGGATACGTAGGAATCCTTTCTCCGAAAGGTCCAGCCACCTGATTTCCCCAATTCACCTTCTAGCCCGTTGCCTTATCCCCTGATGCTCATTGGGATTGGGTCTTATTTTATCGACAATCCCACTTTTTCCCAAAAGTGACATTGCCGAGGGGCTCTATAAGTACGCCAATCCAATTCGCGATCCTTTTAGATGCATTTTAATGTAATAAAATTGCATTAAGGGGCGTTTTGGTAAATTCTCGGCCTATCCCGAGACTTCCGGAAATATTTCATAAGTTTCCCGCGAAGGAAGTACCTTCTGGTACCTTGCTCATGCCAAGGGACTTGTTGGGAATAAACCTTTTTGGACTTTTTAGGTATTTAGGCCTGAATGTTCCAGAAACTGGTTTTGGCGCCAAAAACAGTTGGTGTCACCTTGTGTCACGTGACAAGTCAAGGCATGGAAAGTGGTTGCGTATGGTCGTGCGACACAAGGTGACCACTAACTGCAGCCTATAAATAAGACCCTCCCCCTCTTAGAAATGGATCCAGAACCTGACCTATTGTTACTCTGCAGAAATTACGTCGTAACAAAAGCCCCCAAACACAATTCTCTCTCTCTCCTACCTTAAACCTACCCCAATTCCCCCCAATTCAACTTACCCTCTTAACCAAACCTTAGATCTACCTTGCACCAATCCTCTCAAGCCTCCTAAGACCAGAAGCTGCAGTTGAAGGATTCTGTATCTAACTTGATACAGGATTCGTGGAAACAACAAGGGTAACAATTCTCAAACCCCTCTCCTCTCTCTCTTCTATCTAATTCCTTTCTAATTCTATTGTTTAATTCTTTTGGATTCAGTAATCAGACTCTATCCGTCTAGATTACTGAATCCCAATCGCAATCTCTCTGTTTAAATTGTTTAATCTGTGTAATTGAGCTTTCATTGTTGAACACTTGTTTGAATTTGGTGTTTAAACCCCAAGGGGGTGTGGATCTACCCATATCCACACTCCCGGGGTCGAATTGTTGTTATTTCTGTATTTCGTATCTAATCTGTTCAATTAATTAGATCTGTGTTAGCTGTTGTTGATTCTGGTGTTCATTGTGTAAGTTTCTGCAGATGGCCTCTGTCTGTCACGCGACACCTTGTTCATAGGTGATCCTGTGTCACGCGACATATCTGGTCACCTGTGTCATGCGACATATCGTGCTTGTCTGCAGAAACCTTTTCCCCTTGTAATCTGTTCTAGATTGTTGTAGCAGGGATGTGGCCTCCCTAAATAATGGGCTCACAAGTTGTAAGTCTCAATTCATATTAATAAAATGCATGTTTACCATACTTGTTCATTATCAATATTTGCACACACTCATGAATTGCTTGGATGTTCAATTGGAAAGACTCGTCTACGGATGAGGCGTGTTGGGTGAACTCTCGGTTCTTCCCAACACGTAACCTGACCCCCGAACCCGTTCTCTTTTCATAGGTTTTTCAAAGTGCACCTCTTAAGCATGGCGTGGCGACTCTCTTTTTACTCTTTCACTGTGAAACACAAAGTTTCGCGAGCGGCGAGCGCGCATTCACTACATACATATGCTCAGTTTCGAGGACGACACCAGTTTCGATGATGTCACCTACGACCATGGATCCAATACCATGGAAATTGTCAAGCTCAACATCCCGTACAGGCAGTTATCCGGCGAATGGAAACAACTGGTTTACACGACAAAGAACCCCTCTGATCAAGTGACTGACGACGACTTCGTTAACATCATCTATTCCAGATATCCCGATGATACCAAGGATCCGATACTTATCATCAGATTCTGCAACACCAAAGTTACCCTCGACGACTGCCTGCTCATGGTAAACGAGGCCCTGGCCAATTGAGCTAAGAGCTCCTCATCACTTCCGGCTACCAGCCCCAGTGGCAACCGGCCCGTACCGACAGTCAAGCTCATAGCCACAAGCGCCGCCAAGGCCAAGGGCAACAGCGAAGGAGACAAAGATCCTCACCCTGCTACAAATCAGATCAACTTCGGGAATGCTTCCAGTAGCCACCCTGAAAACATCTGTAAAGGTCTTCCCCGAAAGACAGAGTCAGCTTCCGAAGTCGGAAATTACCACCTTAGCATCAACATGCTCCAGTTCGGTCCTGCTCCCAGTCGTCACGGCCACGAATTCAGACATCCCGCCAGCAAACTGCTAGCTTTGATAGAATTGGCAATCCAGCGAGATCATGAGACTATCAACATCACAGAATTAAACACCCCCGTGTGTTCAATCAAGCAGATATGGGCGAACTTCTTGGTAACCGAGATCAAGGAGGGCCGCATGAAGACGATGAAACCATTCTGTTCCAAGCCATACACGAAGTCAACAAAACCGAAATCCCAAGGGTCCTGGGAGGATAGGGACGGATCATTTTCGCTCTCAAACTAAAAGGCCAACTGAGAGAGGAAGGTCTATTCAAAAATAAGAGAAAGATGGAAATATATCTCCAACAACTGCTCAAGGAGATTCCACAGACTGCGGCATTCGTTTACAGAAATGATCAACTGGGACAGCAACCAGTTACATGGGCAGATGCTCGGGAAGCCGTGTACGCACATTTCGACATACCCGCCACTCAGATAAAGAAGAAGAAGGGAAAGCTCTCCCCGATGGAGGTCTACCTAGACTGCCGCACGCAGTTTAAAGAAGCACTGGCTATTCTCACGTGGGAAGAAACACAGGCGCTAACTCTCGACGCAGGCTCTGCTGGAAGAAAGTTGATCTGGGCCAAGAGTGGAGGAAAATTAGCAAACCATGAGTATCGCCAAACCCATCTCCAGAATGCCCTGAGCATGCTCAGCAAGAAGGAAAGGAGCGCGGTATACCATGAGGAGATCAAGGAGACTGTTCGCTTGAACCAAGAACTCTCCAGCCTCCCTCGGAGGGTCAGCAACGCACAGTTCAGTTCTGGCAACCACTGTTGCGCATTGACGTTCGAACAGCTGTGGCAATCCATAAACTACCTCCCTGCAGAGGCACCCAAGCCAATATCTTGGGACAGAATCCGGAAAGCTGCCGAAGCTCCCAGGAACACATCTACAATCAACGAATTGAGGGAAGACATATGGCCCTACGCTACGAGGAATCCCTCTCTGACTATGGCTCAGCTCAGAGCGACCTGTTCAGAAGGAACCAAGCCTGATGTCAGCATCCTGACCCGATCGGGTCAAATCCATGCATTACCACATATGGCCATCAAAAAGCCAGCGGAGCCAGAACCGCAACCCGGCCTGCCCGAAGACACAAGTTCCGTGAAAGAGGACCCGATCCTCACTCAGCTCAAGCAGACCCAGGCGAACATTTCCCTTTGGTCCCTGCTCACATCCTCATATCCTCACAAGCTCAAGCTGGAGGAAAGTCTGGCCCGAACCATGGTCCCCGTGGACGCAACCCCAGACGAGGTCACTAAGATGATCGACAACATCCACTAAGGCAACATTATCACCTTCACAAATTTGGACCTTCCAAAATTTGGGGCTGATCACAATGAGCCACTCTACATCACAGTCCAGCTGGACGAGCGACGCCTTCCCCGCGTGTTGGTAGACGGAGGTTCCGGAATGAATGTCTTGCCCGCCAAGATGATGGACCTGCTTGACATCAAGCCCACAGATCTGAAGCCTTCAGTCCACAGTGTCAAGGCATATGACTCTACTTCCCGTACAGTTCTCGGGGTTGCTACTCTAAACATCTGGTTCGGCAAGCGGATGATCCCCACCGAATTCCAAGTGTTGGACATTCCAATCACTTTCACAGCCATTCTGGGGCATCCCTTGCTGCATCAAATCAATGGCGTGGCATCCACCCTTCATCAGTGCATCAAGTTCACGTAAGGCAACGAGCTAACCACAGTCTACGGCGACAGCGTCACCACCGAGGGGACCAGCACCAACGACATTCCAGTATTAGAAATCAAGCATAATGACGACATGGTATTAACTGGATTCACTTTGGAGACCTCCAAGATCGAAATATGCAACGTGGACCTTCCACTGTTCCAAGACAAGATTCCTCTCGCCATGAAGATGATGAAACTCATGAACTTCATCCTAGGACTGGGGCTCGACAAAAGGTTACAGGGCCAACACCAAGTCATTGAAGTCAAGGACCACACCACGGTCCAGGGGCTTGGTTATGTGCCAACACCGACTGACATCAGGGAAGACAAAAGGCTCGCCCGCACCAAGGCAGCAGCCCGCAAAAGGGGAACCTCCGATGGTACACCCAACCTCCGACCTTACAGTTTCAACCTTGCTCATTACTTCACCAAGGGAACTGGCAACAGAACTGAGGGGACCGACAAGGGAACCGACAGCAGAACTGAGGGGATCGACAGCGGAATCGGCAGCAGAACTGAGGGGACCGACAGCGAAACCGACAGCAGAACTGAGGGGACCGACAGTGGAACTGATGAAGATGAGAAAGAAACAGGGATAGTCGGCACAGAAACTACAGAAAGGATGGAACAGCTATCACGGGACCTCAAGCGCTTCAGAGGACTCAAGGCTAATCCGATAAGGGGAGCATTCCTCGACATCACAGCTCTACCTGGACCAATTGCCACCACAGTCCAGCCTGAGCACACATTCAAGGGAATCCCAAACTTGGAAGAGCAGCTCGAGGCACTCTCCATGGGAAACAGATTGTTCGGATCAGCCGCCGAGGCCACATTCGAGACAGTAACCCCAAAGCAGAAGGAATCAGAATTCATAGAAGACGCTCTCAGTGGACCAGCTCTACAGAGTCTTTTTGAAGAAGTCATGGAGGTGCCAAACCTGATTGACCTGGGCTCCGAAAACAGCATGATCACCATGATTGGGACAGCAGAAGCCAAGCCTCTCGACCCCCGAACCCTCATCAAGCATCCAGCAATGCCACTGAAGAACTGGGTAACTTTCACCAGACCAAGGACAAGCCAGGCAGAAATGGAAGACATGCTGGGCCTGCACCCACATCTCCCTAAACCCGGTCTCAAACCCTCTGAGTCAGTCCTTGTCAGAGTCCAGTCCTCTGAGTCATCCAACGGCCTTACGCCAGAGGACTATGATAATGTAGCCAACAATGTATTTTCGTTCGCATCTAATGAAAAATCTGATCTTTCGGAGTATCCCCTCATTGCCACTTTAACAACTGATAAGTTAACAAACAACTTAAAAGACGTTAATAACGAATCTATTGATAAAGAAGCAGAAACATTAAACGAACAATACATTAAAGAAGTTCTCAAGCGTGTAGTTGACCGAGAGGACAACTGGGCCCAAGCTGCCGAAGAGGTTATGACCAAAGTGAACCTGGAGTCAGTGCAAGAGCCTAAAGAGACACAAGTGGGCAGTTTCTTCGCCGATGCAGAAAAAGAAGCCCTGATAAACCTCCTCCGGGAGTATGTTGACGTGTTTGCCTGGTCATACCAGGACATACCAGGACTCGATCCCTCGATCGTGGAGCACAGAATTCCCCTGGATCCCGAATCCAAGCCTGTCAAACAGAAGTTACGGAAGATCAAGCCAGAGTGGTCCTTGCAAGTAAATGAAGAAATTGAGAAAATGCACCGAGTTGGTTTCATCAGAGTGATTGAGTACCCGACCTGGCTCTCCAACATCGTGACGGTCACCAAGACCAATGGAAAGGTCAGATGCTGTGTGGATTTCCGGGATCTCAACAAGGCCAGCCCTAAAGATGATTCCCCACTACCCAACATCGACATGCTAGTCGACACCACGACAAATTTCGAACTAAAGTCCTTCGTGGATGGGTTCGCTAGATACAACCAGATCAAAATGTCCGAGGAGAATCAAGCCAAAACTGCTTTCACCACTCCGTGGGGGACATACTGCTACACGGTCATGCCGTTTGGTCTGAAGAACGCTGGGGCTACTTACCAGCGGGCTGCAACAGCCCTCTTCCATGACATGATTCACAAAGAAATTGAAGTATATGTCGACGACATGATCATCCACTCCAGAGGATCAGACATGCAGCATATGACAGATCTGAGAAATTTTTTCAACAGACTCAGAAAGCACTCCATGAGATTGAACCCTGCGAAGTGCACCTTCGGTATCAAGCAAGGCAAAGTACTGGGGTACATGGTTACAGAAAGAGGTATCGAAGACGATCCCAAGAAAATCAAGGCCATCATCGACATGAAGCCGCCTCAGACCCTGACAGAAGTGAAAAGTTTTATGGGAAGACTTCAGTACATCAGTCGCTTCATCAACCAGTTGACATCTCTCTGTGAGCCCATGTTCAAATTGATGAAGAAGAATGCCGACATCAAATGGGACTCTGAGTGCCAGACGGCTTTCGAAAAAATCAAGACATACTTGGTGAATCCCCCAATTCTGTGCCCGCCACATGAAGACAAGTCACTACTCATGTACCTGACAGTAACAGACACATCAATCGGAGCAATGCTGGGACAAGAACAGAAAGGTTCCAAAGTTGAGCATGAAATCTACTTCGTAAGCCGGAAGCTTCAAGGAAGTGAACTCAGCTACTCAGCATTAGAGAAAACTTGTACCGCCTTGGTATGGGTAGTCGGGAAACTGAAGCACTACATGCAGTAACATTCAGTGCTCCTGGTCTCCAAAATGGACCTCATCAGGTATCTCTTTGACAAGCCATCCCTGTCAATGCGACTAGCTAAGTGGTCATTCTTCCTGGCTGAGTTCGACATCAAGTACATGGTCCAAAAATCAACAAAGGGCAGAGTAATGGCAGAACAGCTGGCAGACATCCCAAGCAGTGAACCCAAGGGTCCTGATCTGCAGTTTCCGGATGACGGAATCTTCTCACTCGACAGCGCAAACCGCTGGCAACTCTTCTTCGATGGGGAAGCCAACAAGAAGGGAAATAGTATTTGTTAGTGTAATCTGCAGGTGATATCGTAGATGATTTCCCAAGTGATATCGCAGATGATATCCTGGACTGAAAATTATATAGTTGTATATTTCTTGTTTATTATTTAATGGACTAACGTGCTAATATGGTCTGTATAGTCTATGGTTTATGGTTGTATTTCAGGGTGCAATAGCATCAAAGAAGGAGCTAGACACATGTGGAAATTGGAAGAAATGAATTAATACATTTTATGTATTAATTCGTAATTTTGGCATTCAACAACAACATGTATGTGGACTTTGTCAAAGGTTGTTGCTGAATTATAAAAGAGGTACAAGGATGAAAAAGCAAGGGAGTACAAGGCGTGGAAGCATGGCTTGAGGATTCAACAACTCGGTTGCTACAAAATAGGAAGTGGGAGCTAGAATTGTGGAAACAAATTAACGCACTCTCCCTACACTTCCTCCACGTGCAAGACCAGCCCCAAGGCTGTTATTGAAGTAGCCTTCAAGTAATTGAAGACTATAAATAAGCTTGGAAGGTTTATTTGAAGATATGCCAATTATTTCATCACATTCACACCTTCGAAAAGCTTAGAGATAGAGTTCTTTGTTTGGTTCTTTTTAATCCTTTCTCCCTTGTAATTTCGCACTTGATTACTTTGGTATCAAGGTGTGTGAAGGCTAGGATAGGATTCTGTTCTTTATCTCTTGTTCCATAGAGCTCAAAATAGATATAGCTATAGGGAACTTTCGGCTTTGTAAATTCATTTATAGTGATTATAAAGTCTTGCCTAAGAGGCACTCTCAAGTTATATTTATATAACTTGAGAAAAACAATTTTGGTGTTTTATTCCGCTGCAAACTCTTTTACAAAATTGTTTTATTTTCGAAGTGTGTGTGTGTGTGCCATCCCAAGTGCTATCGTTGGTGCAGTTATCACCTTGGATATCACTTGTGATTCAAGCCGTGACACTTTCAATTGGTATCAGAGCCTCTCACTTGACGATACTAAGTGTTTGGTCCTTTTTGTCATGGCTTTTGATCCTGCAAATCCAAATCAAAAACGTCTTCCTGTTTTAGATGGTTCGAATTATGCATATTGGAAAATTCGCCTTCGCTCGCATATCAAATCAATTGATCTTCGAGCATGGCGATCTATAGTTCATGGGTACTCTCTTCCACTCTTACCTCCTGATGAGGATGGTGATGTTCAGGTTAAACCTGAAGGTGAGTGGACAAATGAAGAGATCACTCTAGCTAACTATAATGAGAAAGCTCTTAATGCTATCTTTGAGTGGGTTGACATGCATATTTTTAAACTTATTCAAAATAGTTCCACTGTAACGACCCTAAACCTAGGCACCTATTTTAGTATCATAAAATGTGCTTTTAATATTATTTTTAATATTATGTGTTTAATTTATATCTTTGATTTCTTAATATTAAAATGAAATGATTGGGAATTAAAATAATATTCTTGGGAGAAATATAATATTAGAAATGGACAAAATAAATAAAAAATGGGTAGTTAGACTTTGTGTAGGAGAAAGCCTTTAATAATGGGCATGGGAGGGGCCATGCCTTTCTCCCTTAAATCCCTCACCTCCCTTTTCACTTAGTCAAGACACCTTACTTTTTCCCATACTTTCTCCATATTATTCCCCATACTTCTCCCATCTCTTTCATCATCTTCTCTATTCCATCCTCCTCCCTCATTTTCCTTCCATAAATTCCATGGAAGCTCCATCTTGAAGAACTTCTTCTTCCAAGTTCCTTGGGCAATCAATTCCTCTCCATTTGGCAATCCGATCGTACTTCCGTGTTCGGGGTGAAGAGAGGAACACATCAAGCTAAGAAGATCTTTAATCCACTTCATAATTTCTAAGTGAGTTATTATGACTTTCCCTTCTATGTGATGTTCATAAACTATTAAATGTTGTTCTTATTATTGAAATGAGTGGTTGATGCTTGGAAATCTCCTTGGAGTTGAGAAATTTAGTAAATGAATTAGAATGTTGTTATTGGTTAAGAAAGTGGGTCAACAGGGTAAGAAAAAGGGTTTTATTAAAGTAAGAAGTTCAAACTTGGAATGTGGTAGAGAAATGGGTGAATGAGATTAGAAGATTTTTAGCTTGAAATAAGATGATGAAATGGGTGAAATGGGTAGAGATAAATAATCTAGGGCTACTTGGTTTTGAGTTTACATGTTTGGAATGGGACTTGGTAAGGTTAAAGTATCTTTTGGTGTTCTTGAATTAAGCTTGGTTAGAAGGAATGGAAACCTAGGCATAAAAGGGTCAAAAATCTGAGTTTTGTGCTGGAGGGAGGCTTGGGCGGTCGCCCATGGGGGCTTGAGCGGCCGCCCATCGCCACAGAAACAACAATTGCCTTTGAAGTCCACTTGGGCGGTCGCCCAAGTGGTAAGGGCGGTCGCCCAAGACCCCAGGAAACTGAATTTTGAATCTAAACCAGAATTTGTGTGGCAACCTTGTTTGGTCCCTTATAGATTGTGACTCCCACTTAGTAAATGGAGCTTGAACCTTCATAGAGGCCTTGTCTTATTGTATAATGATCTTGTAGGATGGTTTGAGAATCCTAACCACTATAATTAATGGAACCTAATCACTTTCGGATATTAATCAAACCTTCTCAACTTAGATTAAAGTAGAACTTGGGCTACTTAAGCATTGTGACTACAACTTAATAATTTAACTTGAATCTCTATCGGGACCTTGAAATATGGATCATTGTCCGGGAAACAATTGTTAAGTTTGATTAGTACTTCACCAAAATAGTTCCAACTTGGGAAATAGATCTTGAACTTTTATTAAGGTTATTCGAGGTTGTATAATGAAAATGTAGGAATGGTTTATGATACCTAGTGGCCTTACTTACTCCATATCTTTGGTGAGTAGTTGCAATAGTATAGAAGCTATAGGTTCACTATTGAGCTAGTTAGTAATGGGTATGTATCACCTTGTGGCATTGTTATTCCAAGTTGTGGAATTATTGATTATATGGTTATCATAAGATTCTAAGTATGGACTATTAGACATACTGTTATGTGCATCCCAAGTGTGGAATGTTTGACTTGTTGTTACATTGCATCCCAAGTGTGGATTATTTGGTTATATGGTTACCTTACTTGAATTTATATTCATTTATGGTATTGATTAGCATGAGTATACATTACCATGTTGTTATATTATGATGCATAGTGTACTAAATGGTTGTTGGACTATGGTATTGATTTCATGAGTATACATTACCATGTTGTTATATGATTATCCCTTTTGTGGATTATGTTTCAAGTATCTATATTGTGCTTGAACATGTTGATATTCGGGGGTATAATGGAATTCAATCAATTATGGATTTGTTCTATAAGTGATTGAAGGTTCATCATACCTGGGACCGTCCCCTCTGTGGCCACAGAGTGGGTGTGCTAACGACTGTATTGAGCATGAAGAAGCCTTTACAGACCTGTTGCGATTGGTGTACGGGGGGAATGCTTCTGTATTAAGCCTAAAGCTTTACAGTTAGCGATATTATTGTTGGATACTCTATTATAGGTATCTTTTCTTATATGGATCTCTGGAGTATGAGTCCTATAAGAGGTGAATGTGCTGGAGGCAATTCACCAAAGAGTGGAGTTTTACTCCCACGTTGTACGACTTATTGTTCAGACGGGAAAAGGTAAAATGAGGTAACGTAAGGTGTTTACCGCTTTTATAATGTGTTATGTGCTACCATGCTATGTGTTGCATCTTGTTTGGCATCTTGCTGCATTCATAATAGCTCATTGAGATTTATTCTCACCCCTTCCCTTTTACTGTTTTAGATTGTGCTGAGGCAGGTGACTGGAACCAGTGAGGCCGGGGTTAAATTGTGGACTTTTGCTTTTGGGGACTTGTCAGGTTAAGTGTATAAGTTGGTTGTCTGGGTGTATTTATTTAGTAAAACTCTTTTGAGAAGATGTGTATAAACTCTTTTGTAAAACAAAGTTAAGTATGAGTTTCGATGTAAGAAATCATTTCATGGTTTATGGAAGTTGTGGAGTGGTGATATTATTAGTTGGTTTAATTTGGTATTTGAAAATGGGTTTTCTTTTAAAAGGAAAATAAAAGTTTTTAAAATTTAGAGAGGAGATTTCCTAGTTGGGCTCCTCAAGCTCGGGATACGCTTTAGGTCCCGGGTTGGGGTGCTCACAGTTGGTATCAGAGCTTAGTTTAGAGGTCAAGGGTAGATGTCTAAACTAAGGGGGAATGTGTGGAAATTGACGCCGAGTGTTTAATGCAGGAGTTCGTTCTAATGGCCGGAAGCAAGGATGATCAGCGGAAGGTTCTAGAAATTGAAGGAGATATGGGTATAGGTAGAAATCAGAATGAAGAGATGATGGAATTGTTCAGGATGTTTGTACATAATATGGAGACTAGAGGATCGGTTCCGAATCAACCTGAGGGATACCAAAGTGATGGATTAGAAAGATTTGTGAGGATGAACCCACCGAGCTTTTACGGAGATCCGAATCCGTTAAAGGCAGAAAAATGGTTAGCAGAAATGAATAGGATTTTCGAGGTTATAGGAAGTCCCAACAAAGAGAGAGTTAGGTATGCCGTTTTCAAACTTGAAGGTCCAGCTGATCAGTGGTGGCAGATTGTGAAGGGAAGTTGGGAGCGGGATCATACGCCCCAGACTTGGGATAATTTCACTCAACAGTTCGAGGACTATTTCATTTCCATGGTTACAAGGGATAAGAAGGAGATTGAATTCTTAAGACTAAAACAAGGGAACATGACGGTGAATCAGTATTCGGTCCGGTTTGAGGAATTAGCTAAGTGTTGCCCTCATTTGGTATCGCATGAAGTGAAAAGGGTTCAGAAGTTTGTAACAGGTTTGAGGAGTGAGTTTAGGAAGAAATTATGGATTGATAGGTTCATTGATTATCGATACCATAGATAGGGCATATAAGGTCGAGAAGGACATTGAGGAAAATAGTGGAAGATCCGGAAGTGAGATTGGGAACAAGCCAAAGTGTATAGGACAAGGATCCAAAATCAGTAGAGGATAGCCAAGGACCTTAACTTCAGGAAGTGTGAGAGGAGAGTTTGTTGTAGCTTCTTCATCTAGGCCAAAATCCAAACAGTACGGGATGAAGTGTAAATTTTGCAAGAAGATTGGGCATACCGAAGATCATTGTTGGAGTAAGCAAGTTAAATGTATTAAGTGTGGAGAAATGGGACACTTTAGGAGGAATTGTCCAAAGTTTCTTCAGGGACGAGTTTCAAGCAGCGGTCAGCCGGGTGGACGTCAAAGAGGTGGTACCAAAAGAGATAGCAAAGGAGAACCGAAAGAGAAGGTCTATGGTCGAGTACATGTTTCGAACCTAGGAGAGATAGCTTCCTCAGAGGTTACTAGAGGTATATTCCCTGTCTCAGAATTAGGGGTCATATTTTATAGATCCTGTTGCATATCATTTATGTTTGGCATAACATTTTGCTTATGTGTGACATACATTGTTTGAGATATTGTTTTATTGTTAGAGGATTCTGCTCTTATGAGAGGATACCTCGAACCTTCCTTGATTTACCACGATAGTGATGTGGTCATGACTGAGCATGTATTGCCAGTTGATTTGGTATGATTATCAATTTGTAAAAATGAGATATACTTGACCTGGAGGGTTAAGTAGTTATTATGCATTGGTAGACTATCATAAGAAATGAGTCTTCTTTTCTATACCCAATTTGATTATATTGGTATTTGATATAGATAAACCTTTATATGGTATTCTTGTTATATATGTGTTTAAGCCAGAAAAATGTTGGTTAAAAAAAGTGAAAAGGGTATTTGATTGGTGTTAGACTTGCATAAGAAGTCTTTCCGGAAAATTTTCGTGCTAGTTGTGAGTAGATGGTAATTGTATTTCCATCAAGGTATCGCATGTGTTGATTCTAAGTATGATAAGCAGAATTTTTAAGCCTTATTTTGATGGCTTTATGGTAATTAGAATTGGGGGTCTCTTTGTTAATTAAAGTTCCGAGAGGATCATGAAAGTCATTGGAGGATAGGGTTAATAATCTTTGGTGAGAAGTCCTTGTATGCAAAGTTTAGCTAGTGTGAGTTGACTCGAGAAGTTTCCAAAATTTGGGGTTCTATAGTTTAAGCTTGGAAGTTACTATGGATCTTATGAGGATTGTGTCCGTAATCTTTGAGGTTGGCCAAGTGCTACTAAAGGAATTTTCAAGGAATTCTCGAGAATTATAAAATCGTTGGTTTAGATAACTCGGAAGGATATCAATGGTGTAAGATGTAATAAGAATGAATTATATTGGTAGAAATGGGGAATAAATTAACTATAGATCCTATCCTTACCTTACCTAATGAATGTGAGAATTTTGTGAATTATAAGTGCGTATTAAAGGAAGATTTGATTGTGATATTAAGAGAAATGTGAAAGTGATAACGTATGCTTTGAGGAAGTTAACTTAGATAGAGCGGAAATTTTCTTATTCCTTACGTAAGAGTGACTACAATTGTGTTGCGTTATCTAAGTAAGAATCCTATTTTCTTGAAGTTTCCTTTTTGGGATTTGTGACCGACCCTATGAGTTTGGAGAATTTAATTATTCGAGGGGGAGAGATCTACAAGCCTAAGCGATGGTTGGAACTATTAAAAGATTTTAGTCGCGTCATTTTATATTATCCGGAAAAGTTATTGTGATTTCGAATGCGATTTGCCGAAAGGCTTATGTGTCGTCAAGCGTATCCTTTGAGTATTAAGGCGGGGCATTGTTGCAATTAGTCAGGATAGGCTCATAGAATGTGGAGACTTTAAAGGAAGTCCAACGGTGATTCAGAATTTAATAGGATTAGAGGATAGTCACAAGATGAGGAGATTATCCAGAATTTTGAAGAATAGATTGTGTGTTGAATTTCCTTTCAACCGGAGAGGTTCTATTAATCTTAAGGGAGTTTAGTATAATAGCAGTTTAGTTTAGCATTGAATGGGTATTGTCTAAAGATTGGTATGAGAAAATTTACTTATGATCCTTCGTACGTATGGAATTCTTCAATTAAGGATGCTTAGGCAGATTTGAATTAGGTAGGAAAAACGTTGAGAGTTATTAGAATTTCGACTCCGGAATTTAATTCTAGAGTGTTTGGATTGTGAGAAGGTATATAAGAATCATGACATTTAGGAAAATATTTGAAGGTTGTAATTTGAAATGCTTGGAGAAGTAGCCTTTGTTAGTGATCATTAAGGTAATCAAGTTTAAAATTCGGGACGAATTTTCTTTAAGGAGGAGTGAATGTAACGACCCTAAACCTAGGCACCTATTTTAGTATCATAAAATATGCTTTTAATATTATTTTTAATATTATGTGTTTAATTTATATCTTTGATTTCTTAATATTAAAATGAAATGATTGGGAATTAAAATAATATTCTTGGGAGAAATATAATATTAGAAATGGACAAAATAAATAAAAAATGGGTAGTTAGACTTTGTGTAGGAGAAAGCCTTTAATAATGGGCATGGGAGGGGCCATGCCTTTCTCCCTTAAATCCCTCACCTCCCTTTTCACTTAGTCAAGACACCTTACTTTTTCCCATACTTTCTCCATATTATTCCCCATACTTCTCCCATCTCTTTCATCATCTTCTCTATTCCATCCTCCTCCCTCATTTTCCTTCCATAAATTCCATGGAAGCTCCATCTTGAAGAACTTCTTCTTCCAAGTTCCTTGGGCAATCAATTCCTCTCCATTTGGCAATCCGATCGTACTTCCGTGTTCGGGGTGAAGAGAGGAACACATCAAGCTAAGAAGATCTTTAATCCACTTCATAATTTCTAAGTGAGTTATTATGACTTTCCCTTCTATGTGATGTTCATAAACTATTAAATGTTGTTCTTATTATTGAAATGAGTGGTTGATGCTTGTAAATCTCCTTGGAGTTGAGAAATTTAGTAAATGAATTAGAATGTTGTTATTGGTTAAGAAAGTGGGTCAACAGGGTAAGAAAAAGGGTTTTATTAAAGTAAGAAGTTCAAACTTGGAATGTGGTAGAGAAATGGGTGAATGAGATTAGAAGATTTTTAGCTTGAAATAAGATGATGAAATGGGTGAAATGGGTAGAGATAAATAATCTAGGGTTACTTGGTTTTGAGTTTACATGTTTGGAATGGGACTTGGTAAGGTTAAAGTATCTTTTGGTGTTCTTGAATTAAGCTTGGTTAGAAGGAATGGAAACCTAGGCATAAAAGGGTCAAAAATCTGAGTTTTGTGCTGGAGGGAGGCTTGGGCGGTCGCCCATGGGGGCTTGAGCGGCCGCCCATCGCCACAGAAACAACAATTGCCTTTGAAGTCCACTTGGGCGGTCGCCCAAGTGGTAAGGGCGGTCGCCCAAGACCCCAGGAAACTGAATTTTGAATCTAAACCAGAATTTGTGTGGCAACCTTGTTTGGTCCCTTATAGATTGTGACTCCCACTTAGTAAATGGAGCTTGAACCTTCATAGAGGCCTTGTCTTATTGTATAATGATCTTGTAGGATGGTTTGAGAATCCTAACCACTATAATTAATGGAACCTAATCACTTTCGGATATTAATCAAACCTTCTCAACTTAGATTAAAGTAGAACTTGGGCTACTTAAGCATTGTGACTACAACTTAATAATTTAACTTGAATCTCTATCGGGACCTTGAAATATGGATCATTGTCCGGGAAACAATTGTTAAGTTTGATTAGTACTTCACCAAAATAGTTCCAACTTGGGAAATAGATCTTGAACTTTTATTAAGGTTATTCGAGGTTGTATAATGAAAATGTAGGAATGGTTTATGATACCTAGTGGCCTTACTTACTCCATATCTTTGGTGAGTAGTTGCAATAGTATAGAAGCTATAGGTTCATTATTGAGCTAGTTAGTAATGGGTATGTATCACCTTGTGGCATTGTTATTCCAAGTTGTGGAATTATTGATTATATGGTTATCATAAGATTCTAAGTATGGACTATTAGACATATCGTTATGTGCATCCCAAGTGTGGAATGTTTGACTTGTTGTTACATTGCATCCCAAGTGTGGATTATTTGGTTATATGGTTACCTTACTTGAATTTATATTCATTTATGGTATTGATTAGCATGAGTATACATTACCATGTTGTTATATTATGATGCATAGTGTACTAAATGGTTGTTGCACTATGGTATTGATTTCATGAGTATACATTACCATGTTGTTATATGATTATCCCTTTTGTGGATTATGTTTCAAGTATCTATATTGTGCTTGAACATGTTGATATTCGGGGGTATAATGGAATTCAATCAATTATGGATTTGTTCTATAAGTGATTGAAGGTTCATCATACCTGGGACCGTCCCCTCTGTGGCCAGAGTGGGTGTGCTAACGATCGTATTGAGCATGAAGAAGCCTTTACAGACCTGTTGCGATTGGTGTACGGGGGGAATGCTTCTGTATTAAGCCTAAAGCTTTACAGTTAGCGATATTATTGTTGGATACTCTATTATAGGTATCTTTTCTTATATGGATCTCTGGAGTATGAGTCCTATAAGAGGTGAATGTGCTGGAGGCAATTCACCAAAGAGTGGAGTTTTACTCCCACGTTGTACGACTTATTGTTCAGACGGGAAAAGGTAAAATGAGGTAACGTAAGGTGTTTACCGCTTTTATAATGTGTTATGTGCTACCATGCTATGTGTTGCATCTTGTTTGGCATCTTGCTGCATTCATAATAGCTCATTGAGATTTATTCTCACCCCTTCCCTTTTACTGTTTTAGATTGTGCTGAGGCAGGTGACTGGAACCAGTGAGGCCGGGGTTAAATTGTGGACTTTTGCTTTTGGGGACTTGTCAGGTTAAGTGTATAAGTTGGTTGTCTGGGTGTATTTATTTAGTAAAACTCTTTTGAGAAGATGTGTATAAACTCTTTTGTAAAACAAAGTTAAGTATGAGTTTCGATGTAAGAAATCATTTCATGGTTTATGGAAGTTGTGGAGTGGTGATATTATTAGTTGGTTTAATTTGGTATTTGAAAATGGGTTTTCTTTTAAAAGGAAAATAAAAGTTTTTAAAATTTAGAGAGGAGATTTCCTAGTTGGGCTCCTCAAGCTCGGGATACGCTTTAGGTCCCGGGTTGGGGTGCTCACATCCACAGCTCAAGAAGCTTGGGATATTTTACAAAGGTTTTGTGAAGGAGATTCTAGTGTGCGTGAAAACAAACTTAGAGGTCTTACTGGCAAATTTGAAAGGTTGAGAATGGGTGAAAGTGATACCATTTCCTCTTATTTTGAAAAATTGTTTGACATTGCTAATGAGTGTCAACTTTTAGGTGAACCTTTTACAAACAAACAATTGGTTTCAAAGGCTATTAGAACTCTCCCTGAGCGTTTTAATATAAAAGTTTCATCTATAGAAGAGGCTCACAATCTTTCTACAATGGATATCAATTCCTTAATGAGCATTTTAAAAAAATTTTGAGTCAAACCTTGCCGAGCAAAGTGAAGCTTTCAAAGGCAAGAGTGTTGCTTTAAAAGTTCAATCCTCTAGTGGTTCAACTAATGAGGATGACGAAATTTTTGAGGAATTAGGTGAAGATGCCAGTGTTGCCTTACTTACCAGGAAATATAACTCAATGGTGAGAAAATTTAACAAAGAAAATGTGCAGGTGAAGGCTAAAGAGCAACAAACCAAGGTGTACAATTCAATGCCCAAGAGGACATTTCCATCTACTCAGAAAAGTGGTCCCATAAGGAGAGCATCATCAGATCAATCCAGATCTGATCCAAAGTACCTTGAATCTATCCAATGTCATGCGTGCTCTGGATGGGGTCATTACTCAAATGAGTGTGCTAACACCCTAAGGAAGATGGGTAAGAACCTATGGGTCTCTCTCAGTGACAATGAGGATGAGGAGACCAATCAATCTGAAGATTCAGATCAAACAGCAATGATGGTCACAAATTGTGACTCGGAGTATGTCAGTGATACCCCAGGTGATATCCAAAGTGGGATAGCACCTGAGATATCATCCAACAGGTATACATATTTAAATTTGATAAATGCTGTTTATTTTGTGGGTTCTGTTAACATGGATGCAGGTAGTTCACAAGAGGAGAAGGAGTTCAGCAAGGATGAACTCATTTGTGGTCTTAAGAACCTTTGCAAAGAATTGATGGATGAATGGAAGAAAGAGAACAAGAAGGTGATCTCTCTGTCCAAAGAGGTTCAAGACCTGACTGATGGCTTGACTAGATTGGAAGTTCAACTCACAAAGAAGGATGTGGAGCTGGACAAAGTCAAGAGCAAACTTACTCTTGCCGAGACAACGTTCAAGAAACTCAACACGAGTTCTACTAAGTTAGATGCAATTCTTGGGTTGTCCAAACCACTCAAGGCAGGTATGGGTTTTCAAGAGTCTTTAAATGCTATTACATCTACTTTGTCTAATACAGAAGATAAGTTAATTTTTGTTAAAGAAAGAGATCATGTTGAACCAATATCTTCTGATAAGTCTTCTGACAAGGTAAAAATATGTAACTACTGTTACTCTACTGGACATTTGAAAAATAATTGTAAAACTCTCTTAAAGAAACAGTCCAGTTCCTGTGTGATACCTGAAGTGCTACCTAGCATGTCAGATATCACTGTCAGTCAGAAGAAAAATTATCAAAGTAGAAAAGTGTGGAAACCTAAGTCTAATTTGATATGTGATGTTGTATGCACTGCCTTAAAAACTAATGTTGAAGGTTCATGGTATTTTGATAGTGGTTGTTCTCGTCATATGACTGGAACAAAAATGTTTTTAAAAGAATATGAACCTATTCAAGGTGGTAGTGTAACATATGGTGGTGGTGGCAAGAGTAATATAGTAGGAAAAGGCATATTAAATGTACCTGGATTTCCTGCTTTGAAAAATGTTTTGCATGTTGATGGACTGGTAACTAATTTAATTAGTATTAGCCAACTTTGTGATGACAACCTTGAAGTAAAATTCAATAAAAACACTTGTGAAGTTTTTGATTGTACCAATAACTGTGTTATGACTGGTACTAGGTCAAGTAATAACTGTTATCTTGTTGAGGATAAACAAGTGTGTCATTCTGTGAGGGTTGATGATGCTACCTTATGGCATCAAAAGTTGGGTCATGTCCATTTTCGTAACATTGTGAAACTCATTAATGCTGAAGCTATAAGAGGTATACCTAGTCTGGACATTAGTACAAAAATCATATGTGAAGATTGTTTAAAAGGTAAACAAACTCGTGCTACCCATAGTGCTACCCAACATAATGAGGAGTATTCTGGGACAACGCACTGTTTTCAATTAATGCATATGGATTTAATGGATCCAGTTGAGGTAGACAGTTTAGGAGGTAAGAAATATACTTTTGTAATAGTTGATGATTTTTCTAGATTTACTTGGGTATATTTTTTAAAAGAAAAATCAGAAACTTTTGAAAAGTTTAAAGTCTTACATGCTAAAATCAAAAACATGTTTTCTGCTCTTATCATGCAAATAAGGTCTGATCATGGAACGGAGTTTGATAATTCATTGTTCTTTACTTTTTGTGAATTAAAAGGAATTAAACATGAGTTTTCTGCTCCTAAAACACCTCAACAAAATGGGGTGGCTGAAAGGAAAAATAGGACCTTACTTGAGATGGCACGTGTGATGTTGTTTTCAAAAAGAATTTCAAAAAGATTTTGGGCTGAGGCCATAAACACAGCTTGTCACACGGCCAATAGGGTTTTTCTAAGACCTGGTACTAGAATGACACCTTATGAAATTTTGAATGGTAGGATACCAAAGGTTCATTATTTTCATACATTTGGGTGTGTGTGTTATGTTCTAAATGATCGGGATTACTTAGCTAAATTTGACTCTAAAAGTGATAAGGCTATATTTCTTGGGTATGCTCAGGACAGTCGAGCATATAGGGTTTATAACCTTAGGTTAAAAACCATTCAGGAATCAATTAACGTTGTTTTTGATGATTTAGCAAGTGTTACAGGTGATGGAGTACAGGAATCTCCATTAATATTGCTGGAAGAACTGGAAAATCAAAATCAAGTAAGTGATACCCCAGGTGCTGGCCAAAGTGTTTCCACTGATGGGATAGCATCTCGGTATCACCCAAGACCAATCCAAAGAATCGAAAAGGATGAACAGTCAGATGATGATCATGTGCATGAAGACTTGAGAAGGGATCCACCAGCTAGGATCAGAAGAGACCATCCTTCCTCTCAAATTATTGGAGAAGCTAGTGAAGGGGTACAAACAAGGAACAAAGGACATTTTAGTGACCGTGAAATGGCAAGGTATGTGTGTATGTCCACCACATACCACAAGGTAAAATATTCCTATTTTGTCTCTTCTTTAGAACCCAAAAATATTTCTGAAGCTTTAAAAGATAATTTTTGGATACAAGCCATGCAAGAGGAACTTGACCAATTTGCTCGTAATGAAGTTTGGTGTTTAGTACCACGTCCTAGTAATACAAATGTTATTGGTACTAAATGGATTTTCAAAAACAAATCAGATGAGCAAGGAAATATTGTTAGGAACAAAGCTCGTCTCGTAGCACAAGGTTACACCCAAATTGAAGGTGTTGACTTTGATGAGACCTTTGCTCCCGTTGCTAGAATAGAATCCATAAGACTCCTCTTGGCTATAGCTTGTTTTCTAAAAATTACTTTGTTTCAAATGGATGTTAAAGCCGCCTTTTTAAATGGTTATTTAAAAGAAGAAGTTTTTGTTGAACAACCAAAAGGATTTGAAGATCCTAATCTACCAAACCATGTATATAGACTTGATAAAGCTTTATATGGCTTGAAACAAGCTCCACGTGCATGGTATGGTCGCTTAACCTCTTTCTTACTTGAATATGGATTCACAAGAGGTGAAGCAGATAGGACCTTATTTATCCTAAGGCATGGCAAAGAAATAGTCATTGTTCAAATCTATGTTGATGACATAGTCTATGGCTCTACTTCTCAAACTTGTTTAAAAGATTTTGTAGAAGCTATGACATCAACATTTGAAATGAGCAGGATTGGAGAGTTAACTTTCTTTCTAGGCTTGCAGGTGAAACAATCAAATGAAGGAATATTCATTTCACAAAGCAAGTATGCAAAGAGCCTAGTAAAAAGATTTGGGTTGGAAGGAGCAAAAAGTTCAAAAATCCCCATGTGTTCTTCTCTCAAACTTGGTAGAGATCAAGTAGGTGAGGATGTTGATCCTACTCTTTATCGTTCAATGATAGGTAGCCTTCTCTATCTCACTTCTAGTCGTCCTGATATCATGTTCAGCGTGTGTGTTTGTGCACGTTATCAAGCCAATCCTAAAGTCTCTCACCTTAATTCTGTCAAAAAGATAATTAAATATGTTTCAGGAACAAGTGAATTAGGGATTTGGTTTAGTAAGGATACTAATACCAATTTGGTTGGCTATAGTGACTCGGATTGGGCAGGGGATATGGATGATAGGAAGAGTACTAGTGGGGGGTGTTTTTACTTGGGCAACAATTTAGTTTCATGGTATAGTCGTAAACAAAATTGTGTTTCTCTCTCCACAGCTGAGTCTGAGTATGTGGCAGCTGGTAGTTGTTGTTCACAACTTATTTGGCTAAAACATATGTTAGATGACTATGGCCTAGAGAGTAATTCTTTGACTATGTACTGTGATAACCTGAGTGCTATCAACATTTCAAAAACCCAGTTCAACATTCCCGTACCAAACACATTGACATACGTCATCATTTTCTTAGAGATATGGTAGATAAAGGCCTAATTAATATTGATCATATTGATACTAAGTATCAACTGGCTGACATCTTTACCAAGGCCTTAGACCACGAGAGATTTTCTAGTTTGAAAAGATCTCTTGGTCTTTGTAATCTCTGAGTCTGTTCGTCTGTGCTACCCCAGGTGATGTTATCACTTAGGGTAACACTTGTATATTAGTGTATTTTTTTATTTGGTTATTTACTTAAAAAAAAAAAATACTTTATTATTTGTTTATTCTAGCTAGCTTAGTTCTAACAGTGGCACATGCTGACCTTTTTGTTATGGTAGGTTATTATTTAGGTTAGCACGTCTGATATCATTCCCCTTCATATGCTTAAAGTGACAAGGTCACTAATCTTTTCTTTTTGATAAATAAAAGGCAAAGGCATTTTTTTTCATACTTTTCTCTCGAGCTCGGGGCACGGTGTTCGCTGCAACGATGTACTCTTGCCAATGAGAAGGTATGAGGTGATTTATGCTGAGTATTAGGGACATGGAGTTCGCTACTACAGTGTACCCTACTTGAAAGGCATAGATCACTTGGTCTCTACACTTGAAATATAACTTGAAGCACGGAGCTCGTTACTACGTTGCTTTCTTGTTTAAAGAAGTGTATTGAGACGTGTTTAACAAGCAATGTACTTAAAAAATTATATATAGGCATATAATGCCTAAAGTGCATGAAAAATGCTCAGCTTGTTATGCCTGAAGTGTCTAAAAAAGGCTAAGCTTATTATGCCTCAAGTGTTTGAAACTGAAAAAAATATTTATCAAGGGGTTTTATATCATATGTGTTATCCTACGTGTTGCCATCATTGCCTTAACACATTAGTGTGTGCTATATTAGTTTTTTATTTTCGAAATATTGTTGATTAATTTCTCAAAATCTGAAAGTCTTTTTAATTAAAGAGTTTACGATTTTGAAAACGTCTTCAACAAGTTTCCTTTATTTTTGGTAAACTTAATTAAGTAACTAACCCATATTTTTCTTGTGCTTATAATGTTTTGGGCTTAGTTATAAATTATTTAGTTTACCTATTTTTTTTATTCTTTACGTTTTTACTTAAAAAAAATTTTTATTTTTTTTGCAACCGTGTTTTTAAGTTGTTTGGGGGTTTTATTTTAAAGGTGTGGTTAGGGTTAGTGTTTAAATATGTGGATAGGGTTAAAGGAGAGATTAAATAGGGGTAGATTAGATGGACTCTTAGATGTCAAATCAATTTAAAGAGTTTGTTCCCCACTTAATCTTTTTCTCCTATTTTCTCTCAACCTCCTCCGTATCTCTCTCTATCCGTTACCCTCACCTCTCTCTAAAACCCTCCTTCCAGCGTCTTCTTCTCTCCCAAAAATCCTAGGTCAAAAATTCGTTCCAAAATTCCCTCATATCTCCATGGCATCTCCATCCAAAGCTAGTACCGAACCATCTCACACGGACCAAATGGACATCTCACCTAGCATTGCTCCTTCCGTGGCATCTCGCGTGGCCATGGAAACTTCCCCAATGATCACTCCAAGCTCTTCTCCACCAACAATGGCGATTGTTCCTACCTCTGGCCCCAATGCCTCGTTTGATCAAGGCATTCCTAAGGTGACTCTCATCCCTACCGAGCCAAAAAGGAAGAGGAAAGCCCCAACTGCCAAGCTGTCTCCCCAAATCGCAAAAAGGAGGTCTTCCAACCGCATTAGATCAATCAGGTCCAAGGCAACTTCAAATACCTCTCTTGATCCAGTTGAAGTCTCAGAAAGCTCTATTGATGTGTCCTCACCCCATGTGAGTGACGAGAACTTTGAAGCAAACAAGGAAAAGGAGCCTTCTGTGGACTCATTTGATGCTTGGGTAGATGGTGATGAAGAGGAGACTCTCTCTGATTATCAGAAAAAGAAGGCCAAGGGCAAAACTGTGAGTGCTACCAGAAGTGCTAGCAAGAAGAGGATATCATCTGAGGTAACACTTGCCCCCTCTTCTGTTCCTAAACATTCCTCTAGTGATAATTCTGGTGATGAGGTTACTCAAACTGAAGAGGATAAAGCTTTTCCAAAACCTTTTCTTACTTTGGAGTATTATAAAAAGGAAAATATGGAACTTTGGTTGAATAGTCTAAGTAAGAGAATTTTAAAAGAGAAGCACATTGATGAGGGTCAGTTGGAAAAGGAAGGAGTGGTTCAGTTTTTAAAGGACAGGAATTTTATTAATGCTAATAATCATGCATCAGTTTTTGTTGAGAGTGTTATTCGCAATTTCTTTGCCAATTTGCATGCTCATTTGGATGATGAAGGGTCTGCTAAATATGGAAAAGTGTTTGTTAGGGGAAGAGTCTATTCTTTTACTCCTGCCCTGATTAACAAAGTTTTAGGCCTCCCTAATGTAGATGATGAGAGCATTAGGGTCAATAGAGATGAAATGGTAAAATTGCTCACTCACAACAAACTGCAGTCTTGGCCTTTGAAAGAGAAACTTCATGCTTCTAGATTATCTTCTCTCTATTCTGTACTACACAAACTGTGCATCTTCAATTGGCTTCCTACAACTAATGAACCTATTGTGACTTTGGAGCATGCGAATGTGTTGTATAGATTGGGTAAAAATTTAAGGATTAACTTTGGAAGATTAGTGTTTAAACACTTAGCTTCATGGGGTAGAAAAAAGGAAGTGAACATTAGCTTTTTCCCCTATCCTTCTCTAATCTTCAAAGTTTTGGTATTTCAATCCTTGCCCATTGAAGCCTCTGATGTTTTTACCACTGAACCTGAGTATTATACCATTGATCAACAACTGAAAAAGGGTAAAAGGTATACAAAAGATCTTCCTTGGAACAAATCTGATGAAACAACCCCTGCTCCTCCCAGTGCTATCTCACGTGATACCCCAAGTGCTTCCCCGGGTGTTGCCCCTCATACTTTTGCAGGAACTGATGCTGCAAGTATTCTGAACAACATGATAAATCTTTTGGGCAACTCTGGACCATCAATCCCAAAGGCTACAGTTCTCAACTTCCTGCACAAACAGTCAAGTGCAATAGGAGAACTTGCTGAGGGATGGGCTAAGCTTAAGCAGGTAACAGATGCTTTTATTGATGAAATTTCTTCCCAAACAGGGGGAGGATCTGCTGCTGCTGGAACTTCTGGAGCTGGTGCTACTGCAGGTGCTACCACCAGTGCTGGCCCAAGTGATGGTGGAAGTGATAGGGAAGGAGATCAGGAGGAAGGAGAGGAAGAAGAGGAGTTTGAAGAAGAAGAAAGCTGAACCTGAAGGTTGACAAACCTGAAGGTTGATGTTGCCACTATCATATGGGTGACTGTTTTTGTGGTGGTCCTACAAACAATGTTTTTATTTTGGTGATGGTGGTGGTTCTCTAAACAATTTACTTTTATTTTGTTTATTTTGCTAAAACACTTTAGTTGGTTTGTTAATAACTTAATCTGCTAGGTTGTTTTTTTTTGCTAGTTTTTGGATGATATTTTGCTACAATGGTTATGGTTTTTAATGGTTACTTAGTTTATTTCGAAAACTTTTTAAAGTTTGAAATAAATTAGTTTATTATGATAAATCATTGTTTAGGATTAGCTCCTTGATTAAGGGGGAGTTAATTTTTGTGGAGATATTATTCTATGTTCTATGCTCTGTACATTTGTATATAGACTTATCCTACAGGACAGCAGCACATTAAGTTTGGAAAGAAATATCCAACTAAGGGGGAGATTGTTAGTGTAATCTGCAGGTGATATCGTAGATGATTTCCCAAGTGATATCGCAGATGATATCCTGGACTGAAAATTATATAGTTGTATATTTCTTGTTTATTATTTAATGGACTAACGTGCTAATATGGTCTGTATAGTCTATGGTTTATGGTTGTATTTCAGGGTGCAATAGCATCAAAGAAGGAGCTAGACACATGTGGAAATTGGAAGAAATGAATTAATACATTTTATGTATTAATTCGTAATTTTGGCATTCAACAACAACATGTATGTGGACTTTGTCAAAGGTTGTTGCTGAATTATAAAAGAGGTACAAGGATGAAAAAGCAAGGGAGTACAAGGCGTGGAAGCATGGCTTGAGGATTCAACAACTCGGTTGCTACAAAATAGGAAGTGGGAGCTAGAATTGTGGAAACAAATTAACCCACTCTCCCTACACTTCCTCCACGTGCAAGACCAGCCCCAAGGCTGTTATTGAAGTAGCCTTCAAGTAATTGAAGACTATAAATAAGCTTGGAAGGTTTATTTGAAGATATGCCAATTATTTCATCACATTCACACCTTCGAAAAGCTTAGAGATAGAGTTCTTTGTTTGGTTCTTTTTAATCCTTTCTACCTTGTAATTTCGCACTTGATTACTTTGGTATCAAGGTGTGTGAAGGCTAGGATAGGATTCCGTTCTTTATCTCTTGTTCCATAGAGCTCAAAATAGATATATCTATAGGGAACTTTCGGCTTTGTAAATTCATTTATAGTGATTATAAAGTCTTGCCTAAGAGGCACTCTCAAGTTATATTTATATAACTTGAGAAAAACAATTTTGGTGTTTTATTCCGCTGCAAACTCTTTTACAAAATTGTTTTATTTTCGAAGTGTGTGTGTGTGCCATCCCAAGTGCTATCGTTGGTGCAGTTATCACCTTGGATATCACTTGTGATTCAAGCCGTGACACTTTCAGTATTGGAATGCTCCTTGTCGATCCCAAGGACAAGCACACTCCCATAGCCATCAAGCTTAATTTTGAAACAACCAACAATGCAGCAGAATACGAAGCTTGCGCAGCCGATCTGGAAACCGCCCTCGAGCGCAACATTTCAGAACTGGAAGTATACAGAGACTCAGTATTGATCATCAATCAAGTGTCCAACAAACGGAAGACGATTGATTCTGGCCTCCAGAAGTACCACGCGTACATGGAGGAGCTCATTGCTCAATTCAAGGACATCTCTTTCCACTATTTGCCAAGAGACAGGAACCGCTTCGCAGATGCCCTGGCAACCCTCGCCTCTCTTGTCAAAATTCCCAATGGGAAATCAGTAAAACCCCTCAGAATAGGCAGACGGGAAATGCCCGCTTATTGCTGTGAGATCGAAATAAAAAATGAAACGATCGACGAACCCTGGTACAACCAAATATACCAGTACCTCCAAAATGGAGAAGCTTCCTTCACAAATGAAGATGGAAAATACAAAGAAGGGATCAAAGCCAAAAACATGATGGCATTAAAATGCCTGCCATCCCATTTCGTCATTCTGGGGGGTATGTTGTACAAGAAGCGCCACCAAGGGCTACTCCTTCGGTGTGTAAACAAAGAAAAAGCCAGCGAGCTAATGAACGAAGTTCACAACGGAACCTGCGGTCCGCACATGAACGCCAGAGCATTGACACAAATCATCCTCCGCATGGGATACTATTGAATATCAATGGAAACAGACTGCATCCAGTTCGTTCGAAGCTTTGACAAATGTCAACAGTTCTCCAACCTCAATCACATCCCTCCTCACGAACTCTATTGCATGACTACGCCATGGCCTTTTGCCACATGGGGAATCGACGTCATCGGCAATATCACTCCGTCAGGGAGCAATGGTCACGAGTTCATTCTAGTCGCAGTTGACTACTTCCCCAAATGGGTAGAAGCCAGATCATACAAGGTACTGAATTCTAAGAAGGTGGCCGAGTTCATCAGAGAGAACATCATGTGCCGATACGGAGTGCCCAACGAGATCATATCCGACAATGGGACCCACTTCGAAGGAGGTTGTGACCAACTGCTGAGCGAATTTAGAGTCACACGTCACATGTCTTCTCCCTACAGACCACAAACCAATGGTGCAGTAGAGGCAGCAAACAAGACTCTCGCAATGATAATCAGAAAGATGACCACCAGAGGTCGGGACTGGCCCGAAAAGCTACATCTAGCCCTCTGGGATACAGAACATCAGTCAGAACTGCCACAGGGGAGACTCTGTTCGCACTTACCTACGGAATGGAAGCAATGTTACCCATGGAATTGGAAATTCCATCCCTCCGAGTCCTCTTGGAAAATGGGATCAATGAGGTCGAATGGCTACAGAGCCGTCACGACGAACTTGCTCTACACAACGAGCGCAGATTGAAAGCCATGGAACACACTCGAGCCTACCAGAGCAGAATGGCCCGAGCATTTGATAAGAAAGTCAAGATTCGAGACATCAGAGAATGCGATTTGGTGCTAAAGGAAAAGCCTCCTACGCAGACCAATCCCCTCAGAAAGTGGGAGCCTAACTGGATAGGACCGTTCGTGGCACAAAGAATCTTCTCCGGAGGAGCCATGAAGTTAGCAGATTTGGACGGGAACCCTTTTGTCAACCCCGTGAACGGAAGCAAGCTCCGCAGATACTTCGTTTGAGGAAGAGAACGAGTCAACTCTCCTTCCCCATACACCACCCCTCAGTAAAATTAAAGTGCTAAAAGAGTAATACCCAACTGGATACATTCCCGTCAATGATCCAGGTAAAAAATAGGGTCGCACTTCTTTTGTCTTTGTTTTTCTCAAATTCACCTAAATGTCGAACTACGGTGACCTAAGCCCCTTAGTCCAATTGTAAAAGGAACGTAGGCAGCCATCATTGGTTCGGTCTCAAAAAACAAAAAAAAACACAAATAAGCATCAATTGCTTGTGTTTCGAAAAACTATTTTCAATTAACCTACAAATTCATTACGGTTAAAACAATCTTTGATGAGTTCAAGCACGGTCAACTCTTGACTCGCTACACGCTAGCAAAACAATAATAAAACATTAATCAGTTAATGTGTCTGCAATGACAGTGGGTGGATACTCTGGACAGCAAGGTCAACCTAGTTTCCCGTACTTGTTCCTTCATCCTTCTTCCCTTTCCCTTTTCCGCAGCGAGTATTCTTCACCTTCACAAGGAATATTCCCGTAGTCCTTCTACCTGGCTCAGGGACCCTTCCCTATGCCTCCGTCAAACCTGTAGCTGCCAACGCAGCCCTTTCCCTAGCTCTATCTTGAGCCGCCTCTCTTCGAGCCATCATAACTGTGCTTTGATCAGCCTCGATCAGCATTGGCCTCATAGTCAGCCATGTCGTTCCCAGTACAATCCTGAGGGTTAGCCCTCGCTTCGGCCCTTCTCAAAGTCGAGTTGTCAAGGTAATCAACACCCAACAGCTCACTCCGTCTCCATGAGATGGCCATCTGTGTCTCTCCCATACACTCTTCGTACTGGGCCGTATATCGCGTAGAGATGAACGGTGCCCCCTCTCCGGTGAAAGAGAACCCTGGCAGGAAAAGATGTGTACTGCCACAACCGTGTGAGTAGCAATAGCGTCGAAGGATCTTCCATCAGTAGAGATCCCAACTCGAAGGTAGTAGCATGAACCAAACCCGTCAATGGCACCTGCTCCAGCCCATACTGTTGCAGCACCAAGGATGGAATGTAGAAGGCCGTCTGGGACAACCCCGGCACTCTGACAACCAAGAGACCCTCCTGAACGGTCCGACAAGTCTGTAACTTCCAGTGAGGAACCCACCATCGCAAGTGATGCGTGCGAAGTCTGGCCATCTAGAGCTCCAGTTCAGCCTGATTGCCCCCTATCACCAGAGGACGTCGAGAAAAGGACCAAGCATCACAAAACACTGGCACCTCGGGCATCATCTGCAACCTCTCCCTCAACCACATGGTAAGCATAGCGGGACTCCCACCCCACATGTATCGGTTGTCGGTCGCCATCTGACCTATGCCCAGGAATGTCTCGCCCAGGACCAAAGGCACGATGTCTCCTCCGTTTCGGCACTGCCTCACCAGGTCCAGTACACTGTGATGGCACACACCCAGGGACGTGAATGTGAACAAAGTAGCAATCGCACACAGAGCAAACGTGTCCCACGCGAATATGCTCCCCTCAACACCAGCAAATCTATCGGTCAGCCCCGAAATGTCGACATAGTCTGTGTTCAATATCAGCATCCCGTATGCTTCTCCAGCCGAGATACCAAGCAGAAACACTAACTTCTCAACAGTGGACATGCCACCCGCATAGGGAAGAACTAGCTGTTCTGTCTCAGGTCCTCCCAGAATGGCCCGAAAATCTTTGAACGTAGGAGTGATTTCGTTGTACGAGAAGTTGTACACATTCCTCCGTACATCCCAGAAACGAGCCGCGGCTCTCAAAAGATCCCAATCTGGCATGAGCTCCTTCAAAGCCCAAACATATTTCATCCCATAACAACCCTCGAAAAACCCTTTATTTTGCCTCGTGTGGTTCTGTACCCACGTCTGGAAATTTTCCAAGTATCGCTCTTGCATCCGAGACGATAGCTTAGGAAATGGAGCCATGGAAAGAGTGAAGGAAACCTTAGGAATTTGAGAGAATTCAGCTAATGAATCAAAGGCAAATGCGTAGTTTCTTACAAATTGCAAAGCTGAAACTGCAATTTAAAAGATTCTGGAAATTCATCCTCAGTTCGGCCAGACTCTTTCTGCAGTTGACTTGGTCAACTCTGCAGCCAGCTGCTCTCAAATTGGAAACAATTTCAAACCAAGCCCTGTTCATGCTCCCATGGTTTCAATCAACCACTGCCAACACCACTTCCGCCCCGGGCTCGTGCAACAGTGCAATTAATTAAAAAACAGTGCATATAGGCATAAATTTTGACCCGTTCAATTTTTTATGCATGTTTCATTTTATTTATTTTTGATCAACCTACTTGCTTATTTGTCGAAAATAGAAGAAGGTAATCACTAAATAGATGTGCGAAATACAGGTTCCGCCTCAAGGGCGCCTTTTTCAAATACAAGTCATATTGTTCTGGACAATACAGACATTTTGTCTAAGAAAGCAATAAAAGAGGACTACTCAGAGTCCTGCTCGTCATTCGAGCACTCGATGCACTGCTCCACAGCAGCCGGATCCATCGAGAACAGATAATCTCCGAATTCCTCCAGGCGGGAATACGCGAAAGGCCTCCTCTGCACCTGCGAACTCGAGGACTCTCCCCGCTCGTGCCCCGAGTGCGAAGAAGGACGAGCTCCGAACCCCGCCGTTCCGCCTGAGAACTGGCCAAATCCCTGTGCAAAGTCCGCTCCACCAGCCGTGGAAGCAGACGAACCTCTTGGCCTAGACGGCCTCGGCTCACGAACAGCCACACTCCTCCGGGAACTACACCTCAGGAACTTCACGAGCCCCCTAGCGTAGTTGGCCCACCCATCCAACTGTCTCATGGCCTGATTGTACGAATGGCCAGACACCTGCAAACCAGGAAAGTCGTCAAAAGACAAACAAAAAGTACAGATGCAACATTTGCAGAATGCTACTATCAAATGCAGAAAATCAAAGGCACTCACCGAAGCATTGGGGTCCGCTCTGTACTGAGGTCTCGGCTCCTCCGGAATAGGGATCACCAACCGTCTACGTGAACCATCCAGCCCCTCGTACGCCAGCCTAGCGCGTGGGAACGGGTAGTCTCGGGGATATCCAGGGCCCTTGCCCTCCCTGTGCTGCACCTGTTGGCTCCTCAGCCTCATCCTCAAGAAAGTGTCATAGTCGGCACCCGCTATGACATACTCGGTATAGAACACGCCCTGTCTATACCGCTCTAACTCCTCCATCGGCATCGACAAAAGATGCTGCATGTGTAGAGGCGGATCCACCGGCACCATAGGAAGGGACCCGGGCCATGCTGACGGGTCACCCTCTCCCCCCAGATACATCGCATCGCAGTGAAGTCCCACCAGCAGCTTTCGCCGACGCGTAACCTCACTAGCAACCTGGACCACACCGACATGAATCTGGCTCCACCAAGTCAGCTGGATCCATCCGTGTCTTTCATCGACACTCCAGGAGGACATGTTTTTCAATTCTCCAAATCCTAAAAATCCTCAAAGGTACTTAGATCCTCGAATTCCAACATTCATTCTCTTTTCAATCGGGATAAGCCCGAACTACGGCGACCTGAGCTCCTCGTCAGGAGGGGAACGTAGGCAACCATAACAGGTCCGGTCGAAATCAGAAACAAATCTCTGAAAATCCGGTCTCCTCAAAGACCGTTCCTATACACTTTCCGTCCTTTCGAGTTTGATTCTCGATATCAATTGATTTTCTCCTCGTGATTAATCAAAATATTTGTTCATATCAGATTTAGTGTTTGAATAACCCGAACGTCAATAAAGGGTTTTAAGCAGCCTTGTGATCATCATGAATAAGATAAGTTTTCAAGTGTCTCGACAAGTCTTCTCTCTCTCCATCATAGGAAAATAGAGCCAAACATTGTCTTTCTGTCAGCAGGGGCTTCCATACACTTTTCCACACCTTGTGATGCTTATACTCTCTCAAAAGAGTCAAACCTAAAGCGAGTGTGTATACACAAAATCGGGATTCATTCCCACTTTTCGAAAGATGAGCCCCTGTACGTAAAAATTTCTGAGTCTTGTCCATTGACTGATTGACTAAAGTTTGAAATGATGGGTTGCCTCCGTGGCCACAAGATGACTCTGTCTGCAATAGGGATGGATTGAATCTCTCCAAGCTGAGGCTTTTGTTAATCTGTTCTCTCAGACCCTCTTTACCAGATTCCCTCCGGGTTTGCTTTGCATCATCAACTGGGGCTTCGCCATGGTTACCTCATCAAGATCTGGGGTTCCGCCTAGTCATCTCTTCAAAACCAGGGCATTCTCTGCACGTTCTCTGCTGCTTGCCGTCTCGGGTGCACGACACACCTTATTCTCCCCAGCAACAACTCAATCTGCTGCAATTTGTACTCCCGGGAGCATCCCTGACCCGCACTATATCATCCATTACTCATACATTTCCCCACCTCATGGGAGAGGGTTCACCCCGCCATACATAAACACATACAAACCCTCTCACCACCTAGCATCCCCACAAAAATCTCCCAAAGGCTCAAGTAGCATGCACAAAACTTGAATCAATAGGAACAATCCTAAGTCATAATTTCCCTGTCAAAAGCTTAGGCTAAGTGCATCTCCAAAAGCAAGTAAATGCATCATCTCGCGAAGATATGCAGTGATACTCTCATAATCATTTTTGGTTCTATGCATGCATCTGTCATCATGAATGTCATATATGCATCTTCCTCTCTACTAACAAATGCAGCAATTCAAACATGAAAGACCAGTTTTCCGTTACAACCTGAAGCCTCTTTGCAGCAAGGATGGTCTCCATCGAAGCATAATGACAATGACTTCAACAGAATTGTCCAAATAACCGGCAAGACCCCCAAGTCCGCACCAGCTTGACTCAGACGCCTCAAGTCACCACCATCTTGGATTCATATATCTAAATCCCGGTAGTTATCATAAGCTCGAATCTTCCCCAGCGAGAACACCTTCAAATAGTCTCCCTCAGGAACAAAACCTCGACTTAGGATCATACTCCTGAACTAAGTCCCCATTTAGGTTCATACTCCTGAACCAAACCTCGACTTCGGATCATACTCCTGAACTAAGTCCCCATTTAGGTTCATACTCCTGAACCAAACCTCAACTTAGGTTCATACTCCTGAACTAAGCCCCCATTTAGGTTCATACTCCTGAACCAAACCTCCACTTAGGTTCAAACTCCTGAACTAAGTCCCCATTTAGGATCATACTCCTGAGCTAAACCTCAACTTAGGTTCATCCCCGATGAAAGCTAATGGAATCCCGTTTCTTTCTACGTCAGAGAAACGTAAGCCCGTTTTCTCCGACGAAAGCTAACGAAATCCCGTTTCTTTCCTCGTTTTCACCTCCGGCAATGAAATGTAAGCCCGTTTTCTCTGACGAAAGCTAACGAAATCCCGTTTCTTTCCTCGTTTTCACCTCCGGCAGTGAAAAGTAAGCCCGTTTTCTTCGACGAAAGTTAATGAAATTCCGTTTCTTTCCTCGTTTCCATCCCCAGCAGCTTTCGAACTACGTATAGGCTTGAGTCCCATTCGTGATACGTAGGTAGCCTACCATAGGTCCATCCACTTGACCAACATGGTCATCCTTTTCCCTGACAGTAAAACGTAAGCCCGATTTCCCCGACGAAAGCTAACAGAATCCCGTTTCTTTCCTCGTTTCCACCTCCGACAGTAAAATGTAAGCCCGATTTCCCCGATGAAAGCTAACGGAATCCCGTTTCTTTCCTCGTTTCCACCTCTGGCAGTTAAACGTAAGCCCGATTTCCCCAACGAAAGCTAACGGAATCTCGTTTCTTTCCTCGTTTCCACCTTCGGCAGCAAACGTAAGACCGATCCCTTCAAATGAAGTCCGCCAAAGGACCATCTATCCCTTCAGAGTCCGTCCCCAACGAAAGGATACCTCCAGATCACCATCACCAAGGTTCGAGGCACCTAAAACGCCATCATCAAGGTTCGAGGCACCTAAAATGCCATCACCAAGGTTCGAGGCACCTAAAACGCCATCACCTAGGTTCGAGGCACCTGAAATGCCATCATCAAGGTTTGAGGCACCTGAAACGCCATCACCAAGGTTTGAGGCACCTGAAACGCCATCATCAAGGTTCGAGGCATCTGAAACGCCATCATCAAGGTTTGAGGCACCTAAAATGCCATCATCAAGGTTCGAGGCACCTAAAATCCCATCATCAAGGTTCGAGGCACCTAAAACGCCATCATCAAGGTTTGAGGCACCTAAAATGCCATCATCAAGTTTCGAGGCACCTAAAATGCCATCACCAAGGTTTGAGGCACCTAAAACGCCATCATCAAGGTTCGAGGCACCTAAAACGCCATCATCAAGGTTCGAGGCACCTAAAATGCCATCATCAAGGTTCGAGGCACCTAAAATGCCATCATCAAGGTTCGAGGCTCCTAAAACGCCATCATTAAGGTTTGAGGCACCTAAAACGCCATCATCAAGGTTCGAGGCACCTAAAACGCCATCACCAAGGTTCGAGGCACCTAAAATGCCATCATCAAGGTTCGAGGAACCTAAAACGCCATCATCAAGGTTTGAGGCACCTAAAATGCCATCACCAAGGTTCAAGGCACCTAAAACGCCATCATCAAGGTTCGAGGCACCTAAAACGCCATCATTAAGGTTCGAGGCACCTAAAACGCCATCACCAAGATTCGAGGCACCTAAAATGCCATCATCAAGGTTCGAGGCACCTAAAACGCCATCATCAAGGTTTGATCGAGGCACTTAAAATGCCATCATCAAGGTTCGAGGCACCTAAAATGCCATCATCAAGGTTCGAGGCACCTAAAACGCCATCATCAAGGTTCGAGGCACCTAAAACGCCATTATCAAGGTTCGAGGCACCTAAAACGCCATCATCAAGGTTCAAGGCACCTTAAATGCCATCATTTAGGCTTGAGGCATGTAAACGCTATCACTTCGGTTTCGACACACAACGCGAGGAAAGCGATAATTTGCAATCATCCTCTGATTCGACAAACCGAAATCATTACCAGGATGACATCCTAAAACAGTCACTCTAGGGTCGACGTCTGAAGATAGTCGAAAGACCCGAACTACACCGGCTTGATTCATCTTAAGGATACGTAGGTAGCCTACCATTAGGTTCAGCCATCAGACCAAAATGGTCATTCCTTTCCCGAGCGGTCCAACCAAAATGGTCACCCTCTTTTCCCCAGCAAATCGGGACCTCACTTTTATCGATGACCCCACTTCCTTCGGAAGTACTGTCGCCGAGGGGCTACTGTAAGTGTCCCAATCTGAACTGCCAATGTTCCTTCAACCCAATTTAACGTTTTCCACGTCAAATAAACATTTAAGGGCATTTTGGTCACTTCCTAAGGCAATTTAAATAAGGAAGTACCTTAAAGGAACAACAAAATGGGTTGGATCTCGCTGGAAAGAGTGATTTCCAAGAAATTGACCAACTTTTAATTAATTGCAAATAGCCAAAACGCTTTTCTGCAAAATCAGGCACGCCTACACTCCAATCCACGCGGACAAGAATGAGACTCAGTCTCATCCGCGCGGACATCTTTGAAACCTAATCTAGCTTATAAATTTAACCCTTCTCTCTCAGTTTAAGGGAGGAAAAATTTACACACACTGGTACTCTTCCGAAATATCTCTAGAAAACAGCCTTCAAACACTAATCCAAACACAAGCCCTAAACACAAATCCAAACACTAAATCTTGATACTCCTCAAGTCAAACTCCAAACCAAGGAAGATAGGGTGTCACCATTGGTAAAACCCTCCTTCTTTACCACTAAACTTATTCTTTGTTCAAGCATCATCTTCATTAAATCTTGTTTATCTACTTGTTTCATTCACTTTTTGCTTAATTAAATGTTGATCCCAACTCCCTTAGTCCTTGGATCTAGGAAGATCTCCATGAAGTTCATCTCCATGGATGATCTTCCATGAAGATCTACATCTTTTATTATGTTATTCCCCTTTGCCCCTTTTTCATTAACTAGCTCTTGCTTGTTACTTGGTCTCTTGACCTAAAATGTGGTCACCTTGGAGTTCATCTCCATGGATGATCGCATTAAATGATCCACATCCACATCCTCATTTTCATCTTCTTTTATGTTATTAGTTCTTACTTGCCTACTTGACCTAAAATGTTGTCATCTTGGAATCAATTTCTATGGATGACCATTTCAAATGGTCTAAATTGTTTATTTCCTTGTAAATGTCTTTCTCTAGCCCAAGATCTCCACCTTGGAACAATTTCCATGGATGAAGATCACTAAGGCTCTTAGGTTACAAAAAGGGTGAAGTTGATATATTGAGTTCAAAGATCTCAAGGATGGTCATCTTAATGACCACCTTAGAAATCCGCTCTAAATTTGATACACCCTTAACCTAAATTCAATTTTTATGCATTTATCTTTATTTCATGTTAAATCTCCCCATCCCAAGCAAATGAAGTGCTTTAAGTCCTAATGTACCCTAATGATGGCTTGATATAGTAGATCACCACTAATCGTGTTTAGTGATCACTAATCAAAGCCTAAGGAAAGTGGGGACAAGCATGTATGCAAAATTCAAAAAATTCTTTTATTTTACATTTTCTGTTGCAACTCCAGTTCTGATTCTGTAAATCCAGTTGACTTTCTGGAAATTACAGAATCAGACTGGAAAGCTGCCAAAAGGGAACCCTACTGCCTTATCCGCGCGAATGAGATTGATCCTCATCTCAATCCGCACAGACATGAATGTCACAGGCAGATATTTTTGTTTCCAGCCCCTTTTCACTCACAGAAGCACAATGTTTTGGTTAATTTCAGTTTTGTCCAGTCAAATTATTTATTTCCAGAAAATCCTTTTTGCAAAACATACACACACACACAAAATGATTTCAAGTTAGGAAGACTCGTTTTACGAGGCATTCCGGGTGAACGTGCTAATCATTCTTCCCGGAGTGTAACGTGACCTCCGAGCTCATTTCTCTCAGTTTCGGGCATTTTTCAAGGTTTTGGCCCTTAAACTAAAAATGGCGTGGCGACTCCGTTGATTTTCAAATAAAAATCGGGCATCATCACACCATGCCTCATCACCCAACCTTCTCATCCGAGCCTTTCCACTAAGGGAACCACAAATCCCATTTCCCAAAGCCAAATACAGTTCAGCCGAAGCCAAACTATGGCGACCTGAGCTCCTCACAGTGAGGGGAACGTAGGCAACTAGAAATGGTCCAGTCATAAACATATCCAAATTCCAGAAAATCCGGTCTCATCAGTGGCCTTTCCCATAAACACATCTGTTTTGGTAGAAAAAACAATAATGTCGAATCTTGACTTATGAAAGTGTATGGATTTAATAATAAGGAGGGGACTTTGGAATTTGATTAAATGGAACAAACGGATGCTAAAATGAAGAAACACAATCAAGGACACAACAATATAACGAGGAAAGCCCTTGAGTCAAATGATCTTGCCGGCATAAAACCTCGGGAGGTTTTAGGTAACCTACCTAAAACCCAAAAATGTATTATTGAGAGTTGAGTGATTACAAATCGGATAGCATAAGAGAGAGTTTACAGAAGCTAGTGAACGTGTGTGTGGAAGTGTAGGTTACTCTCTTTTATACCCCTTAAATAGTAAAAAGTAAAAATATCCCTAGAAATAAGGAGAAAATATCGCCAAAGATGGAGATCACGGCCGTTTGATGAAGCTCGGAGATTGCCATTGACTGGGTTGTTTAACCAAATCAAGGACTTCGCTAAGACCAAGTCTTCCACAACTCAACGTAACAAACTAACAAAAATCCCTATAATCTCGGCACATCTTCTTATCCTCTCAACGTCCTTTGACTTGGTCTTTTTAGCGTTGAGGGAAAAGTCCCATGTGAGTGGAATATCATCTTGACATGCGGGAACAACTGAGGATGTCACCATGCAGGGATATTCAATGATGTCAACATGTGGAAAATCTGGCCACAACAATTGCCCCCAAACTTATCACTTCGCGGAATACGAAGAGGTAAGTTTCCAAACTTCGAGTAACTGGCGGACATGATTTGACAACATTCGGTGGTGAAGAAAATCAAGAAGAAGTCAAGCCGTCGTCATCTCAAAATGTCAATAGGTAAGAATAGTTTACCCCGTCTTTCTATTCCTGCTAATCTTCCTTTTCCTCAATGCTTAAACTTTCTCTTCAGATTCAAAGGCAGTTGCTTCAGGCTTAGACTTTGATCTGGAAGAATTGGATGCTCTTGTTGGTGCTTTTCCTGCTAAGTCTGATGTTAGGTACCCATTGTCCCAAAGAAACAAGTCCAGATGGGTGAAAGTATTGGCATTGATTCAAGGGTATAGAAGAGGAAGGCTACAGAGAGTGAGGCTATCAAAGTTGTGGATGCAGATATTTTTGAAGGTTCGAAGGTAGGAGGGGTGAAGAAGAAGCTTCTAGGATTAGTAACCAATGTAAGATGTTACTAAGCTGTCCTAACTGTTCCATAGCTCTATTATTTGCTAATTTGGAACTTATGGTGTTTTCTTAACAGGCAATGGGATGTTTGGAGTCCCAAGTGAAAGATATGGCTAAGATCAATGAGCAATTTAAGAAGAGCGCTAAGAGTGATATGGATCAGGCCAAGAAGGAAGATGCTTTTGGGAGAAGAAGTTTTAACGAGCGAAGAGGAACGAAGAAGACGGTGAAGGGGTTGTTAGCAATCCGACTTCTATTGAGGGTGGCTATCAAAATGAAATAAATGAAGTAAGGAATCCTGGAAGTTGGTTCTTTGCCAAAGCCATGTTGAAGATCAAAATCAAGATGATGGAAGAACATAAAGATGGAAAATCTAAGGTTTGGAAGGTTGAGACCGAGTATGAAAAATTGAAGAATCCGTTGGGTGAAAAAGTGGATGAAGGAGAGGTGTCATCTAACCCTAAGGATGTGACGGTTGAAGTAGAAGGATAGAAGAAGGATGAGGAAGACAGAACTCCCTCGGCACACCTGCAACAGATGTTAAGTGAAGAAAAATTCAAGTTAGTTTTTCAAGTTGCTTTGTTTGATGATGATTTCGGGGGCTGAGTCCCAAAGAAATTTTTATTTATTTTGGTATGTTCCTGGTCCATAAGGACCGAAGACAATTTATCTCAAGTGTTGGGTTGGTTCAACACTCTGCTTTTAGTTTTATGTTGTTTGGATGTTGGAGCGGGCCAACTGAATTTGGAAACGTTTTATGGTAGTCTTAATAGTATTTAGTGTCTTAGTGTTTAGAAAAAACTTTTGTTAACAACTTCTGTACATGTCATGCTTTGATCCCTGATGCTAAAGTATTATCATAGGATGTTGACATAATAAAATGTCGTATTTTTGTTTTCGAGTGAAGACATGAGAATGTCATAACCGGATGTACTTAAGATGACAGGAATATGCCATAACCAATTGAATCATTCTTAAGATCAATCATTTGACTGAGTGGAAATGGGTAAGCTATACAAGTTTCCTCATATAGGCCCATCCCACACCTCAACCAATGAGATATCGTGCGCTCCCGGGCGAAGGTGTAGAAACCTAACTTTCGGAGAAAGAGGTAATTAACTCTTTAAACCTTAGAAGGGATTATGTACCTTAACTTTAGAAGAGGTGGCCAGCCTCTAGCGGAGGAGATTTCGTTGTCACTTTAGCTTGAGCACTTTGATATGTCCCCACTTTTGTATGTCAACATCTCGCAAGACAGAGACATGTTAGAGATGGACGTCAACTATGTTGACGTCCCTTCACAGGTTGTGTTAGCGACATCTTATTTTGAAGTAAATAAATAAAAAAATGACAAATAGGGAAATGAAAGGATACTCAAATTCAATAAATGAAAAGACCAGTAGAGGATTGTCTATACCTGGGATGATGTAAGTTTTAGGAAGGCATTGCCTAGATGTAATACCTTTTAAGATGAAATGGCATTCCAACTTCGTGGGATCATTTGGCCATCCAAGGTTGATAAGCGATATGCTCCTTTCCCGGCCTGTGCATCGATCAGGTAGGGACCTTCCCACTTTGGGGCAAGCTTGCCTGCGTTGAGCTCTTTTGTATTTTTGAAATGCCTTTCGTAAGACTAAATCTCCTACTTGGAATCTTCTAAGTCTTACATTTTTGTTGTAAGACCTGGCTACTCTTTACTGATATGCTGCCATCCGGATTTTGGCCATATCTCTTAGTTCGTTTATAGTATCTAAATCATGTGTCAAGAGGTCCTTATTATGTTCAGATGTCAACAAAACATATCTTCTTTGTAGGTAAGCAGAACCTGTGGAATGTCTCGACTCGACCCAAACACTAGAGAGTAGGGTGTCTAACCAGTAGCATTTTTGGATGTCGTCCTGTCAGCCCATAAGACCATTGGTAGCTCTTCAGCCCATCTTCCCTTCTTTTGGTCTAGCCTTCTCTTTAAGTTGCTCAGGATAATCTTGTTGCTTGATTCTGCTTGTCCGTTTGCTTGAGGGTGAACAGGTGAAGATGTCACCATCTTAACTCCCCACCTTGTCAAGAAGTCCTGCATTTTCCGACTGATAAACTGGGAGCCATTGTCTGAAGGTATTCCAAACTTGCTGAATATGTTCCTTTTGATGAAAGAAATAACTTCCTTGTCGCGAACCTGTACATATGCTTCAGCTTCTACCCATTTGGAGAAGTAATCTATCATGGCTAGTAGAAAAACTTTTCCTCCCGAAGCTCTTGGCAATTTCCCTATGATATCCATTCCCCAAACCATGAATGGCCATGGCGACAGGATAGGATGTAGCAATTCAGCTGGTTGATGTAGGATGTCGCCGTGCCGCTGACAGGAGTCACATTTCTTTGCATAATCTGCCGCGTCTTTTTGCATTGTGGGCCAAAAGTAGCCCATATTTAGAGCCTTGGTATATGGGCTTACGCCCCGGTATGATTTCCACATTGCCCTTCATGCAGCTCCATCAAAACCTGTTGTGCTCGGTCTGCTTCTAGCCATCTCAAGTAGTGACCTGCAGCAGATTTCCTAAACAAAAGTTATCAATAAGTAAATACTTATATGACCTTACCCTGGATGCTCGAATGTTTGTCTCTTCTGCTGAGATTGTATCATCTTGGAGATACTTGATTATAGGGGCTGTCCATGAGGTTACTGCTGGAGGGGAAGGTATGTCGACATCCAGCGACACTCAAGACGATCAATTACTGGGATGTCAACATGCACAATTGGGATGCTTGTCTGTGAAATGCTTTTGAAGGCTGAACCTAAGTTTGCCAGGGCATCTGCTTGAGAGTTTTCCTCATGTGGAACCTGCTCCAAAGTAAATATTTTGAATTTAGCCGCCAGAATTTTAACAATTTCCAAATATGTCGTCATCTTAGCATTTTTTGCTACGTAGGATCCGTTGTAATGGTTAACAATTAGCAAAGAGTCCATAAACACCCGGATGTGCTTGACATCTAGGTCCTGGGCCGCTGTTAAACCTGCAATTAATGCCTCATATTCTGCTTCATTATTATTGGCCTTAAAACTGCAACTGATGGATTGTGGTATTATGTCCCCTTGTGGCGACTTTAGTACAACTCCAAGACCTGTACCTCTCATGTTGGAAGCACCATCTGTGTAGAGTGTCCATATTTTCAGGATGTCATCATCTTGAAGTTGCTGAACTTCCAACTCCACTTCTTGTTGCATGGTTGGACTAAAGTCAGCCACAAAATCAGCTAGAGCTTGAGATTTTATTGCTGTTCTGGGTTATATTTGATATCATAAGTGCTCAATTGTACGGACCATTTAGCCATTCGACCTGACATCTCTGGTTTTCTCATAAAATTCTTAATAGGATAGTTAGTACGCACAATTATAGTATGTATCTCAAAATAGTGTCTTAATTTAATCAAAGCTAAAATTAACTTCTGTAAATGGGAGTACCTGGTCTCCGCATCTAAGAGTGTCTTACTTATATAATAGATGGGTTGTTGAAGACCATCTCGCTGCATTACCAAGGCTGCGCTTACGGCGCTTTACGTCTTGCTAGGTAGATGTAGAGGTGTTCGCCTTCCCGAGGTTTGGCCAATAACGGAGGTGTCGACAGGTAAGTTTTGAGGTCTTGAAAAGCTTGTTCATGGTGGTCCTCCCACTAGAACATCTTGTTCTTTCTTAAGATGTCATAGAAGGGCTTACATCGATCGGATGATTTGGAGATGAACCGGGTGAGTACAGCAACCTTCCCTGTCAATCTTTGGATGTCCTTGACGGATTGAGGTGATGACAAGTTGATAATGGCGCGAACTTGCTCCGGGGTGGCTTCAATGCCTCTTTTAGTAACCATATAACCCAAAAACTTGCCGGCCTTCATTCCGAAGTTGCATTTAGCTGGATTAAGTTTCATATTGAAACAATCCAAGATGTCAAAAGCTTGAGAGAGGTTGCTTATGTGATCCTCGGCCTTCTTGGACTTTACTACCATGTCGTCGATGTATACCTCCATTGTGTCCCCAATCTGTTCTTTAAACATTTTGTTTACGAGTCTTTGATACGTTGCACCTGCATTTTTTAGTCCAAAAGGCATAGCAATATAACAATAGATACCTGTTGTTGTGGGCATTTTTCAACATGGCGACATCTTCAATTGATCCTGCATATCGAGATGTCATTACACTGTAAGTATTGTTTTAATATTTACTTGTTCAATATTTCCTAATATTCTTATTCTTATTTTTCAGTAATTAAGAGAGGAATGCGGAACAATCTCCAAGCACGTTCAACAGACCTTCAAACGGCTAGGGCGACTTGGTCTCACGGAGGTTGAAGTGATAAACCAAAATGCCGAGATTATAGGAACCATATTGACTCTTTCATATCTACTTGTATTTAAGGGGAAATGGAGACGGAAAAACACATTCATGCTCATACGCACACACTCTACACAAAAAGCTCTTGTAATCCTCTCCATTATCTTCCAAAGTTGTATTTGTGATCATTATAGTGAAACCTTTAAGGTTGGAGACCTAACTCCCGGGTTTTTTCCAAAGAGGTTATCACCTCCAAGGTTTTCCTCGTTAACAAATCGTGGTGTCATTATCTCTTTTTCATTCTTTTGTTCCATATAATCGAATTCCATAGTTCCCTCCTTATTGTTCAATCCACACACTAAACATAGTTAAGATTCTACTTTATTGTTTTTTCTACCAAAACAATTTGGCGCCCACCATGGGGCCTCGTGGTTTTATCGGTTATTTGAAACATTTCCTAATCAAATTCACTATGTCTGCACCCCAATGTGTCCACCGCCGGCAAAGGTCCCGCGGTTGTTCCCACATCGGGAGGTAGAACCGGCTTGTTACCACCACCTCCTCAGCACCGGGTCTCGGCCAACTCAACCTACGAAGACTCCAAAAAAGGGGGCAACGTCTTCCAATGCGAGATGCCGACATCCGGAGTATCTTGACCAGGTTGAATCAAAGGTTGGACCGGCAAGATAACAATTTGAAGGTGTTGACCAATTCCATGATTAAGATGCAGAAAGACCAACGGCTCATCGCATCTCGGCTTGAGAATATATCACCGCTACGTGCAAGGATTCTCAACTTTGACAACTGACACCGGAAGGATCTACATTTCAGAATGAATTCATTCCAATGGGCGGTCCTCCTCCGCCGACATCTTTAATGATGTCGACATCTTTGCCCTGGGGACACCCCATTGACGCCATCTTCCGCAGATTCACCCCATTCATTCCATTTATAGACAACACTACTGTCACGACTACTACGGACGATTCCGGTTTGCTAAATAATCTTTTCAATAATAATAATTTCAATCGTATTCCTATGGTGACCCTTTTGCAGGAAACCCACTAGCTAAACGGATGCGGGATCTCGAGAGCCGATAATGAACGTGCCGGGTGTAACTCCGCCAATTCAACCAGCGTGACCCAAAACTATTACAATCAATCCCGGTTTGTCCCAAAGAATTACAAATGTCGACATCCCGAAGCGTTTCGGTGTACCATCTATGAAGTTGTACGACGGCACCACGGACCCAGAGGAGCATGTTGCACACTATCAAGAAAAGATGGACATAATCCATATCCCGCTTCAATACGGGAGGCTGCTTATGCAGGGGATTTGGATCCACCTTGTCTAGACCAGCTCTCAAATGGCTGATTAGGCAACCCCGGGTTCAATTGGTTCATACGCCCAAATTTCATCAACATGTTCTATAACCAATTCTCATTCGACAATTTGAAAAGTTGACAAGTGATCTCTACAATGTGACCCAGCGGCCTAATGAGACTACGAAGGATTATGTCCATCGGTTCAATAAGGAGGTGTTAGAAATTCCCAATCTTGACATGTCGATGTACCACAGAAGCATTCAAAATGGGGTTGAAGAAAGATTCACGGTATTATCAAGATTTGGTAATGACTCCTTGTAAGCGGCTAGAAGAAGTCGGGAGCAGGGCATTAAGGTTCATAAGGCTGGAGGAAGATGAGGCTGCGAAGATCGAAGTCGTCATCCAAGATGTCGACATATGACCATCCCGACAGAATGACTGAATCGTCCCATCGCAGAACAACCGTCCCAATCCTTATCCGAGAATTGACACTAGCAAAATTAATTCGGTAGACGGTGAGGATGAAGATAGTGATAATGTGCCTAACATTTCGATTATTGTTTTTCTGTTGACATTTCGGGTGTACTCTGTGCAATGGGCAACCTAGGAGACAAAGCCGGATGACCAAAGAAAACGGACAAAACCACGGGATGGCGTGACAAATCAAAATGGTGCGCTTACCATGAAGACTTTGGACACGTTGCGAAGGCGCATCGCGTTAAGAAAGGAGATCAGTTACTTGCTCTCGAAAGGACATCTTAAGGAGTTGTTGGGATCCAGAAAGAAGAAGGCTGAAAATGCGAAGCTCCTCTTGAAGGCTGAAAGGCCGGTTTCTCCCCAGCATCAACAAAGGTGATCAACTTCATCGGTGGAGGCTCGAAATATGTGGAACATCCTATTACGCCGCAAAACGACACGCTAAGGAGTCAAAAGAGGAAAAGCCGAGAGACGGCCCGGGATGTCGACACCTTGCCCGGATCCAATTACCTTTGATGAAAGTGATCGTGATAACTTGCTGGAACCCCATCATGACGGCTGCAGTTATTTCCTTGCAGATCGCCAAGCTACAATACTGACGTATTACGGTAGATGGGGCAGCTCCGTCAATCTTATTATGTTGGGTACCCTTAAGGAAATGAACATCCCAGAATGAGAGATTATCAAAAAGTCTTGATCTTTGGTAGGCTTCAGTAGTGAAGTCAAAGAAACGGTGGGGAGATAAAGCTTCCAATATACTCAAAGGGCCTCAACACCATGGAACGGTTCTGCGTAATTGATTGCGCAACATCTTACAATGCCATTCTTGGAAGACCGTGGATTCACGGAATGAAGGCCGTACCACTCCACTTACCATCGGTGTGTGAAGTTTCCAACACCTTGGGGTGTCGCTAAGATTTACAAGTGATCAACGGTGGCCAAGGAATGTTACAAAACTTCAATGAAGGCGTCTACATCTCCAAAACAAGCATAGCAATTACCGAGGAAAGTACGTGAAGTCCTGGAAGCTAGGGAGGATGATGTGAAAGAAGTATTGTTAGATCCTTCCAACCAGGACATCAAAGTACTTATTGGCACCGACATCCCGTCAAATATAGAAGAGAAGCTTGTGAACCTATTAAGAAACGAGAATATAGAGTTTCGCTTGGAAACATGATGACATGACGGGCATTAGCAAAGATGTCATCACTCACAAACTTAACGTAGATCCTAGCTTTAAACCAGTGCACCAGAAACGTAGAAAGTTTGCAGAAACCCGAAATCAGATCATCAAGGAGGAGGTAGAGCGCTTACTCAAAGCCAACATGATACGGGAGGTCGATTATCCAAGATGGTTGGCGAATGTGGTTGTGGTAGAGAAGAGAAACGGGAAATGGCGAGTTTGCGTCGACTTCACCGACTTAAATAAAGCCTCGCCCAAAAGATCCTTTCCCTTTGCCGCACATAGATTCATTAGTTGATGCCACCTCGGGTCACGAACTCCTCACTTTCATGGACGCGTCCTCAGGATTTCAACAAATTCAGATGGAACCATCTGACCAAGAGGACACTGCCTTCATACCCCCCACAGTATTTATTGTTATATTGCCATGCCTTTTGGACTAAAAAATGCAGGTGCAACGTATCAAAGGCTCGTCAACAAGATGTTTAAGGATCAGATTGGGGACACAATGGAGGTATACATCGACGACATGGTAGTAAAATCCAAGAAGGCCGAGGATCACATAAGCAACCTCTCTCAAGCTTTTGACATCTTGGATTGTTTCAATATGAAACTTAATCCGGCTAAATGCAACTTCGGAATGAAGGCCGGCAAGTTTCGGGTTATATGGTTACTAAAAGAGGCATTGAAGCCGCCCCGAACAAATACGCGCTATTCTCAACCTGTCATCACCTCAATCTGTCACGGACGTCCAAAGATTGACAGGAAAAATTGCCGCACTCACTAGATTCATTTCAAAATCCGCGAGATCGATGCAAACCTTTCTACGACATCTTAAGAAAGAACAAGAAGTTCCAATGGGAGGAACAACATGAAGAAGCTTTTCAAGAGCTCAAAACTTACCTGTCGACACCTCCCTTATTGGCCAAACCTCGAGATGGAAGAACATCTTTACATCTACCTAGCGGTGTCCGAAGGCGCCTGTAAGCGCAGCCTTGGTGACAGAACGAGATGGTAATCGGCAACCCATCTACTATATAAGTAAGACACTCTTAGATGCCGAGACCGGTATTCTCATTTACAAAAATTAATTTTAGCTTTGATAACTGCTTCTATTAAATTAAGGCACTATTTTGAAACACATACTATTATTGTACGCACTAACTATCCTATTAAGAATGTCATGAGAAAACCAGAGATGTCAGGTCGAATGGCGAAATGGTCTGTACAATTAAGCACATACGACATCAAGTACGAGCCCAGAACTGCAATAAAATCCCAAGCCCTGGCTGATTTTGTGGCTGATTTCAGTCCAACCCTACAACAAGAGGTGGAATTGGAAGTACAGCAACTTCAAGATGATGACATCCTAAAAATTTGGACTCTCTACACGGACGGTGCTTCCAACATGAGAGGTACAGGTCTTGGAGTTGTACTAAAATCGCCACAAGGGGACATAATACCACAATCTATCAGTTGCAGTTTCAAGGCTACCAACAATGAAGCAGAGTATGAGGCTCTAATTGCAGGTTTAACTGCGGCCCAAGACTTAGATGTCAAGCATATCCGGGTGTTCATGGATTCATTACTAATTGTTAATCAGTACAACGGGTCCTACGTCGCGAAAAACGCTAAGATGACAACATATTTGGAAATTGTAAAAATTATTTCGGCCAAATTCAAAACATTTTCCTTGGAACAAATCCCACGGGAAGAAAATTCTCAAGCAGATGCTCTGGAAAACTTGGGTTCAGCCTTCAAAAGCTTCTCACAAACCAGTATCCCAATCATACATGTTGACATCCCAGCAATTGACCATCTTGAGATGTTCGCCCTGGATGCCGACATACTTGCCTCTCCCGCAAAGAACTTCTTGGGCAGCTCCTATTATCAAATATCTCTTAGATGATACGATCCAGTCGAGGAGAAAATGCAAGAGCCTTCAGTGGTAAGAGTATCTAAATATTTACTTATTGATAATCTCTTGTTTAGAAAATCCGCCGCAGTCACTACTTAAGATGTCTAGAGGCGAGATAGAGCCCATCAAGGTTCTCAAGGAGCCGCACGAAGGAGATTGTGGAAATCATACCGGGGAAGAAGTTTACATACTAAAGCTCTTAGAATGGGCTATTTCTGGCCTACAATGAGAAAAGATGCCGTTGACTACGCAAAGAAATGTGATTCCTGTCAACGACATGGGGACATCTGCACCGGCCAGCTGAACCGCTACATCCTATCCTGTCACCATGGCCTTTTATGGTTTGGGGAATGGACATAGTAGGAAAACTTCCCATAGCACCGGGGGGATGAGTATTTCTTTTGGCCATGACAGACTACTTTTCTAAATGGGTAGAGGCCGAGGCATATGTGCAAGTTCGTGACAAAGAAGTGATATCTTTTATCAAAAGGAACATATTCGGTCGATTCGGAATTCCATCGAGATAATTTGTGACAACGGCTCTCAATTCATCGGCAAGAGGACCCAAGATTTCTTGACATCTTGGGGTGTTAAGATGGTGACATCTTCGCCTGTTCACCCTCAAGCCAATGGACGGGGCGTAGTCTAGCAACAAAATAATAATCAGCAACTTAAAAAGAGACTAAACCAGAAGAAAGGACGTTGGGCGGAAGAGTTACCAATGGTCCTATGGGGCGACGGGACGACATCTAAGAATGCTACTGGTCAAACCCCCTATTCACTTGTATTTGGAACCGAATCGTTATTCCAGCGAAGTCCTTGTACCAACGGCAAGATACGGCTTGCGACATCCGAACATAATAAAGACATCTTGATACATGACCTGATACCGTGGACGAGCTAAGGGACATGGCCAAAGTTCGCATGGCAGCATATCAGCAAAGGGTAGCCCGATCTTACAATAAAAACGTAAGGGTTAGAAGGTTTCAAGTAGGAGACTTAGTCCTACGAAAGGCATTCCAAAATACCAAGGAGCCCAATGCAGGCAAGCTCGCCCCAAACTGGGAGGGACCCTACTTAATAGATGCACAAGCCGGAAAAGGAGCATATCGCCTTGCAACCTTGGATGGCCAAATGATACCGCGAAGTTGGAACGCCATTCATCTCAAAAGGTATTACATTTAAATATGATTTCCCATGAACTCATCTTTCCAGGTATGAATCGTCTTTTAATTCTTTACAACCTTTCTTTTCTCCTATGCATCTTTTTTATTATTTACAAGTTAAGATGTCGCTAATATACTTTGTGGAGAGACGTCAACCTTAGTTGGCGTCCGTTTTTAACGTGTTTCTATCTTATGAGGTATTGACACATTTACATGGGGACATATCGAATGCACGCAAGGAACAACGATTTCTCCTCCGTTAGAGACTGGCCATCTCTTCTCAAGTAAAGGTACACGATCCCTTCTAAGGTTTAAAGAGTTAATTACCTCTTTCTTAAGAAGTTAGGTTACCACACCTTCGCCTGGAGCGCAAGTTATCTCACTAATTGAGGTGTGGGGTGGGCCTATATGGGTAAACTCATATAGCTTACCCATTCCCACTCAGTTAGATGATTGATCTTAAGTATTATTCTTATGGTTATGGCATATTCGTGTCATCTAAGTATCTACGGTTTATGGCATATACGTGTCATCTAAGTATCTACGGTTTATGACATATACATGTCATCCTAAGTACCTATCATTTCGACATACTATCATGTCACCATATGTGCAAAACATACAAAAAATTATCCAAAAGAAACATGCCTTGACGTGCTTGAAAACTATTAAACCATAACTAAACTAAAGCAACCATAAAGTATCCGAACTACCAACAGTAAACGTGCACAAGTGTTGGACCAACCCAACACATAAAAAAGATTGTCTTTAGTCCTTATGGACCCATTACAAACCAAATAAAAATAAAAATTGTCTTAAGGGATTCCACCCCAGTAAACATCAACAAAATACCAAGAACCAAGTTGTTTTACCTTCTTTTTGTTTAGGTGGCTTCGCCGCAGTGTTGCATCCGGTGTCACTTCTCCAACCGCCGGTGCATCCTTGACAATCGTTTCATATGGACTTGACGACACCTCGCCCTCGTCCGTCACCTCACCTGTCAACTTGAACAGATAGGCACATTCCCTATTGATATCCCAAGCACCAGCCTTCCCTTCCTGATATTCCTTCATCATCTTCACCTTGCATTGACAGACAGTCTTCGTTGCAGCTAGTTTGCAAGAATTCCTCACTTCTGCTATCTCCTTTTTGTGGTCATCCTCACTTTTCGCCGAGACTATTCAATAAGTCCTTCATCTGTTCTTGTTCTCCCACCGACTTGCTTAATTGCTCTATAGTCTTCTCATATTCCTTCACCTTATTATCTCGATGCCAACTTCTCCTTCCCGACCAAAGCGATGTCGGCTTTGGACTTCTTCTTTACCATTTCAACTTCTTTTGCCAATTCCTCCACGTACCCTACAAATTCGAAAGATGACATCTTGATATTACTAAATGTTATAACAACCTTTGAAACTATTCAACATCCAATTAATGGTGTCTTACCCGCCGCTGTGCTCATGAATTTCTTCTTGAAATCTCCCGCTGACATTCCATCAAAGGAGTCTCCAACCTCGATCACTTCCTCTTGGCTAGCTTTTCTCTTCCTCACCCTAGAGCCAATACCAATGCTTTCATCATGAACAGGACTCTTCTTAGGAGCAGGTGGAGGTTTCTTTTCAATCTTGACAACGGGTTCAGAGAGCATGGCCTCAATATCATCCAGGTCAAAGTCAGACCCTGAAACTACCGGTTTAGAGACTGCATGGACATAGAGATGTTGTCAATAACGAATAACACATCAAATTGATGACAGTTATCAAAGGTAACAAGATACCAAGCTTACCAGTGGACATAATTACAGAAGTAGAAGCCTTTATATCCTCTGGAATAGTCGACGAAGCTTCCAACAAACCTTTGGGAGACCTCTTATCGAGAGGGAGACTGAAAAACTCTTCGATCTTGGCTAGAGTGTCTTTGGCAGGTGGAAACAATTCTCCCCAATCAATATCTACATAAAAGCAAGAACAATTACAATTCAGTTTGTCTCAAGAACAGGAAGTCACAAGAGTAAGAATTTAAGTACCTCCCTTGTTCCATTGCTTCGATATCTCATCCTTTTCTCCAATCGACGTCCTATCAACAAAGAAAAATCTATTCTTCCATCCCCTATCACTGGAGGATGTGATGCTCATCAAAGGATTTCTACCTGATTTCTTTCTAAAAAGGTACCTTTTGGAACCAAAAAGTTGAAGATCATAGGAATAGGCAATTTCGGGAAGCCCTAGGTTTAGTCCGTTTTCTCGGTTTACTTAGAGGACAAAAAAACTCGCCAGGCCATTGGCATAAGTTGAGCATAAGCCAGTTGAGTTTTTCGAAAGAACTCAGTAACCAACGGCGGAAAAGGGTAACTAAACCCTAGAAGGAAGGGATATTCGAAGAAACAGATCCATTTGAGGGAAATATGGTCGACCTAAGTTTTATGGAAAAGGGATGAAAAATTGCACCACTTGGGAAGCAACATTGTTGTTTTATGGACTCTATTTGAGAATCGTTGAACAAACAAGTTTCTTCAAATTTGGTTTAGTGAGAAGATTTCCGCAAACAAAATCGTCGAGATTAATCTCTACGGGACCTTGTGGGGATGACGCTTTCTTGGGTTTGGACGCAGACAACCTAGTTTTACCCATGGTTGACAAAGCAAAAAGAGAAAAATAAACAAAGGAAGAAGGTGAGAGACGGAGGAATTTTACCTTGGAGACGAGAAACGGCGCCAGAGTGGGCCAACGGAGGTGAAAAGAAGCTTTGAGAAGATTAATTTATCCTCTCAAGCGGTTAATAAAAAGAAAAAGAATTCCTTTTCAAAAATAACTCTTCTCCCCAACCGTCCATTTCAACGCCACGTCTTCCAAAACGTCCCATCAAGCAGAGCGGACAGTTGGACCATTAATTCAAAGAAAAAACATTTTGCCTCTTCAGTTGCCAACATAGTCAAATGTTTTTGGGGACAAATTGTTGTGGGCATTTTTCAACATGGCGACATCTTCAATTGATCCTGCATATCGAGATGTCATTACACTGTAAGTATTGTTTTAATATTTACTTGTTCAATATTTCCTAATATTCTTATTCTTATTTTTCAGTAATTAAGAGAGGAATGCGGAACAATCTCCAAGCACATTCAACAGACCTTCAAACGGCTAGGGCGACTTGGTCTCACGGAGGTTGAAGTGATAAACCAAAATGCCGAGATTATAGGAACCATATTGACTCTTTCATATCTACTTGTATTTAAGGGGAAATGGAGACGGAAAAACACATTCATGCTCATACGCACACACTCTACACAAAAAGCTCTTGTAATCCTCTCCATTATCTTCCAAAGTTGTATTTGTGATCATTATAGTGAAACCTTTAAGGTTGGAGAGCTAACTCCCGGGGTTTTTTCCAAAAAGGTTATCACCTCCAAGGTTTTCCTCGTTAACAAATCGTGGTGTCATTATCTCTTTTTCATTCTTTTGTTCCATATAATCGAATTCCATAGTTCCCTCCTTATTGTTTAATCCACACACTAAACATAGTTAAGATTCTACTTTATTGTTTTTTCTACCAAAACACCTGTGGGTGTTATGAAGGCGGTGTCCTCTTGATCAGATGGCTCTAGGCCATTATGGGGAGGTTCCAGCAAGTTGTCTCGATTACTCTCATCAAAGGTGATTGGTAGGATGTGGACATCCTGGATGGTCTTTCTGGCTTCTCCCCCTTTGACTCCTTGGCGTGTCGCTTTGCGACAGAATAGGAAGTGCCACAAATCTCTAACCCTCCACTGATGAAGTTGATCACCTTTGTCGATGCTGGAGGAGAAACTGGTCGCTCGACTTCATGTGGAACCTCTGCATTTTCTGCCTTCTCCTTTCTGGACCCCAGAAACTCCTTAAGATGTCCCTTCGAGAGCAAGTAGCTGATCTCCTTTCTTAGTGCTATGCAGTCTTCTATGATATGCCCGAAGTGTTCATGGTAAGCGCACCATTTTGACTTGTCACGCCATCCTGTGGATTTATCAGTCTTCTTTGGCCATCTTGCTTTTTCTCCAAGGTTACCCATTGCACAAAGTACACCTGAAATGTCAACAGAAAAGCAATAGTCAGAAATATTAGGAACATTATCGCTATCTTCATCCTCACCCTCAATTGAATTAATTTTGCTGTTATCAGTTCTCGGATAAGGATTGGAACGGTTGTTCCTGCGGTGGGATGATTCGGTCTTCCTGTCTGGATTGTCATATGTCGACAACTTGGATGAGGACTTTGATCTTCGCAGCTCATCTTCCTCCAATCTTATGAATCTTAGGGCCCTGCTTCTGACTTCTTCCAACCGTTTGCAAGGAGTCATCACCAGATCTTGATAGTGCTGTGAATCTTTCTTCAGCCCCATTTTGAATGCTTCTGCGGCTGTCGACATGTCGAGATTGGGAATTTCTAGCACTTCTTTGTTAAACCGGTGGACATATTCCTTCAAGGTCTCATTAGGCTGCTGGGTCACATTGTAGAGGTCGCTTGTCAGCTTCTCGAATTGTCGACTGCATGAGAATTGGTTATAGAACATGTTGATAAGCTGGGCGTATGAACCAATTGAGCCTAGGGGTTGCCTAATCAGCCATTTAAGAGCCGGTCTGACCAAGGTTGATCCAAATCCTCTGCACAAGCAAGCTTCCCTGAATTGAAGTGGGATATGCACTATGTCCATCTTCTCGTGATAGTGGGCAACATGCTCCTCTGGATCCGTGCTGCCATCATACAACTTCATGGATGGAACGCTGAAACGCTTCGGGATGTCGACATTTGAAATTGTTGGGACAAACCGGGACTGATTGTAGCAATTCTGAGATACTGGTTGGATTAGAGGGGTTATGCCTGGTACATTCATTATCAGCTCTCTAAGGTCCTACATCTGCTTGGCTAACGGATTACCTGCAAAAGGGGTCAGCCGCAGGAATATGATTGAAAGCATTATTATTAAAAAGATTATTAAGCAAACCAGTGTTGTTTACGGCTGAGGTAACAACGGTGTTGTCAGTGAATGGCATGAAAGAGGTGAATCCTGTTGGGGGTGGTGTCAGCAAAGTGTCACCAGATTAAGGTGTCGACATCAAGGAAGGTGTCGACATCCTATGAGGTGTCGACATCTTGGAAGGTGTCGACATCCTGGAAGGTGTCGACATCATTGAAGGTGTCGTCTGATGAGTCTGAGATGGGCTGCCCATTGGAATGAATTCATTCTGAAACGGAGATCCTCCAACGGTTTCAAAGCTGATATTCCTCGCGCGCATTGGCGAGATGTTCTTGCCGGGATGCAATGAGCTTCGATCTTGCCGCATCTTGATCATATCATTGGCCAAAAACTTTGAGTTACTATCCCGGTTATCCGGCCTACCGATTCAACATGGTCAAGGCACTTTGGATGTCAGCATCCACATTAGAAGATCATGCCTTTTGGGAAGATGGCGAAGGCTGCATCATCTGAGGCTTCGATTGAGGAGGTGGCGGCAACGAGGTTGCCTTGCCCCCAGACGACGGAGTAACGACGATTGTCTTGCCGGCGGCGGAAACCTTCGGGTTAGTTGACATGATGAATCGTTTTAGGAAATGATCCAAATAATCAATAGACCAAATGGCCCCTCGGTGGGCGCCAAATTGTTTTGGTAGAAAAAACAATAATGTCGAATCTTGACTTATGAAAGTGTATGGATTTAATAATAAGGAGGGGACTTTGGAATTTGATTAAATGGAACAAACGAATGCTAAAATGAAGAAACACAATCAAGGACACAACAATATAACGAGGAAAGCCCTTGAGTCAAATGATCTCGCCGGCATAAAACCTCGGGAGGTTTTAGGTAACCTACCTAAAACCCAAAAATGTATTATTGAGAGTTGAGTGATTACAAATCGGATAGCATAAGAGAGAGTTTACAGAAGCTAGTGAACGTGTGTGTGGAAGTGTAGGTTACTCTCTTTTATACCCCTTAAATAGTAAAAAGTAAAAATATCCCTAGAAATAAGGAGAAAATATCGCCAAAGATGGAGATCACGGCCGTTTGATGAAGCTCGGAGATTGCCATTGACTGGGTTGTTTAACCAAATCAAGGACTTCGCTAAGACCAAGTCTTCCACAACTCAACGTAACAAACTAACAAAAATCCCTATAATCTCGGCACATCTTCTTATCCTCTGAACGTCCTTTGACTTGGTCTTTTTAGCGTTGAGGGAAAAGTCCCATGTGAGTGGAATATCATCTTGACATGCGGGAACAACTGAGGATGTCACCATGCAGGGATATTCAATGATGTCAACATGTGGAAAATCTGGCCACAACAACATCCAAATTCCATAATTCGGTCTCATCAGCGGTCTCTCCCATAAACATATCCGAATTCCAGAAAACCCGGTCTCATCAAAGACCTCTCTATACACAAACCTTTCTTTCACACCTAGCCAACCTTGATCCGCGGCATCGGTTGACTTTCTCCTCATGATTAATCAAAATATTTGTTCATATCGAGATTAGCAGTTGAATAACCCGAACATTAATAAGGGGTTTTAAGCAATCTTGTGATCATTGTAATTAAAACAAGTTTTCAGATGTCTTGACAAGTCTTCTTTTTCTACATTTTAGGAAAGGTAGTGCTAAACACTGATTTTCTATCAGTAGGGGCTTCCATACACTTTTACAAACCTTTCTATGCTTATACTCTCTCAAAAGAGTCAAACCCAAAGCGAATTCTTGTGCCTACTTCGAATAAGGCCATCAAAATAACACAATATCGGGATCTATTCCCACCTTTCGAAAAATATACCCCTGCAAGTACAAATTCTTTTCTTTTACATTTTTTTAAAGTTGACTGATTGACTAAAGGAAATAAGAAAGTAAGTATGAAAGGATAGGTTTTTCCCCTCTTCTGCTATAATTCACATTAGGGCTGCCTTGAAAATCTTCAAGTTTGGGGATTTGCCAAGCCATTTATTTAGACTGGGGCTTCTTTAGTCATCTTTGGGGTCCACATCGGATTCCTCACCATGTCACAAAGTGGATCCAGTCTTGGTCAGATCAACCTCGGGATCTCTTTTGCAGTACCAATCAGATTGGGACTTTTCCTAGGTCATCAGTTGGAACTTTACCAAATCACCTCGTCAAGCCGGGGCTTTGCCAATAAAAGGATCTTTTCTTGCTTTAATAAAACCTGGGGCTTTGCAGGATTTTTTTCTTAGACCGGGGCTTCGATATGTCGCATCCACCCCTAGAAAAGAGATTGGGTCACTTCGACATTTGCTTTAGTCTTTGGTTCTAAAAGTCTGTTAGTGTCATGCTTCAGGTGCCAATCAAAACCCGAGGTTTAAACCCAGTCTCAACCCAAGAGGGAATTCTGGTCCAAGTTAACAACATCTCAGCAACAACAACAGTTCAGTCCGCACCCAAGGGATACAACCCCACCTGCTCGAAACATGTCTCAAACAGTCCCCAAACACATACATCCAAACACATCCTTTCATAAAACCCCTCTCACATTGCCTTCCTGCAAAAGAGTCAGCCCGTGGCTCATGTGACATGCACAAAGAAAAATAACCTTAGTTGATTACTTAATCAAAATAGGAAATACTTTTACCCAAAATTTTTCCCCGGGAAGTCCTTCCGTTATCGCCAAATGGGATAACATTTCCTCTAGGAAATCTTCCGTTATCGTCCAATGGGATACATTTCCGCCGGAAAATCATTCGTTATCGCCAAATGGGATAACGTCTCCTTCGAAAAATTTCCCGTTATCTCCAAATGGAATAACGTTTTTTCCCAAATTATCATCCGTAGCCCGGAAGGCATTAAATTACCCGGTCCGAAAGACTGTATAAATTTCCCAAACCATTATCCATAGCCCGGAAGGCTTTAAATTACCCAGTCCGAAAGACCGTATAAATTTCCCAAATTATTATCCGTAGCCCGGAAGGCTTTAAATTACCCGGTCCGGAAGACCGTATAAATTTCCCAAATCGTATAAATTTCTCCCAAAAATATCCGTTATCTCTATTGGAATTAAATAAAATGAGGCGACAGCTTCCGAATTGTCAAGATTCAACTTTAGCTACCTCTATCTCTTAGATAGTGAAGTACGCTTTAATTTTTTCCAACTTTAGCTACCTCTATCTTCTAGATAATAGTGAAGTACGCTTTAGTTTTTCCAACTTTAGCTACCTCTATCTCCTAGATAGTGAAGTACGCTTTAGTTTTTTCCAACTTTAGCTACCTCTATCTCCAAGATAGTGAAGTACGCTTAAGTTTTTCCAACTTCAGCTACCTCTATATCTAATTCGAAAGAGATAGTGCTTTAGTTTTTCCAAACTTCAGCTACCTCTATCTCTAATTCGAAAGAGATAGTGAAGTACGCTTAAGTTTTTCCAACTTCAACTACCTCTATCTCTAATTTGAAAGAGATAGTGAAGTACGCTTAAGTTCTTCCAACTTCAGCTACCTCTACCTCTGATTCAAAAGAGATAGTGAAGTACGCTTAAGTTTTTCCAACTTCAGCTACCTCTATCTCTGATTCGAAAGAGATAGTAAAGTACGCTTCAGTTTTTCCAACTTCAGCTACCTCTATCTCTGATTCAAAATAGATAGTGAAGTACGCTTCAGTTTTTCCAACTTCAGCTACCTCTATCTCTGATTCGAAAGAGATAGTGAAGTACGCTTCAGTTTTTCCAACTTCAGCTACCTCTATCTCTAATTCGAATGAGATAGTGAAGTACGCTTCAGTTTTTCCAACTTCAGCTACCTCTATCTCTAATTCAAAAGACATAGTGAAGTACGCTTAAGTTTTTCCGACTTCAGCTACCTCTATCTCTAATTCGAAAGAGATAGTGAAGTACGCTTAAGTTTTTCCGAACTTCAGCTACCTCTATCTCTAATTTAAAAGAGAGAGTTAAGTACACTTAAGTTTTTCCAAACTTCAGCTACCTCTATCTCTAATTCAAAAGAGATAGTGAAGTACGCTTAAGTTTTTCCGAACTTCAGCTACCTCTATCTCTAATTCGAAAGAGATAGTGAAGTATGCTTTAGTTCTCCAAACTTTAGCTACCTCTATCTCCTCGATAGCAAAGTATGCTTTAGTTTTCCAACCTTAGATACCTCTATCTCTTCGATAGAGACGTAAACCTTAGTTTTGTAAGGTGACAACCTCCAGTAATTGTCAAATCAGGTGACAACCTCCATTAATTGTCAAGCCAGGTGACAACCTCCATTAATTGTCAATCAGGTGACAACCTCCATTAATTGTAAAATCAGTGACAACCTCCAGTAATTGTCAAATCAGGTAACAACCTCCATTAATTGTCAAATCAGGTGACAACCTCCAGTAATTGTCAAATCAGGTGACAACCTCCATTAATTGTCAAGTCAGGTGACAACCTCCATTAATTGTCAAATCAGGTGACACCTCCATGAATCGTCAAAACCTCAAGGATCCTAGACATGTTCCTAACTATCTAGTGAGACTTGAACTACGACCAAGGCTTGATTCCTCTGAGATACGTAGGTAGCCTTTCATAAAGGTCCAGCCATCCGACCACATTGGTCACCCCTTTCATTCATCACTCCTCAGTGGTGCATGAGCCTTTCATAAAGGTTTAGCTATCTGACCACATTGGTCACTCCTTTCATCTGGCATATCCCCAGTAGGATCATTCATTTGACCTCCTAGGTCACTTTCTCTCCATCCTCCTAGCAAGGGACCAGTTTCTCTTTGCCATTCCCCAGTGGATCTTCTCCGAACTACGATCATGGCTTGATTCCTCTGGGATACGTAGGTAGGCTTCCAAAGGTTCAGCCACTCGACAGTTCGCCAGCTTGGTTTGAGGTCTGTACGGGGATGACTTGTGGCGAGTGATTCTGAATTCTGACAGCAATCTATTGCAGTCCCCTTCGAAGTGCGACCCGTTATCAGAAATAACCTCATTGGGCACCCCATATCTGCACATAATGTTTTCTTTGATGAATTGGGCCACCTTCTTGGAAGTGAGGACCTTGTAGGACTTGACCTCTACCCACTTTGTGAAGTAGTCGATTGCCACTAATACAAATTCATGCCCATTGCTTCCTGCCGGGGCTATCTTCCCTATCACGTCAATACCCCAAGTTGCAAACGGCTAAGGAGTCATCATGCGGTACAAGTCATGAGGCGGAAGATGGTTGAGGTTGGCAAATCGTTGGCATTTGTCGCACGATCGGACATGCTGGACACAGTCTGTTTCCATGGAAATCCAGTATCTGAGGATCACTTGCATCAATGCTCTGGCATTCATATGAGGACCGCAAGGACTATTGTGGACTTCGGTCATTAAATCTCTGGCCCTTTCTTGGGTGACACACAGGAGGAGTGGTCCCTGGTACCATTTCTTGTACATGTCACCCCCTAGGATGACATAATGGGAGGCCAAGCGTTTCAGGGCTTTCAAGCTCTTGGCCTTGATGCCTTCCCTTGGTCTACCTTCTTCGTCTCTGAAAGCTGACTCTCCATCTTTGAGGAACTGGTAAATCTGACTGTACCAGGGTTCCTTGACAGGCTCGGGTCCCAAGTCTATTTCACAACAGAAAGTCGGGGCTTCTCTTCTACCCACTCTGAATGGTTTTATGGCCTTTCCCTCGGGGATCTCTACCAATTAGGCTAGAGTGGCTAAGGTATCTGCGAATCTGTTCTTTTCCCTTGGTAGGTAATGGAAAGTCACTTCTCTGAACTGCTCAGTCAATTCGTCCATGTAGGCATGATACCTCTGAAGGTTAGGATCCACAGTCTTCCACTTATTAGAGACCTGGTTAATGATCAGGGCTGAGTCTCCATAAACCTCGAGCTTCTTGACATTCCTTTCTAAGGCAGCTTCCAGACTAGCAATGAAAGCATCATACTCGGCAACATTATTCGTGGCAGGGAAGTTCAATTTGAGGGCTATTGGCGTGTGCTCATCTTTCGGATCGACCAGTAGCATTCCTACTCCGTTTTCTTTCTTGCCAGATGGTCTGATAATGCTTGACCCTTGATGGCCTTTCTCGTCACATAGTTGATTTCATACTCAGCTAAGAAGAACAACCACTTTGCTAGACGCATCGAGAGGGAAGGCTTGTCGAAGATATACTTGATGGGGTCCATTTTCAAGACCAAGTTCACAGAGTGGGCTTGCATGTAATGTTCATCTTGCCGACTACCCAAACCACTCCTGCACAAGTCTTTTTGCATGCAGAGTAATTGAGCTCACTTCCCTACAACTTTCGGCTGAAAAAGTAAATGGCATTTTCTACCCGAGAGTCTTTCTTCTCCTGAGCGAGCATAGCCCCAACTGTCGTATCAGTGACAGTGAGATAGAGCAGAAGAGGTTTCTGTCTATGTGGGGGGCATAGCACCAGAGGATGTAATAAGTACGCCTTGATTTGGTCAAAGGCATCTTGGCATTCCTTGGTCCATTCTGTGTCTACATTCTTCTTCATGAGCTTGAAGATGGGCTCGCACATGGTGGTCAACTGGTTGATAAAACGGCTGATGTACTATAATTTACCCATAAAGCTTTTGACCTCTGTCTGGGTTCGAGGTGGCCTCATGTCCATAATGGCCTTGATCTTTCGGGGGTCGACCTCAATACCTCACTCCGTGACCATATACCCAAGCAATTTTCCCCGTGTCACTCCAAAGGTGCATTTGGCAGGGTTTAGTCTCATGGAATGCTGTCTCAGTCTCTCAAAGAACTTTCCTAGGTCAACAAAGTGTTGTCCATCCTCGCCTTTGGAATGGATTATCATGTCATCGACATAGACCTCAATTTCTTTGTGGATCATGTCGTGAAAGAGTGCGGTCGCTGCCCTCTAATATGTAGCCCCGGCATTTTTACGCCCAAAAGGCATCACCGTATAGCAGTATGTTCCCAATGGCGTGGTGAAGGCTATCTTTTCTTGGTCCTCCTCGGCCATCTTGATCTGGTTGTAGCCAGCAAAGCCATCAATGAAGGATTTGACTTTGTAGTTAGTAGTGCTGTCCACCAGAATATCTATATTCGGCAAGGGATAGTCGTCATTGGGGCTGGCCTTGTTCAGATCCCGAAAATCTACACAACAACGCACTTTCCCATTGTCCTTAGTAACAGTCACGATGTTGGATAGCCTTGTCAGATATTCGATGACTCAGATGAATCCTACCCGCAGTAACTTCTCAATCTCTTCTTTGACCTGTAGAGACCACTCGGGCTTGATCTTTCTCAATTTCTGCTTTACTGGCTTAGCATCTGTTGCTAGAGGGATTCTGTGCTCCACAATCGAATTGTCTAGCCTCGGCATATCCTTGTATGACCATGCAAACATGTCCATGTATTCTTTGAGCAGATTGACCAGTCTGTCCCATTCAACCCCCTAGAAGAAGTTCCCAATCTGTGTCTCTTTAGGTTCCTCGACAGTACCCAAGTTAACACTTGTCAAAACCTCCTCGGCAGCTTAGGCCCGGTTTTCCTCTTTGTCTGTAACATGCTTAAAGATTTCTTTAATGTATTGTTCGTTTAGTGTGTTTGCATCTTGTTCAAATGATTCATTATTAACTGTTGTTAAGTTTTAGTTAATTTATCATTTGTTAAGTTGGAAATAAGGGGATACTCAGAAAGATCTATCATTTCATTCAAAGCGAAAGGAAATATGACATTGGCTACATATTCATAATCCTCAGGCGTGAGGCCTTCGGATGACTAGAATTCAAAGATTCCTGACTCAAGTGTATGGACAACAGGGTGTTTGACATGACTGGGCTGAGAGGGATGGGGTACCAATCCAAGCTCCGTGATCATTTGCTGTCGGCTGGCTATCGGCCCTGAGAATGTCTCCCAATTCTTTAAAGGCATCTCTGTTTTAGGTACCAAAGTGCGAGGATCAAAAGGTTCTTCATCACCATCTCCAATTACGGCAACTACCTCATCATTTGAGCTGAAGTTGATCAAGTCAGGAATTTGTGCCTCTTCATCAAACAGCTTCTGCAAACCCAACTCACTGTCTTCACTACTGGCAGCTTCTATCAGACTGATCTTTGGAAGAGCTAACTCGAAGGCAGAGAAATCCATTACCCCTGATGGGAAGAGTGCTGACTCTTTGAAGCGGTCTGGGTTTCCTTTGAAGGCATACTTATTTTGAATAGTAGTGGTACCCTAGGAATGTCCGGTAAGTCAAGGAACATTCTCCGGACATGATTCGCTGGTTTTCCCCGAACTTTCTCAAGGTTTTCCAGAAGAGTTTTTCTCAAAGAGATCTGACTATCATTTTCATCATATTGAGTCCCACCTCTTGTGAAGTACTGGGCCAGAGACGAGCTATAAGGATGGAGGCGGACCCCTTCATTTCGCCTTTTCTGAACTGTTCCTTTAGCCATTCTGTCATCCTGAGAATTCGGTTTGTACCCCAAGCCGTATTGAGTGGTCTGTTCCTTTACGTCAATGACAGCATTGCGACCCTGAAGTCATTTACCCCAGTCCAAGCCCCGGAAGATAACCCATCTTTCTCTTCATTCGCATGGCAGGAGGTATTCTGTCAGAAGTAGCAGTGAGGTCGGTACAACACACTTGCGCTTTGGAGGAGGCTATAGAGAATCCGATCAAGGCAAACCCTTCATCATTATATTTGATTTCTAGTATCGGAATACCCCCTGTGCTGGTTCCTTCCACGGTGATACTGTCTTCATAAATAGTAGTAATAGTCCCATCACATGACTGGAATTTGACGCACTGGTGCAAAGTAGAGGCTACCCCATTTATCTGGTGAATCCAAGGTCGTTCCAGCAAAGCGGTAAATGAAATGGGAATGTCATTCACTTGGAAGTCAACATCCATGGCCTTTTTCCCAAACCACAACTTGAGAGTAGCAATCCCCAGAACTGATCGTGCAGTGGAGTCAAAGGCCTTAATAGTCTGACTGGAAGGCTTCAAATCTCTGGGCTTCAAATCTAACAAGTCCATCATTTTTGCTGGCAGGAAGTTCATTGCAGACCCTCCATCAACTAATACCCGTGGTAACCGGTGTTCTTCCAACTGGACTGTGATGTAAAGGGGTTCGTTATGACTAGCCCCATATTTTGGCAGGTCCAGGTCAGTGAAGGTGATGATATTTCCATAGTGGATATTTCCAATCATCTGGACGACCTCATCTGGGGTGAAATCTATGGGCACCATGGTCTTGGCCAAACTTTCTTCTAAATTCAGTTTGTGAGGGTATGAGGAAGTCAACAGGGACCACAGGGAGATATTGGCCTGAGTACACTTCAACTGAGTCAGCACCAGATCCTCTTTTTCGGGGTCTGGTTTTTCCGCATCTGGCTTGTAAGGTCTTTTGTCTGTCTTGGGCTCGGAGACGGCATTTCTTTTGTCACCCTTAGGCTGTTCAACACTCATCTGTCTAGACCGAGTCATCACGTAGACATTAGATTTTTCTGAGTCGTCATTCCCACTAGAGGATTCCTTCAGCTCTTTCAAAGTCAGAGGCGGGCTCTTGTTGGCATGTGGCCAACTCTACTGGTTAATCTGATTAACAGCACTATCTGAGGCATAGGCAGCTTCCCGAATCCGATCCCAGGTCACCGGCTTTCTGGCCTTTTCTGAATCCTGACTCCCCAATTGGCTTAGCAACTGGCTGATTTCAGCTTCATCTTGCTCACTCAAAACCTTGACAGTCTCATTCAAGCTTCTCAGGGTTAACATGCAACAGGAGTTATCGTTCTCAGAATTTGGAGGTTTGCTAATGGCTTCTTCATCTTGGCATAGCAACTTCTTCATTCCTCATCGCTGTCAAGCATATCCCTTCTTTCTCTCGGGGTCAGCCTTCGGACGGCATCTTTGACGTTGGCCAAATACTTCCTGAAGTGGGAGATCCCATCATCGATAAGGATTTCTGCAGGGTTAAACCTCAGTGCAGGTTACTGTTCTTTACTTACGGGAGGGTTTTCTGGGCTTTTTGGCTTCTGAGCTAACCATTCTTCCACCGTTTCTTCTGGCATTTCGACTGTGTCTTCCTCAGTGTTACTACAGTAACTCCCGCCGGAACATTCATCTTGAATCTGATGACCAATGAGGGCAAAAGCAGGTCGGGATACTTGGCGCCATATAAGGGGTATTCTGGACTCTTCCCCTGACTTAGGGATTACCAAGAAAACATCACTGTCATCGTAAGATAGGAAGGGGACCGGGGTCGCTTCAAACTTTAAGACTCTTTCTAGGGCTTCCATACATTCTTCTTCAGACAAAGTCTCAGGGGTGACCCTTAGCACTGCAATGGAGTCTACACTTCCCGATGGGGGTTTAGCCTCAATGACGCTTACGTGTTCTAGATCGGTGGGTGGAGCCCACTTCCCTCTTTCAGCTAAAGCTTCGATCAATTTTCTCCATTCAGCGACCAAGTCTTTGTAAGGAGTGTTGAACTCTAGGATGTGGAATTCATACTCTGCCTCATTTGGGATCACATCTATTTTCTCTTTCGCACCCTTGCAAAGGTGACAGACACACTTTGAGGTGATACAGTCTCCCATTCCAGGTCTGTGATTTTCTACTCTATCTTGCCCTCCGGGTTTCATTTCCATTGGCTCCATGTTCATTCCTCTACTGAACTGTCGTCATCACTGTAAATCCATCCATTCCTATTCTCATTTCTGACTAACTCCTCACTGTCACTGTTTGGGAGATAGGCAAATTCACAGGCAACGAAGTTGGAAAGGTCAGACTAATATTGGAATTCCGGGATAAGGCAATTTGGCTCAGTCTGAGGGGAGGGAGTGAGTCCCATAGGATAGTGCAGAGACTGAGTAGCTGGGATAGCCGTGGCATTTGCTCTCTGTTGGTAGGGAACAAAGTTGGGTCTTATCTGAGGAGGTGAGGGCGTTGGAACCCTGATGGCCTGGGATGTTGGAAAGGACTGAAAAAGGGTAGTCCTTGGTAAGGGATCATATGTGGATGGAGGAGGGCATTGGTTATAGGCTGGGGGAGCTGAGATGGCTGCTTCTGGAGTCTCATCTTCTACCATAACCAGGGAACCGTTGGACTCAATCACTATCTGAACCCCATGACGACGGAGCGCATCAATGAGCATGGCTTGCTGTTCCTCATGGACCTTACGACTGTTTTCCAAGGCTAATGCTAGCTATTCTTCCCTAGTCATCTGGTTACCCAAACCACTGTTGTTTTTTGTCAAATCGGCCATTCTGACTCTCTGGACTGACAAAATTGAGGACTCTGGCGAGCTATCTGAGAATTCTGCGCTAACAAGCCGTTGACCCTGTATTCTCACCCACTTCTTTCTCGCTGCGGGAAAGGGATAGGAGAGGTTTAGACTCTGGGGTAGGTGTTTAGGCTGAAGGTTCAGGCAATATGCAAATTAAGAATCTTTCAGTTTACTTAAAACAGTGTCTTTTATTAATTTCTATTTGGTTGGAAAAGGGGTTGCTCTTCTTTTTCGCAACTACTCTAGATCCTGGATCAGTGGGCTCCATCACTACGTCTATAAGCCCCTCGTATTCCACCTGTATTTCGACCTCCCAGGGTGGACAGCCCCGGGCGAGGGTCCTATAGGGCATGCGGATCCCACCGATCGAGAGAGAAGAATGCTCCTAACGGGTCTAGTGGGTCATAGGAACTTTTAACGCGCGAGCGATGCGGATTATAGTCAAGGCAATACCGGGAAAGTCTCGTCTTTCAGCCTTAACGGAATTTTCGGCAGAGTTTCGCTTGCGCGATTGACGTTTTGACTTTTTGGCATTGTCCGAGAAGATAATAGGCATGGGTCGAGCGGTAAAAGCCGGATGACACAGTGTCACATTGAACTTCATTTCATACGTTGCGTGAGTCAAAGTCACAGTCAATGCCGGGTCAAGATCTTGCCAATTTTTCCTTGTTGGAATTTCGACAGAGCTCCGCTTGCGCGAAAGATCTTTAGATTTTCGGCACGGACTCGGGCTCGACTTTTACGTATCTTGTGCGGGTCAAAGTCAAAGTCAAATGCCGGAGTCAAGATTCTGCCAATTTTTCTTGGAGGAATTTCGGCAGAGTTTCGCTTGCGCGAAGGATCTCGACTTCCGTCATGGGCTAAGGTTTGACCTTTACGGGGGTATACAACTGGGCTATATGACACGGACTAGACCAAAAACCAACTAAAAGTCACGGTTTTAAAATGTGTGACATGGACTGTGCATTGGTCGACACTGGCTGCCATTGGGATTTTGGGGTGATTCCGTGCGCACCCGGGAGCATCGTAATACTGTCCGTGACTGCAACTGAACAACCACCCCAGGTTAAAGGGACATGCGTGCAAAGTGTACAGGATATATAAGGTGCTGTAAGTACCCAAATCTGGCTCATGCCTTCCGGTTAAATTTCCCGGCAATTTCGGTAAGTTTCCCGGTAATTCCCCGGACCTTCCTAGTGTTCCGGAAATATTCCGGAACAGTTCTAAATTGAATAAAGGCTGAAAGGGAGCCTTCCCAATTAAGAAACACGTTTTTCTTAATTGGGAGGAGGCTTCTAGAATTTGCCACCTTGCATGGTTCTAGAAATGCTGAGTCACAAGGGATAATGCCGCACGGCTGCATTAGCTCGAGGTCCCTAGCCGCACGGCTTCATTGGCGATTTCCTGACTGCCTATAAATAGAGCCCTCCTCTACCCATTTTACACACAACAAAATCACCCACAAATACTCATAATACGTAAAGAAACCTCCCAAGAACAGCTGGAAGTTCAAGAAGGTGAAGAAGAAGCTCAAGAAGTCATCTCCCTCCTCCTTGAAGGCCCAAGATCAATCCTCTCCTCCTAGCTTCATCCAAAGAAGAAAAGGAAGCCATTGGTAACCTCGCACGCCCTAACCTTGCATCTTAATTGCTTTATAATTGCTCATTGCATTGCTTTTATCTTGTTTGGGACTTGATAGATTAAAGATCATATCTTTATATTCCCCCTTCCCCTTTTGCATGCATTAGGCACCATTTGCCATTAAAAATGTAGTCTTTATCCATAAAGGTGCATCCTTTGCACCTAAACCCCTATTTTCCAATAAAAATGTCATCTTTATGCATCCTTTGCATATAAAAATCAAATCTTTTCAATAAAAATGCATCCTTTGCATTCAAAATCCCTTTTCCAAGCATCATTTGCTTTAAAGATCCTATCTTTACCATAAACTAGCATCCTATGCTTTTCAAAATGCAATCTTTATGCATCCTTTGCATATTGAATTCCAATTTCTTCATAAAAATGCATCATTTGCATAAAAATTGTGTCTTTATGCATCCTTTGCAATAAAAATCATTTCTTTAAACCAAATGCATCCTTTGCAACCCAAAAATGTCATCTTTTCATAAAAAATGTCATTTTTACATGCATTCCCCCATTCCCCCATTAGTCACCTCGGAACGGACCGGTGTAAAAGATCCTATCTTTACATCGTTCCTTCCATAAAGGTTTCATAATCTCTTTAGAAAGGGACACCTTTGAACCCTATATCTCCGATTATCACTTAAAATGAGTATGAAGCATCTATATGAGCTCGACCATCTTAAAGTGTAGGATTGATGGGCTAAGGATCCTCCTTTTCTAAAGAACCTCATCTTTGACTATAAAGAGAGTCATTCTCTCGATCACGCAAGTCCCAAGGTCCAAAAATGCGATGATCACAAGTCCAAGGTGAGGAGGGGATCATAATCCCGAATACATAAAATCCAAGAAATCCCGAGCGACAACCAATAAATGGTTTGTACGTCCGGAAGACGACTTGGGACATTCCCTCCTTATTTTCAAACACATGCACACAAGAAAGCACGCAAGCAAGCACGATTAATGGGATCTTGGGAGACTTGCTCCGGCAAGGCACCTTGGGTGAACGACGATCCGTTCTTCCCAAGGGGTAACTTAACCTCCGAACCCATAAAACCTTTTTTCAAAGTTTTGAGGTAATCAAAATGGCGTGGCGACTCCGTTTTTCAAATTAAACCGGATGTCTTCAAACTCGTGTGAATCCAACAAACAAAAAATTTGGGCACACATTCACAGTTTGGCGACTCCGCTGGGGACAACCCAAAGGAGAAAAGCTTTATTTACAAAACAAAAAAAATTGATACTCGGTATATAGGTGGAAACCACTTGCCCTTCCTGTACACTCCCTGATGTGGGAGTTGGGATAACCGGTGGTTTAACAATCCCACGTACCAGTATCCCTTTTCGAAAAAAAATTCTTGAAAAAAAAATAAAAGAAAGCTTTTCCCTTTGAGCGGGTTAGACTCCCGTCGCTGATTTCATTAATCGTGCTTGCTTTCTTTACCTTGCATTGCATCATTTGCATCTTGGAATCTGTGCATACTTTGAAACGGGAAACAACCCGAAAAAAAAAAATAGCAAAAGGAGTGGAACCTGGAAAATTGATCCATATAGTCGTACGGCTCAATCCTCCTTGGATTCTGACCGGGCGACCTCAGTGGCAATTCCACCAGGAAAAATTGAGGTTAATCTGGCAGTCCTAGCAGCTTGGGGCTACTCAGATCCATGACTGACTGGGGCTCCCAGAAAATTTACGTGCTTATGCGTTGCATTTTCCCCGTCCCGAAAATCATTCCTTTAAAACACATTTTGAAAATCTCTGCTTTTAACTCAAAAAGGAACATTTTTAGGAGACCGCACACTACGCGCACCTGATATATCCTGTACACTTTGCACGCACGTCCTTCAAACCCGAGGGTGGTTCCAGCTGCAGTCACGGATAGCCTTACGATGCTCCCGAGCGCGCACGGAATCATCCCAACCTCCCCATGGCAGCCAGTGTCGACCAATGCACAGTCTGTGTCACACGTTTCAAAAAACCGTGACTTTTGGTTGGTTTTTGGTCTAGTCCGTGTCATATAGCCCAGTTGCATACCCTCGTAAAGGTCAAGCCTTAGTTCATAACGGAAGAGAAACTCTGCCAAAATTCCGACAAGGAAAAATTGGCGAGATCTCGACACCGACATTGACTATTGACCTTGACCTGCACGGAATGCGTAAGAGTCAAGACCGAGTCTTTTCCAACAAATCAAAAGATCTTTCGCTCAAGCGAAGCTCTGCCAAAATTCTGACAAGGAAAAATTGGCAAGATCTTGACCCGGCATTGACTTCGATTCTGACTCACGCCCGGCGTATGCAACGAAGTTCAATATGACACTGTGTCATCCGGCTTTTGCCGCCCGACCCATGCCTATTATCTTCTCGGACATTACCGAAAGTCAAAACGTCATTCACTCAAGCGAAAATCTGCCAAAATCCTATCAAGGCAGAAAGACGAGACTTTCTCGGTATTGCCTTGACTATAATCCGCATCGCTCGTGCGTTGAAAGTTCCTCTGACCCGCTAGACCCGTTAGGAGCGTTCTTTACTCTCGGTCGGTGGGATCCGCGTGCCCTATAGGACCCTCGCCCGGGGCTGTCCACCCTGGGAGGTCGAAATACAGGTGGAATACGAGGGGCTTATAGACGTAGTGACGGAACCCACTGATCCAGGATCTAGAGTAGTTACGAAAAAGAAGGGCAACCCCCCCTTTTCCAACCAAATAGATATTAATAAAAGACACTGTTTTAAGTAAACTGGAAGATTCTAATTTGTATATTGCCTGAGCCTTCAGCCTAAACACCTACCCCGAGTCTAAACCTTTCCTATCCCTTTCCCGCAACAAGAAAGAAGTGGGTGAGAACACCGGGTCAGCGACTTGTTAGCGCAGAATTCTCAGACAGCTCGCCAAAATCCTCAATTTTGCCAGCTTTTCAGTGTCAAAATGGCCAACATGGTAGTCAATAATGGTAATTACCAAGTAGTCGGAGAGGCCATCCCAGTTCAGCCCAAGCCTCACATATGGTATGATGTATGCGACTGTGAGGACTGTCTGGAGTATGAGTATCAAGAATGGATTAATGAAGACGCTCCTTCGAGAAAGAAGAAGAAGAGAAAGTCCACACAACAGAAGTTAAAGGAAAGGTATGAAGCCGGAGACAAGAGCGTCGGAACTCTAGGGGAGCCTTCTGGCAATTTCGATTACTATGTCAGCTATGCCAAACAGCCCGCCAAGGAACCCATCATTCAAAGCACGGTCCGGCATGATACCCCCATGTACGGTGATCCTCTTGAAGCGTAAAGTGCTGAATTTGTGGCCATCGTGAAGTTCAATGAGAAGCTAGCAGATCTAGAAGCGAGAATACGAAAGCCTATTGAATACGTAGCCGGTCAAGGAAGAATTAAGATCCCCTGCGAAGAAGACTTCATCAAGCATTATCCAGGCCAACCCTCCTGTTGGCTATACCGACAAGGTCGTGGTGTCCAAGATCGAAAGAGAAAATGAGTTATCGGCGGTGCATTGATAAGATGAGCCGGGACTCTTGATCAATGAGCCCGGTTGTCACGGACGAGCTCGGCGAGAGATTGCATCAAGCTACTATAGCTCCCCTCACTATTTTTCCACGGTACCGGCTGTCAATGATTTTCGGCAAGTTTTTGATCAATTTGAAGTCTCCAACTTTACGAAGAACGCCGAAAAGACTACTACTCCCTGGGCGGCGGGAAGGAGTGAGATCCCGGTCCCAACCCTTGTCAAGCCACCCTCGTGTCAATAAGTAGTGTTGGGTCCAGAGTCGGTAGCGTCTCGTTCGGTTGAGTCAGGAATCTTTGAATTCCGGTCCTTCCGAGTCATCCGAAGGCCTCACGCCCGAGGACTATCAAAATGTAATCGATGTCATCTTATTTTGAATGAAATGACGAGATCTTTCGAGTATCCTCTTATTGCCAACTTAACAAATGATAAATTAACTCAAAACTTAACAACAGTTAATAATGAATCATTTGAACAAGATGCAAACACACTAAATGAACAATACATTAAATAAATCTTTAAGCAGGTTTCAGACAAAGAGGAAAACCGGGCCCAAGCGCGAGGAGGTTTTGACAAGTGTGAACTTGGGTGCTGTCAAGGAACCTAAAGAGACACAGATCGGAAACTTCTTCCAGGGGGTTGAACGGGACAGACCGATCAATGCGCTCGGGAATACGTCGACGTGTTTGCATGGTCATACGAGGGATATGCCGGGGCTAGACAGGTTCGATAGTAGAGCACGTAATCCCTCTAGCACCGATGCTAAGCCGCAAAGCGAAACCGAGGAAGATCAAGCCAGAATGGTCTCTACAGGTCAAAGAAGAAATTGAGAAGCTACTGTAGGTAGGATTCATCAGAGTCATTGAATATCCGACATGGTTATCCAATATTGTGACCGTCACCAAGGCCAATGGGAAGGTGCGCTGCTGTGTGGATTTCCGAGATCTGAACAACGCTAGCCCCAAGGACAATTACCCTTTGCCAAACATAGACATCCTGGTGGACTCAACTGCCAACTACGAAGTCAAATCCTTCGTTGATGGCTTTGCAGGATACAACCAGATCAAGATGGCCGAGGAAGACCAAGAAAAGACGGCCTTCACCACACCGTGGGGAACTTACCGTTATACGGTGATGCCATTTGGGCTTAAGAACGCCGGGCTACTTACCAAAGGGCAGCGACCGCGCTTTTTCATGACATGATCCACAAGGAGATTGAGGTCTACGTAGACGACATAATAATCCACTCCAAAGGCGAGGACGGGTAGCACTTTGTAGACCTGCGGAAGTTCTTTGAGAGGCTGAGACAACATTCCATGAGACTAAACCCTGCCAAATGCACCTTCGGAGTGACAAGGGGAAAAGTGCTTGGGCATATGGTCACGGAGTGAGGTATTGAAGCAGACCCCCAAAAGATCAAAGCCATTATGGATATGAGGCCACCTCGGACCCAGACAGAAGTCAAGAGCTTTATGGGAAAACTGCAGACATCGGCCGTTTTGTCAATCGGTTGACCACTATGTGCGAGCCCATCTTCAAGCTCATGAAGAAGAACGCAGACACGTAATGGACCGAAGAATGTCAGGGATGCTTTTGACCAGATCAAGGCATACTTGGTACATCCTCCGGTGCTATGCCCCCACATAGACGTAAACCTCTTCTGCTCTATCTCACCGTCACTGATACGGCGGTTGGGGCTATGCTTGCTCAGGAGAAGAAAGACTCTCAGGTGGAGAATGCCATTTACTTTGTCAGGAAGGCTGCAGGGAAGTGAGCTCAATTACTCAAAGCATGTGAAAAGACTCGTGCGGGATCGGTCCGGGTAGTCGGCAAGTTAAAGCATTATATGCGAAGCCCACCCCGTGAATTTGGTCTCAAAAATGGACCCCATCAAGTATATCTTTGATAAACCTTCCCTCTCGATGCGTCTAGCAAAGTGGTCCTTCTTCTTAGCAGAGTACGACATCAACTATGTGACCAGAAAGGCCATAAAGGGTCAAGCGTTGTCAGACCACCCGGCAAACTTCCCAAGAATGAAGACGAGAGGGCCCGAACCCCGATTCCCGAGATGAAGGGATCTTTGCAGTCGAGCCCGAAAACCGATGGCAATTATTCTTTGACGGAGCCGCTAACAAAAGAGGAAACGGTATCGGGATGCTACTGGTCGATCCGAAAGATGACCATACACCCATAGCCCTCAAGTTGAACTTCCCTGCCACAAACAATGTTGCTGAGTACGAAGCCTGCATTGCTGGTTTGGAAGCTGCCTTAGAAAGGAACGTCAAGGAGCTAGAAGTTTACGGAGACTCAACCCTGATCATCAACCAGGTTTCCAACAAATGGAAGACTGTGGACCCTAATCTGCAGCGGTATCATGCCCATATGGAGGAGTTGACTGGACAGTTCAGAGAAGTGACCTTCCACTACTTGCCAAGGGAAAAGAACAGATTCGCAGATGCCTTAGCTACTCTAGCCTCATTGGTAGAGATCCCTGAAGGAAAAGCCATAAAACCCTTCAGAGTGGTGTAAGTACCCAAATCTGGCTCAATGCCTCCCGGTTAAGTTTTTCGGTATTTCCCGGACTTTCCTAAAGTTCAGGGACAATTCGGGAACTTTCCCAAACTTTCCAAGGAAGGAAGGACCTGCTAGGAATTAAAATTCCAAGCAGGACCTCGCTGGAAAGAAGGGTCCAGAATTGCCACCTTGCATGTTTCTAGAGAAATCTGGACTGACCGCAAATGAAGCCACACGGCCTCTTTCGCTTTTATCAGCCATCTTTAAATAAAGGGAATTTCTCATTTAACAGGAGGGGGGGGACACGGACAAAACAAAAAAGGGGGAATTACATTTGCTTTCTCCCTAAGCAAAACTCTCTCTCTCACTTCACTCTCTCTCAAACCGCAAGAACAAGGGGACTCCCTCCCCAATCGTTCTTCTTCCTTCAACGGAACAAAACCGAGCTCCTTCTCCGATCACCATCACCGACGACTCAATCGTCCCTCAACGGTGACCTCCTCACCCAAATCAGTCGACAACTCTACTCCGGCCAAGACCACCAAGCTCCTCGCCAACCGCTCCTTCGAAACACCCATCACCGGAGCTCCCTCATCTCCACCGTCCCTATCCTCGCCGGCGACCCAAAGCCAACGCCAATCGCCTTCTTCCTCCAACAACAACAATGGCGGTCACTCCCCAAATCGGTCTTCCTCGCCAAATCTCCTTCTAATGGTGACCTAGCTCCCAAACTCGCTTTCTTCACCGGCTCCCTCTAGTAGGCCGGAGATGATTGCTCCTCCAAGTGGAGCTCGCCCCTGTTCCTCCACCATCTCAATCTCCATTATCGCCGGCCAAGCCTCGGCGCCGCCCCAACAGCTTCAAGCTAAGAAGCTCTGTTCCTAGATCCAACTCTTGAAGTCGATTTGAAGACTTCCTATACCGACTTGGTATAGGAAGTGTGGATCTCCGAGGGTAACATCTGAAATCTCTCTCTCTTCTGATTATGCGTCTTATTCCGTTTTCATGTTCATTATTTATTTGTGATCTGTTAATGTGTGATTAGAATGGTCCTGCTTTGTTTATGCAGTGTTAATCATTGTTCTGGTTCATATGCTCTTATGATTCATCCTCTCTTCATGTTAAATACCATGCCCATTATGTATGCTGAGTAATAGTGCCGTGTTTTGATTCCGGAGGATAGCTGTTAATTTCAGATTTGGGTGAACTTGTTTGGTTTCGGTCTTTGAATGTCATATTCTCATGATAATGCATTTTTGGTCATTCATGTTATGCATTGTGCTTGAATACTTCAAGTAGAGTGTGGATACTCAATATCCACACTCATTTGAAGTGGTTGTATTGATCTCCGTTATTTCGTAGCCATGCTTGATTTGCAATTCGGGTTTGAACCTGATTGAAGATGTCATGTTTTGACCTACCAATATTCCGATCCCGCATTTCATTCTCGTAATATTGCATGCATTTGGTTATTAGTGATATGTGTTATGTTTAAATGTTTTGTAAGCCTCTGCAAGTCCGCACTATGTGTCACGCGACACACTTGACCATCCGAGGTCCTGTGTCGGGCGACACATGTAGTCACATTGCAGTTGGTCAATTTCAGTTTAAGTTGTTTTCATATTTTGTAATTGGGATGTGGCCCCCCGTACCAAGTGGTTCACAAGATGTAATTCTCTCATTTTGATCTATGAAACAAAGTACTAAAATGCATTTATACATATATTATGTCTCACATATCTGCACACACGTTTGAATGATTTGGATGTTGAATATTAGAAAGACTCATTTACGAGGCGTGTTGGGTGAACGCCAAACGTTCTTCCCAACACGTAATCTGACCCCCGAACCCATTTTCTCAATATTAAAAGGTTTTCAATGTTTTCCTTTAAAAACGGCGTGGCGACTCTCATTTTTTCGGCGAGCGTACATTCAGTGGCGACTCTGCTGGGGAATTGAAACTTGTTTTCAAAAGTGGGTCAAACTTTCGTTCTCATTCAACATCCGTTTTATTCTTTTGTGTGTGCATTGTTGTGACATCATATGTGATATTTGCATTTTACATGCTCTGTTTTCCTTTTCCTCCATGTTCTCTGTGTTGCTGAAGCTTAGTGTCGAATGTTTGCATTGCTTAGAGGCTGAGGTTCATTTTTGCTTGAGGGACATGGGACATTAAATGGTTTTATTTTATAAGTTTTTTTTTTTAAAAAAAAAAATAATAAAATAAAAAAAATTGATACTCGGTATATAGGTGGACACCACTTAACCTTCCTGTATCGCTCACTAACCCGGGGCTTGGGATAAACGGTGGTTTAACAATCCCACGTACCAGTATCCCTTTTTTCAAAAAAAAAAAAAAAATTGAAAAAAAAAAATAAAATAAAAGAAAGCTTTTCCCTTTGAGCAGGTTAGACTCCCGTCGCGGATTTCGTTTATCGTGCTTGCTTTTCTTTGCCTTGCATTGCATCATTTGCATCCTGGAATTTGTGCATACTGAACAGGAAAAATAAAGGTGCCTAAAAGATCGGGAAATAACCTGAAACTGCAAAGGAGTGGAACCTGGAAAATTGATCCTTGCAGTCGTACGGCTTAATCCTCCCTGGATTCTGACCGGGCGACCCCAGTGGCAATTCCACCAGGAAAAATCATGGTTAATCTGGCAGTCCTAGCAGCTTGGGGCTACTCAGCTCCATGACTGACTGGGGCTCCCAGAAAATTTACGTGCTTATGTGTTGCATTCTCCCCGTCCCGAAAATCATTCCTTTAAAACACATTTCTGAAAATCTCTGTTTTAACTCAAAAATGAACATTTTTAGGAGACCGCACACTACGCGCACTGATATATCTTTGTACACTTTTGCATGCACGTCCTTCAAACCCGAGGGTGGTTCCAGTGCGATCACGGACAGCCTTACGATGCTCCCGGCGCGCACGGAATCATCCCAACCTCCCCATGGCGGCGGTGTCGACCAATGCACAGTCCGTGTCACACGTTTCAAAAAACCGTGACTTTTTGGTTGGTTTTTGGTCTAGTCCGTATCATATAGCCCAGTTGCATACCCTCGTAAAGGTCAAGCCTTAGTTCATAACGGAAGAAGAACTCTGCCAAAATTCCGACAAGGAAAAATTGGCGAGATCTCAACTCCGACATTGACTATTGACCTTGACCTGCACGGAATGCGTAAGAGTCAAGACCGAGTCTTTGCCAACAAATCAAAAGATCTTTCGCTCAAGCGAAGCTCTGCTAAAATTCCGACAAGGAAAAATTGGCAAGATCTTGACCCGGCATTGACTTCGATTCTAACTCACGCCCGGCGTATGCAACGAAGTTCAATGTGACACTGTGTCATCCGGCTTTTACCGCCCGACCCATGCCTATTATATTCTCGGACATTACCGAAAGTCAAAACGTCATTCGCTCAAGCGAAACTCTGTCGAAACTTCGTTAAGGCAGAAAGACGAGACTTTTCCGGTATTGCCTTGACCATAATTCGCATCGCTCGTGCGTTGAAGGTTCCTATGACCCGCTAGACCCGTTAGGAGCGTTCTTTACTCTCGGTCGGTGGGATCCGCGTGCCCTATAGGACCCTCGCCCGGGGCTGTCCACCCTGGGAGGTCGAAATACAGGTGGAATACGAGGGGCTTATAGACGTAGTGACGGAACCCACTGATCCAGGATCTAGAGTAGTTGCGAAAAAGAAGGGCAAACCCCCTTTTCCAACCAAATAGAAATTAATAAAAGACATTGTTTTAAGTAAATTTGAACAATTAATGTAATCATAATTGCATTTTCCTATCTCTGATAACCCTAATCGAGACCTCCTCGGTCCGATTTCTGATTTTCTATTCCGACCTTTCATGGTCAAACCCTAATCGAGACCTCCTCGGTCCGATTTCCAATTTTCTATTCCGACCTTTCATGGTCAAACCCTAATCGAGACCTCCTCGGTCCGATTTCCGATTTTCTATTCCGACCTTTCATGGTCAAACCCTAATCGAGACCTCCTCGGTCCGATTTCCGATTTTCTGTTCCGACCTTTCACGGTCAAACCCTAATCGAGACCTCCTTGGTCCGATTTCCGACTTTCTATCCCGACCTTTCATGGTCAAACCCCTAATCGAGACCTCCTCGGTCCGATTTCAGATTTTCCATCTCGACCTTTCATGGTCATATCCTTAATCGAGACCTCCTCGGTCAGATCTCCAATTTTCAATCTTGACCTTTCAAGGTCTCATCCTCTCCGATCAATTAGGATTAGGAGAAAATGTGTTTCGAACAAAAGTTAAAGCGATAAGTGCATGTTACTTGAGCCTTCAGCCCAAACACCTACCCCCCGAGTCTAAACCCTGTCTATCCCTTTCCTGCAGCGAGAGAGAAGTGGGCGAGAATACCGGGTCACGGTCTTTCGCGTAAAACCTTAGGTTCGGATATTTCGGCGGAATCGTCGGCCTTGTCGGCTCGTAGAGTCGGAATGGCGATTTGGATGTAAAAACGGTGAGTACGGGAAATCAGATGGTTAGGAAGGAAGAGTTAGTCTTGGCTTTGGAAAATGCCCATAAGGTTCATGAGGAACAGCAAGCCATGCTTATCGATGCACTCCGTCGTTATGGAATTCAGGTAACAGTTGAGTCGAACGGTTCTCTGGTAGTGGTCGAAGATGAGACTTCGGAGACGGTGATTTCGGTCCCTTCATCCTATAACCAAGACCTTCCATCCTACGGCCAATACCTTCCTCCATCCACATATGATCCCTTGCCAAGGACCACTCCTCCTCCTCGGTCCTTTCCAACATCCCATCTCATCGTGGTCCCATTGCCCTCGCTCCTCGTAACGGATTGGGCTTCACCCCACCTATCCTCGCTTTAGCATACTGCCAGCCTATACCCCAACTTCACAAAATCGGTTTGAGCTATGTAGCTATGTTAAAGCCACTATACCCACTCGAATGCAATCATGAGTTGCTAAACGAGAGTTCGATGCCTCAAGTTTTCGCTTGTCACCCACAAGACTTAGTGAATTCACCCGTCGGTTTCACCGATCTGCGGTTGTGATTCCTTCTACGATAAGAACTTTGTTGCGAGTTTAACTCGAGAGTCCCCGTTGACCCCAATGTGGCAATATTGATAGAGCAAGTGAAATTAATACAGGAGAAGCTTGATCTCATGATGAGTACCAATACTCCCTTGACCCAAGGTGTCGAACTGTGCAAAAGAGTGACTCACCGTGCAAACTCCAAGTGCCCGAAGTAAGAGAAGTTGACAAAACAACTAGTTCTAAGCTTGAGAAAAGTCTGAAGACACAACCAGCCGGTACTACCCCTTTCACTCAAAACAACCAATAGCAGTACTGGATCCTCCCAAACGGATCCCAATATCCCTCAAAGTCCTCCTGTGTTCACTTCCTTCCATCAATATGCTCGACCAACAAAGTTCGTCCCCGTGACTTTTCCGACCCATTTCTTTGGACAACTTGTTTCGCTCCAGCTCCTCCATGGCCTCAAATCCCTCCGCTTCCACCAAGATCATGGGCACATAATGGAAGTCGAAGTTAATGTAAAATGGAAAGCTCAAGTGTCTTGGCGAGTCCAACCGGCGAAATAAGAGTAGCTAGGCTAGGGGTTATCTATCCTTGAGCAAGACTAAAAAAAAAAAAAAAATAGTCTCTCTACCAACCTTCGTAGGTTCTAGTTCTTTTCTCTTTCAATCAAGTCCTTCACGGACATTGTAATTAATCTTCAATTTTCTATAAAAAGTCTTCTTCTTTTCTTGCTAGACTTAAGACATTATTTGCACACCTACATTACATTTAATGAAATAGTTTTATTTTATATGATCACTTGCATTGCTCAACAAATAATCTCTCGAAATAATTAACGTTCCGATTAATCAGTGTGAGAAAGTCAACTAATGCCTTCCCCATACACTTTTCCTTACCTCACAAAAGGCCTCCATCAAGCCATACACTTTCCTTACCTCATAAAAGGCCTCCATCAAGCCATACACTTTCCCAATCATGCCCCCACCTTCATCTTGACCAAGTCAACGACGACGGCAACATCAAGGGACAACAAGAGGCCACTCAGCTTCGAAAGATTGACCCCATGTTGACAACAACCTAGGAGCTTGACTTAGACCTCAAAGGTATCAAGAAAATTCAAGCAGAGGCTCGCCTTGGTCCTCAGGAGCTTCGTAAAATAAAAAAAAAATGTAGTGCAAAAAGAGTAATACCCGGCTAAAAATTTGAAAATCCCAAAAAAGGGCAAGCCTAGGCAAAAACAGGGGTTGCACATATATATATAAAAAAAAAAAAAAACCTTAGTGCAAAAAGAGTATTACCCAAATAGGCCGAAAATCCCAAAAAAAAAAAATAAGGGCGGTCTAGGCAAAAAAAACAGGGGTTGCACATAAAAATAAAAGAAAATGAGGCCAAGGACCCAAAGACCGCCAATCAAAAGCTTGACGGACAGGAAAAATCAAAGCTCGAGAATGAAATTGTCGACAACAATGGGGCGATTAAAGCAAAGCCGAAGTATTTCGTAAGCCCCGTAGGCACGTGCAAATCCTTTCTCCCCCAATGAAAGAGGAAGCAATCAGAAGCAGTCGTCCAAGAATGACTTGGTCAAGGAATCATCCCGAGGCCCATGCCTCATCATCCAATCTTCTCATCCGAGCCTTTTCACTAAAGGAACCACAAATCCCATTTCCTAAAGCAAATCCTGGCCAAGGCCAAACTACGGCGACCCGAGCTCCTCACAATGAGGGAACGTAGGCAACCGTAAATGGCCGGCCATAAGCATATTCAAATCCCAGAGAATTCGGTCTCATCAAATGACCTCTCCCATGGACACAGTCAGATCCCAGGAAACCCGATCTTATCAATGACCTCCCTATACATAAACCTTTCTTTCACACCAGCCAACCTTGATCCGCGACACTGGTTAACTTTCTGCTCATGATTAATCAGAATGTTTGTTCATATCGAGATTAATGGTTGAATAACCCGAACATCAACAAAGGGTTTTAAGCAATATTGTGATCATTGTAAATAAAACAAGTTTTCAGATGTCTTGACAAGTCTTCCTTTTCTACATCTTAGGAAAAATAGTGCTAAACACTGATTTTCTGTCAGCAGGGGCTTCCATACACTTTTAAAAACCTTTCTACGCTTATGCTCTCTCAAACGAGTCAAACCCAAAGCGAGTTTTTGTGCCTACATTGAATAAGGCCATCAAAATAACACAAAATCGGGACCTGTTCCCACCTTTCGAAAAATATGCCCCTGCATGTATAAATTCTTTTCTTTCACATCTTCTTAAGGTTGACTGATTGACTAAAAAAAAAAAGGGGGGGATAGGTTTCCCTCTTCTGCTACAATTCGCATTAGGGCTGCCTTGACGCTCTTCGAGTTTGGGGCTTTGCCAAGCCATTTCCTTAGACTGGGGCTTCTTTAGCCATTTTTAAGGTCCGCCTCAAGTTCCTCGCCCATAAGATGGATCCAGTCTTGGTCAGATCAACCTCAGGATCACTTTTACAGTACCAATCATATTGGGATCTTCTCCTTAGACCGGGGCTTCACCAAGACCTCGCCTACTCGGTTTGTCCAGCCCGGGCTTTGCCACCAGGGTTTTGCCAATGAAAGGATCTTTCCTTACTTCAACAAGATATGGGGCTTTTGCAGAGAGTATTTCCTTAGACCAGGGCTTCGATAAGTTGCATCCATCCCTAGAAGAGAGGATTGGTCACTTCGACATCTGTTAGCATCAGCTTCAAATGCTAGAGTGTGAGAAAAGAACATTCACCGAGACCCGAGGTTCAAACCCGCCTCAGCTCAAGAGGGAATTCTAGTCCACGTAGACAACATCTCAAAGAATAACAGCTAGCTTCGGTCCGCACCCAAGGGATACGACCCCACCGTTTGAAACCCGTCTTAAACAATTCCCAAATACATTCCATATGTATATCCGCACTACCCCTACCATGTTTCCAAGAAAAAAAATCACCCCTAGGCTCAAGTAATGTGCCAATTGCTAATGATAACATTTTCTCCCAAAAGCGCCTCCGTTACTTCCGTCATAACGAGATAACGCCAGGCGACAGTTTCCTAATTGTCAAAACCTCAAGGATCCTAGACATCGTTCCTAACTGTCTAGATGAGGCTTGAACTACGATCAAGGCTTGATTCCTCCGGATACGTAGGTAGCCTTTCATAAAGGTCCAGCCATCCGACCACATTGGTCACCTTTTCCTTTCTCCATTCTCCAATGGTGCATAAGCTTTTCATAAAAGTCTAACTATCTGATCACATTGGTCACCCTCTTTTTTTATATTTGGCACATTCCTAGTAGGATTGGCCGTTTGACCTCCTAGGTCACCCCGTTTCCATCCTTATAGTAAGGGACCAATATCTCTTTGCCATTGCCCCGAGGGGACCCGGGTAGGTGACCTCTTTGGTCACCCAATTCCAACTCGTGTCGGCAATTTCACCCAATTCCAAAGGCTATGAAAAGTACATTCAAAGCTATGTATGTCACGCGACAAACCCGGCCACATGGCATACTAGGTCGCGCGACATACTAAGCCCATGTGGTCCGGTTTTTACAATTTTTGCCCCCGAAGGCTCAATCTTACAATTTTGTCCCCCATAGGCCTGCTTTTACCCTTTGTGCACTGGCATTTCCAATCATTTTCAATCAAATTTTCCCTCCAGTGCCCCCGAGGCTTATTTTACAAATTTACCCATGTGGCTCATTTTATTTGCCTTTGGCATTTTTAATTCACTTCTTTTACAAAATTATCGTGCACGTCCCACTTTTTTTACAAAAAATTATCGGGTACGTCCCACTTTCTTTACAAAAATCATTGAGTCCTTCTTACTTCTTTACAAAATGCATTCTCTCTCGCGATCTCCGTCATTCCAAGGTGGAAGAATGACATTTCGCTCTATCTTTCGATCTCCGTTATTCTAAGGTGGAAGAATAACATTTCGATCTCTCTCGCGATCTCCGTCATTCCAAGGTGGAAGAATGACATTTCGCTCTATCTTTCGATCTCCGTTATTCCAAGGTGGAAGAATAACATTTCGATCTCTCTCGCGATCTCCGTCATTCCAAGGTGGAAGAATGACATTTCGCTCTATCTTTCGATCTCCGTTATTCCAAGGTGGAAGAATAACATTTCGATCTCTCTCGCGATCTCCGTCATTCCAAGGTGGAAGAATGACATTTCGCTCTATCTTTCGATCTCCGTTATTCCAAGGTGGAAGAATAACATTTCGATCTCTCTCGCGATCTCCGTCATTCCAAGGTGGAAGAATGACATTTCGCTCTATCTTTCGATCTCCGTTATTCCAAGGTGGAAGAATAACATTTCGATCTCTCTCGCGATCTCCGTCATTCCAAGGTGGAAGAATGACATTTCGCTCTCTCTTTCGATCTCCGTTATTCCAAGGTGGAAGAATAACATTTTGCTCTATCTTTCGATCTCCGTTATTCCAAGGTGGAAGAATAACATTTCGATCTCTCTCGCGATCTCCGTCATTCCAAAGTGGAAGAATGACATTTCGCTCTATCTTTCGATCTCCGTTATTCCAAGGTGGAAGAATAACATTTCGATCTCTCTCGCGATCTCCGTCATTCCAAGGTGGAAGAATGACATTTCGCTCTCTCTTTCGATCTCCGTTATTCCGAGTTGGAAGAATAACATTTCGATTCAGTCAAAGCTCAAACTACGACCTGGCTTGATTCCTCCGGGATACGTAGGTAGCCTACTTTAGGTTCAGCAAATTCGTCACATGTGACACCCCTTTCCCCGGCGGATCTTTTCCGAACTACGGCCATGGCTTGATTCCTCCGGGATACGTAGGTAGCCTTCCAAAGGTTCAGCCACTCGACCACCTTGGTCACCCAATCCGTCTCGGCAGTTCGCCAGATTGGATCCTTTTTTATCGACAACCCCACTTGCCTTGCAAGTGACGTTGCCGAGGGGCTTCTGTAAGTACCCAAATCTGGCTCAATGCCTCCCGGTTAAGTTTTTCGGTATTTCCCGGACTTTTTAAAGTTCAAGGACAATTCGGGAACTTTCCCAAACTTTCCAAGGAAGGAAGGACCTGTTAGGAATTAAAATTCCAAGCAGGACCTCGCTGGAAAGAAGGGTCCAGAATTGCCACCTTGCATGTTTCTAGAGAAATCTGGACTGACCGCAAATGAAGCCACACGGCCTCTTTCGCTTTTATCAGCCATCTTTAAACAAAGGGAATTTCTCATTTAACAGGAGGGGGGGGGGACACGGACAAAACAAAAAAGGGGGAATTACATTTGCTTTCTCCCTAAGCAAAACTCTCTCTCTCACTTCACTCTCTCTCAAACCGCAAGAACAAGGGGACGCCCTCCCCAATCGTTCTTCTTCCTTCAACGGAACAAAACCGATCTCCTTCTCCGATCACCATCACCGGCGACTCAATCGTCCCTCAACGGTGACCTCCTCACCCAAATCAGTCGACAACTCTACTCCGGCCAACTACTCCGGCCAAGACCACCAAGCTCCTCGCCAACCGCTCCTTCCAAACACCCATCACCGGAGCTCCCTCATCTCCACCGTCCCTATCCTCGCCGGCGACCCAAAGCCAACGCCCATTGCCTTCTTCCTCCAACAACAACAATGGCGGTCACTCCTCAAATCGGTATTCCTCGCCAAATCTCCTTCTAACGGTGACCTAGCTCCCAAACTCGCTTTCTTCACCGGCTCCCTCTAGTCGGCCGGAGCTGATTGCTCCTCCAAGTGGAGCTCGCCCATGTTCCTCCACCATCTCAATCTCCATTATCGCCGGCCAAGCCTCGGCGCCGCCCCAACAGCTTCAAGCTAAGAAGCTCTGTTCCTAGATCCAACTCTTAAAGTCGATTTGAAGACTTCCTATACCGACTTGGTATAGGAAGTGTGGATCTCCGAGGGTAACATCTGAAATCTCTCTCTCTTCTGATTATGCGTCTTATTCCGTTTTCATGTTCATTATTTATTTGTGATCTGTTAATGTGTGATTAGAATGGTCCTGCTTTGTTTATGCCGTGTTAATCATTGTTCTGGTTCATATGCTCATATGATTCATCCTCTCTCCATGTTAAATACCATGCGCATTATGTATGCTGAGTAATAGTGCCGTGTTTTGATTCCAGAGGATAGCTGTTAATTTCAGATTTGGGTGAACTTGTTTGGTTTTGGTCTTAGAATGTCATATTCTCATGATAATGCATTTTTGGTCATTCATGTTATGCATTGTGCTTGAATACTTCAAGTAGAGTGTGGATACTCAATATCCACACTCATTTGAAGAGGTTGTATTGATCTCTGTTATTTCGTAGCCATGCTTGATTTGCAATTCGGGTTTGAACCTGATTGAAGATGTCATGTTTTGACCTACCAATATTCCGATCCCGCATTTCATTCTCGTAATATTGCATGCATTTGGTTATTAGTGATATGTGTTATGTTTAAATGTTTTGTAAGCCTCTGCAAGTCCGCACTATGTGTCACGCGACACACTTGACCATCCGAGGTCCTGTGTCGGGCGACACATGTAGTCACATTGCAGTTGGTCAATTTCAGTTTAAGTTGTTTTCATATTTTGTAATTGGGATGTGGCCCCCCGTACCAAGTGGTTCACAAGATGTAATTCTCTCATTTTGATCTATGAAACAAAGTACTAAAATGCATTTATACATATATTATGTCTCACATATCTGCACACACGTTTGAATGATTTGGATGTTGAATATTAGAAAGACTCGTTTACGAGGCGTGTTGGGTGAACGCCAAACGTTCTTCCCAACACGTAATCTGACCCCCGAACCCATTTTCTCAATATTAAAAGGTTTTCAATGTTTTCCTTTAAAAACGGCGTGGCGACTCTCATTTTTTCGGCGAGCGTACATTCAAGTGGGTAGAAGAGAAGCCCCAGCCTTCTGTTGTGAAGTAGACCTGGGACTCGAGCCTATAAAGGAACCCTGGTACAATCAAATTTACCAGTTCCTCAAAGATGGAGAGTCAGCTTTCAGAGACAAAGAAGGTAGACCAAAAGAAGGAGTCAGAGCCAAGAGCTTACAAGCCCTGAAAAGGTTGGCCTCCCATTATGTCATTCTAGGAGGCAACCTGTACAAGAAGCGGTACCAATGACCACTCCTCTTGTGCGTCACTCGTGAAAAGGCCAAAGAGTTGATGACTGAAGTCCACAATGGTCCCTGCGGTCCTCATATGAATGCCAGAGCCCTGATGCAATAGATCCTCAGAATGGGTTACTACTGGATTTCCATGGAAACGGACTGTGTCCAGTACGTCCGAGCATGCGACAAGTGACAGCGGTTTGCCAACCTCAACCATCTCCCGCCTCATGACCTGTACTGCATGACGACTCCTTAGCCGTTTGCAACTTGGGGTATTGACGTGATAGGGAAAATAGCCTCGGCAGGAAGCAATGGACATGAATTTGTGCTAGTAGCCATCGACTACTTCACCAAGTGGGTAGAGGCCAAGTCCTACAAGGTCCTCACTTCCAGAAAAGTGGCCCAATTCATCAAAGAAAACATAATGTGCAGATATGGGGTGCCCAACGAAGTCATTTCTGATAATGGGTCGCACTTTGAAGGGGGCTGCGATAGGTTCTTTGTCGAATTCGTAATCACTCGCCACAAGTCGTCTACGTACAGACCTCAGACTAATGGAGCCGTGGAAGCTGCTAATAAGAAGCTCGAATGGATCATCCGGAAAATGGCCACCCGTGGTCGCGATTGGCCCGAAAAGCTGCACTTGGCACTCTGGGGCTCTGAACGTGCAGTCGGAAACGGCTACAGGAGAAACTCCTTTTGCCTTAACCTACGGGATGGAAGCAGTGTTACCAGTGGAGTTGGAAATCCCGTCATTAAGGGTCCTCCTGGAAAACAGTGTCAATGAAGTAGAGTGGTTGCGCAGCCGGCATGATGAGTTGGCCTTGCTTGATGAGAGAAGGCTAAAAGCCATGGAACACACCCGAGCCTACCAGAGGCGAATGGCTAGAGCGTTTGACAAAAAGGTTAAGGCCAGAGACATCAAAGAGGGTGACTTAGTGTTGAAAGTAAAGCCCCCTACCAGAGACAACCCCCTGGGAAAATGGGAACCCGTTTGGATCAGCCCTTATGTGGTGCAGAAGATACTATCGGGAGGAGCCATGAAGCTTGCAGACCTGGACGGCAATCCCTTTGTCCACCCAGTCAACGGTGATAAGCTCAGAAGATACTATGTCTAAAAAAAAATAAAAATAGTTCACCAGAATGAACTACGAAGACCTGAGCCCCTTAGTCTTTCTTGTAAAAGGGAAACGTAGGCAGCCATATATGGTTCGGTCTAAACAATAAAAAAGGACAATCAAGCTTCCATAAAGTGCGTCCTAAATAATAAAGGGTATTTCAGTTTTCATAAAACGGGTCCCAATCAATAAGACATTTGAATTTCCATGAAATGTGTCTTGATTAATTTCTAAGATAATATTTCTTGTTCATTACAAGTTAAAAAACTTCTTGATGAGTTCAAGCACGGTCTACTTTTGACTCTGCTAACCTGCTACAAAGATCTAAAATACAAAAAAAAATGCCTAAATAAACTAATGTGTTTGCAAAATGGCAATAAGGGAATCCTAAGAAAAGATCTGTCAGTCGTCATTCGCTGAGTCTTCTTTGGTCTTCTTCCCTTTACCTCGACCCCGTCGATTTTTCTTTCTCTTCTTTTCTATAAGGTCGGTATCCCTTATCCTGATCTCCGGTATCCTCACTGGAGTCTCTATCAAACCCGTGTCAATAAGTGCCCTCTCTACGCGAGCACGAGTCCGCATTTCCTCCCTCTGAGCCTCAGTCAAAGGAGCGACCTCAGACAATCTCTTGTATCGAGCCTCCATATACCTGATCAGGTCACCCGACTGGTTATGGCGACTCGCCTTAGCCTCAGTCTCCCTCAGAGTCCTACTCGAGTCATAGTCGGCCCCCAATAAAGCCTGACGTCTCTCCCCCAGAATGACCTGAGTCGCTCCCATCTCCCTCTCGTACCAGTCCAAGTAGACAGTGGTCAAGATGGTGCTCTTCCTGCTCCTGAAGATAGCCCTGGGTGGGAAAGTAGCATATGTCCAAGCCCTCGAGAAGAATGAGAAGCTGGCTAGATCTCTCATGTCCAATGGCACCACCTCCATGGTCCGAATGTCCTCCCAATCACTCAATGGCTCCTGTAATGCCCCAAACTGCCTGGATATCAAGCAGGGAATGTAGAAGGATGACCAGCAGAACCCTGGAACCCTCACAAAGATAAGACTCTGAAATATCCTCCCGGGTCCGCAATCTCCAAAGTGAGGTATCCACCAATGGATGTCCGAAGTGGATAGCCTAGCCATCGTCGGCTCCCCAGCCTACCCCCGGTCCCGTTGCCTCGGTGCACCTCTCCGAGAAATCACCCAAGGGCACTGAGTCGGCAAAGCCCCTGGCAAAGCCCCGAGCCTCTCCCGCAGCCCACAAAGTCGCACACTGGACTCCTGCACCTCATGAAATGGTCTCCCCTAGCCATCCTATCAATGCCATGAAGTGTCTCTCCCAAAACCAATGGGACAATGTCCTTCCTACCCCGCAGCCTCGACCATGTCCAAGAGACCACCATGACAGATCCCCACGGACTCAGCGGTGAACAGAGCAGAAAATATGCAGAGAATGAAGGCATCCATAGCCACCGTGGTCGCAGCCATAGCCGGAGACCCAAACCTGCCCGGGATACCAGAAAGGTCAATCCTATCCGGGGCTATCATCATCCCCTCAGCCTCCTCCAAAGAAATCTACAGAAAAGATGCAAGCTTTACCGCCACCGGCACGTCTCCGATCAGCGGAATAGATATAGCCTCCATTTCGGGACCCCCAATCAAGGCTCGGAAGTCTTCATGCGTTGGGACAATCTCGTTGTAAGAAAAGCAGTAAACGTGTCTCCGGACGTCCCAAAACCTTGCTGCTGCTCTCAAAAGGTCTCAATCGGGCGGGAGATCCCTCAAATGCCATAAAGACTTGATCTTGAAGGAAGAATCAAGTAGCCCCTTGTGAAACTGGAAGTTGTGCTTCACCCACGATTGAAGATCGGACAGAAACGGTCTCGCTTCCCCCTTTGCAATCTGACGGGCTTCTCCATTGCAAGATGACCAAAGATGGTGTCTTTAAGTCCAAAATGTGCTCTGGGAACAATTGGGACAAGTCTAGAGTGAAAATGAAATGAAATGGCCAAGCCTTGCTTTTATTCAGAAAATAACCAATTTAGACAGAACTGTGAGCCGCACGGCTTCATTTGCCCTCAGGACCAAACCGCACGGCTACATTAGCCATCTGCAGAAAAAATTCTGCAGCAAACAAGTTGCTGCCCAAAGGGAGTTTTCACCCCACTTTTTCAACCAAAACCTGTACAAAAACATGTCCAGAAGTCATTCAAGCATTTATATACCATTATAAATCATTTTGGCCCAGTTTCAGCCCCAATTCCAAGCAAAAAGCTGCCCCGAGGCTCAGATAATATGCAAATTTAAAAAGCATAAATTAGAAAAGTAAATAAAGCATTAATACAATGTCTTCGCCCCATCGGCGCCCAAATAAAGCAAAAAATAAACAAAGTGTGCATAAAATCATGTTCATTGTTATTTTGTCCCTAATTCCATTCTAGAGACCTCCTAGGCCTCCGATTCTTCCTCCTCCTCATCGCTGCTCAGCTCGTAGACGCTAGCCTCCCTCATCAAGTCCTCCTGGTCGCTCACGTCAGACAAATGGACATTATCGTGCCCGTACTCAGCCAGCTGCTCCAGAATGTCAGCGTTGGGTCCCCGCCCCCGAGGCATGGCACTGGAAGAGTACTCCGAGGCCGATGAGGTAGACGCTGTGCCCCCGACATGCCGTCTCTTGCACCCGGGCTCCTGTGCATCCGCTGCCGCCTTTGAAGCGCAGCCGCCTTCCTCGTAAGAGACCGGCACATGTCCTTCCAGCCCCTATTCTGCCTGACCAGCCTATCATAAGTGCGAGCTGGAACCTGAGAAAAAGAAGAGAAAAATCTCAGAAAAATCTCAGAAAATCTCAGAATTGTAAAAAAGCAAAGAAAGCTGAAAAAGGGAAAGGCCCTAAAAGTATACTTATAGTGCTGTCAGGCGGCAGGGTATACTGGGGCTCCCTAGTGCCGGGGACAGGAATCCTCATCCTCCTCGGAACTCCATGGACCACGTAGGACAGGTGCGCAGGAGGGATCGGCGGGTCAGTAGGCTCATCCTCCCCATACCCCTGAGTGACTGCCAGCTTCACTAGCTTCGTGGCGTCCTCGCCGCCGCTCTACAAACACAGCGTAGGGGGTATCCATATCAAAGTACTCCTCGCGGCCACGCCTCGCTCGGTACTCTAGCAATCTCATCTCGTCGGCCAATCTCGGGCCGCAGCATCCGTGCCGGAGGATCCTGAGGAGTAATGGCGTCCAATGGAGGGACATGGCCATGCTGCCTCGAGAAACGGTCCCCCAAATATATGACATCACATGTCAGCCCAGTAAGCCATCTCCTCTGCCTCGTCGCCTCAACGGCCTCTCCCAGCAAGATCTCCGGATACCTGCCCCAAGGGTAGAAGTCCACTCCGTCAGGCTCATCCATGTTGATAACTGGCCTCACCATCTTATAATCAAAAGTGATCCGGGTCTTTCCCGTGAACTTATCCCTAGCATCTCCCCTCCAGCGGACCATAGCAGGGAAGATGGTGATATCGCTCTGTTGGTTCCACGGAAAGAACCTGATCACCTCACAGAACCAGACCTGCATGTTCAAAACATCAAAAGGGTCATTTCTCTTTCATAAAAGTCTCAAAGGCAGAAAGTAGAAAGAAAAAGAAAGAAAGAGGGACTACCTCGAGGGCAAAGGAGAAACAATCCATGGAAGCAGCCTTGTTCCGGCTGTACAGATCCAAGGAGAAGTACAACTCCGCTAATCCGGCCTCTCCCCAAGAGATCGTCCCAATCCCATCTACATCCTCCAAAGAGTCGAGAAGGCAAGTCATGGCCAGAGTCCCAGAATTTGCGAAGATGGTGACCGACAGCATCAACCACACGAATGCTCTAGCCAGCTGCTGGGCAGTCACATCGCTAACGGCAAAGTCCCGTATGCAGTTCTGGACTGCCACCTCGACATTCCGCATCTCCATACCCAGCCCCTTGGGAATCAGCTCAAATCCAACTAAAGCTCGGAACTCCTCAGCTGTAATGTGGTCTCTCCAAGTCACGGGCCTCCCAGTGAACTGTAGACCAGTAATAGCCATGAAATCAGCAGGAGTCACTGTCAGCTCTCCCCAGCTCAGATGGAAGCTATGGGTGCTATCCCACCAAAACTCAGATAGGGCCTGGACCCCTTGCTCTTCGAGGTGATGTGGATTCCCCTGCCGATAGCCTCGATGAATAGATCTAGGCCGGTAGCCCGCACCAGCTGCTTGGGATTCACCCCATTCTTCTCGAAATCTGGCATCCTCTGCCAAAGTCTGACTGCTATCTCAGATGGTCCTCTAGACTTGTTCTCCTGTAGACAAGCACAACAAAGAAGTGTGTCAATCATTCATCATTTTCAAAAGCATGCATATATTCAAAAAAGTGCACATGTTTTCAAAAGAAAAGCATTCACAAAAGTTTTTCTAGCATCATTTGCATCAAAAAAGCGTCTTTCATCACTTGAAACACGTCATGTCAAGTCCCATTGCTTTCCTAAAGCGCAAAATCACAATTTTCACAAATCTTTGCACAAAAGCATTATTCTTTCAAAAATGGCATGCATGAATCCTTTTCATCTTCCAAAAATCTTGTTTTCTCATTGATAATCAAAATTTTGACCTAGTTCTAGCACATGCAAGAACTCCGTCTCACTTTAAACAATTATCATTCTTACTTTATTTTCGAGAAAAAAGTGGGTCATTCCCATTATTTTTGCCAAAATAAATTGCACATGCATGTTCTTAGCCTCATAGGTTCATCGTCAATGTCTCAAAATCATTCAAAAATCCTAGGAAAATCCTAGAAAATTCCTAAAATTCGGGTCAAGCCCTAAATCAATGAAAATTCAATCAAAATCGACGGAATCGAGCCAAATAAGAACGCTTACCCCAACCGGACGCGGGTTCGTCGATTTGTTCTCTCTTCTCCCCGGGTAAAGCTCCGACGGAGGCGTAAGAAAGTCATACTTCTTTCCGTTCGAACGAGTTCTTTCCTCATCCTCCGAGCGGCCGCGGAGATATTTCTTCTTGCTTGCCTCGGTATAGGATTGCCCTCCGGATCCATTCCAATTGATAGAAGCAAAGGAAATTGAAGAATTTTGAAGAAATTCTCTCCTTTCTCTCTCTCTTCCTCGGCAGCTCTTGGGCGGCAATAATGCCCAATGCCCGTTCAAATCTGTTTTAAATAATCTGGAAAAATCAAGCTTCTAGCCGTACGGCTTCTTTTTCTCCATCTCATGCCGGGCGGCCTAATTCGCTCTGAGCAGAAATTACAATTTTGCCCCTGGACTTTCCACTTGGGCATGCAATTCCCGTTATCCTTTAACTGAGATAACGTCCTTTTCAGAAGATGTCCCTCATCTCCTAAGCAATTAAGCTTTATTCCCAGTCGCCTCCGTTAATTCCGTTATAACGGGATAACGCTAGGTGACAACCTCCGAATTGTCAAAACTCTAAACTTAGCTTACCTCTATCCCGGATAGTGACGTATGCTCGAGTTCCACTTAACTTAAGCTACCTCTATCCCGAATAGTGACGTATGCTCGAGTTCCTCTTAACTTAAGCTACCTCTATCCCGGATAGTGACGTATGCTAAGTTCTCTAAGCTTAAGCTACCTCTATCCCAGATAGTGACGTACGCTCAAGTTTCTCTCAACTTTAGCTACCTCTATCTCCTCGATAGTGACGTAAGCTCTAGTTTCCTCAGGTGACAGCGTCCATTAATTGTCAAAACCTTCAAGGATCCTAGAAATCGTTCCTAACTATCTAGTGATGCTTGAACTACGATCAAGGCTTGATTCCTCCGGGATACGTAGGTAGCCTTTTATAAAAGGTCCAGCCATCCGACCACTTTGGTCACCCTGTTCCTTCGTCACTCATCAATGATGAAGTAACCCCTCATAGAGGTTCAGATATCTGACCACATCGGTCACTCCTAGCATATCCTCACTAGGATCAATTGCTTGACCTCCTAGGTCATTTTCTTTTACTTCCCCAGCAAGAGACCAGTTTCTCTTCTCCATTCCCCCAGCGGATCTATTCCGAACTACGGCCTGGCTTGATTCCTCCGGGATACGTAGGTAGCCTTTCAGAGGTTCAGCCACTCGACCACCTCGGTCTCTCAATCCGTCTCGACATTCGCCAGATCGGATCCTTTTCTATCGACAACCCCACTCGCCTTGCAAGTGACGTTGCCGAGGGGCTTCTGTAAGTACCCAAATCTGGCTCATGCCTTCCGGTTAAATTTCCCGACAATTTCGGTAAGTTTCCTAATTCCCGGACCTTCCTAGTGTTCCGGAAATATTCCTAACAGCTTCCAAATTGAATAAAGGCTGAAAGGGAGCCTTCCCAATTAAGAAACACGCTTT